>CM051389.1:14656261-14740261 GCA_028015245.1 Cardamine occulta | reverse complement strand
CCCTTCAAAGCTTCTGTTCCTTTTCTCAAGCAAACCACATGCCCGGGGAATTCATTCCCCAGTGTTTAGTAGATTTAAAAAAAATAAAACAAAAACCAGAAGATGGTTCCTCAGTTACTTATCCTTTAATCTGTAGAAGGGTCACTCTAGCTGGGGGATTTTTTTAAGAGATTGGTCATGTTGTGCTCCATAACGGCATTGGTTATTTTCCTCTTCTATGAGCTTGTCGACTGCATCGAGAGGAAGATCGACCAGCTCTAGCGACTTTTCCCACACTCTGTGTGCAGTTTCTATGTTGTGGGCTTCTTCGGAAGGATTTGTAGGGCGGCAATCTTGAGAGATGAATGGGCAAACAGGCCAATCATCGGTTTTTAGTGTTTCCCAATACTCTGGAATCTGAGGGTCTGTGGCCGAGAATAGTGAACTTCTACAACCTTCTTGGGGTGAAAATATGAAATAAGGTATCACGGCGTAAAGAGCTTGAAGAATCCTGGGTAGATCCCTGGCCTGTAAAATTCGGAAACAAATAGGCAATTTTATGCAATGAAGTTCTGAGAAAACAGAATAATCATGCATTTGTAACTAAATGGAGAGAAGATAATACTCACAACATTTGTTAGGACAACACCGGGGGATAGGCATACGACGCTAACTCCTGTTTCCAGAGGCAGCTTTTTGAAAAGAATGCTACTAAACATAATCTGGAAGATGAAGGGAACCATATGCATAGGCTTAACTCACCGGTTTTTGATAATAAGCCCCTTCCAAAAAAGATAACTGCTGCAGATGAAAACAAATTGAATACCATTACTGTAAGCTCACCTGGGCAAGCTTGCTGCTTGAGTATCCTATAAGGCTTGAGTACTTACGTCTCCCAGAAACAACATTCATGTCATCCGGGTCAACAAAACCGACACAATGCATCTACAAAAGTAAATCCCATAACCCATTATCTTGCATGAAAAGTAATAACCAAAGACAATACCTTTAAATTGTTTCAGTTTTCATACAAGCAGCAATGCCACAGAGTTTCACGGAAATGAGTAATGATGTAATGCAAGTGTTACAATCCATTCATGGTAGCATATTTTGGGTTGAAACTGTCAACAAGTTTGGGTCTGTTTCGTTTCTCTATGCCAAGAGTCTGTTGATATGATATCAATAATATGCAAATTTAGTTCAGCGATTTAGACAAAGCTATATTATTCATCTTTATGTTCTGCAGTCAATTGACAAGACCAGAGCTTTTCAAGTTACAGAATTTACAAATAAATCAGAACTTTTCTGCATCATCACTCATACCAAAGAGTACAGAAAACTTGACAACACAGACATGGAGCCTGCAGTGTCAGTGATCATGGAACTTACGACGGAATTCACATTAATGATTCGGCTAGGAGAGCCTCGGATCAGAGACGGCAAAAGGAGTACTGAAAGCAGCGCTGGAGCTAAATGATTCACTTGCATGTGCTGCTCGTATCCATCCTCTGAGAATTTTGTGCCTCTGCACAAAGTAGAAAGCATAGCATTTTAGTGGTTTTTTTCTCAACATATACCGCAAAAACGAGCCATCTAACGCCCAATCATTTAAAAAAAGAATCCTATCAGACAGAGTTCCATAAACAGGAAATAATAGAAGACTTGCTATCAATAATCATCTTACTTTTAATTTGTAAGAGTCTAGGTTTACAATCAATTCTAGGCCGGCCAGAACTCACCAATTGGGTCCATCAGGTTAAAAATATTGATGATGATGAATGGTGCACAAGTATGACTTTGAGATCTTTTTAACACAACAAAGAGATAATGAAAACAGAAGCAGGAAGCAACAGGGAGGTTAAACTCAATGCTTTATAGCTAAAAGGGAAATATAACCAACCTCCCATAGCAAATATGCCGGCATTGTTAATCAGAACATGCAAAGGTCCTAACCGGGCATTCCAAGCATCAGCAAATCTCGCGACAGAATCCAATGAGAGAAGATCAAGTTCCATAGCCTTAACAAAACCAAACAGAGTATCATCATCATCAACGCTTTCTAGATGTTACAAAACGATACATTAAGTCTCTAACTAATATGGCTTAGCCACAGTCTAAATAGATCACATATTGTTTGAAGTTTCTATAGTAGAAACGCTGTACCTATGTCAATACACATTCTTGACTATTTTCAAAATTCAGTCCACAAACACTCTAATAAGTATATATCTATCATCAATACACACATTATTAGCCACATAAACTCTAATAAGTATATATACATCATCAATATTCGACAAGAGAAATCCTACAGCAAATAGTAAAGTTACCTCGATATTAAGAGAGGCCTCTACCAGACCACTCACTTTGCCATTGCTGTATCAGCTCCTGAGCTGCTTTTGTATTCCTCACGGCCATCACAACATGAGCACCAGCCTCTGCAAGCTGCCTGCGAACAAAAAAAACAAAAAAGAGCTAAAACGCTTAGAGAAGTTTCAACAATTCAAGTCCCCAAAACAAAAGCAACTTCGTGGAACCCCAATCTAAGACGAAATCAAACTCAATTGGTTATGAATCGGAAGAAACAAGGAAGCAGATGAGAAAAAACCTAGCGGTCTCGCGGCCAATGCCACTGGTGGAGCCAGTGACAACGCAAGTGAGGTCGTTGACAGGAGGAAGAGGGAGTGGGTTCTGCAAATGAGCAGCCGTGATCCTCTGGAAGAGAATCTCCTGGAAAACACTGCTCCATCCTCTCATCCACTCCATCCATCCCAAACTCTCCTTCTCCTTCACCGGAGACCGAGACGTCGCCGTTTCGTCACTCATCTTCTTCTTCTTCCGAAGTTAATAGATCTATGACGTTGTACAGCAAGAAAAGACAAAAAGTGTATTTCGTCAAAATCTATGGCTTCGTTTAAACAACCTCAAATCCTGGAACAATATATGGGCCGGCGAGCTTTTTGTGACCCATAAATAGTTTTTTTTTTAAGAGTTACATTTTCAATTCACCGCTCGTGGACTCATGGGTCAACCATTACGCATTTCATAAAATGACTTTTTATCGTGTAAGGAACTTGTGTCAATGACATCAAGAAAGACGCATTTCTAGGACATTTATCCCTCTTTTATCTTTATGCTATGACGGATTGAATAGTTACGGACATTGCAAATGAGATGCGACTGATGCATGTTATAAAAAATGGTGAAAGAAATAAGGAATTGAAGATGGAAAAAAGGTGACAAAGAGAGGCAAAGGACATTGAGCCAATTTGACTACGTTCAGGAAAAAGAGAGACGTAATCAATGCTCAAATGGAGAATTTGTCAATATTGTCGGGTTTGTATTCATATGACAACTCCAAGTCGTATCGTATTTTATACGTATGATGAATACTTTCTTTTTTTTTTGGTGTCGAAAAGTGGAACATAGTAACTTCGTACAATGTAAGGAAGAAAAAAAAGAGGTAGATTGACAATTAGTACAAGTCGAGAGACTCCAGCACCCTACCAGCCTGGATGTGAAGAGCAGTAATTCTTTGTTCAGGATCACCTGTTGAACCGAATTGACTCGCCGCCCATATTAAAGAAGCAGATTTTTCACCCAGAAGCCGCCTAATGTCTTCATTTACATTCGCTATGGGAGAACGATCCTTCCCATTCACATGTCCAACTAACAGTAGTAAGAACTCTCCGCATCTTAACCTGTGATTTGAATCAGTCAGAACTTAACGTGACCAAAAAGCCTAAACCATGGCCACAGACTTTTTGTTTAACACAAGTGGATGATATCGTTGATGCATGACCATAGAGTTCGAACTCTTGAAGATGCATGAGATCAATCAATCTTGGGATGAGAAGGTTTTACTAGACAATGCAAGGGCTGTTCTATGAATCTGACAAGGAAATCAATCTGAAATTTACTGAAAACATCAAAATCAGAAGAGGCAAAAAGGAAAAGAATATTCGATTGACAGCAACTTGTATTGTGTAAATACTAAGATATAGTCTAATGCGAAATGCCACAAGTTACAAAATAACAGGCCATGGAAAAAAACTGGAGAACAAAAACTTATTAATTCACCTGAGGTTTTCATCAGCTTGTTTGTCTCGCATGAGCATTGCAACCTCCTCAATCCCATTGCAGGCTCCAAAATCCTGTTACCAAAATCAAGTGAGGAAAGTTAAAATAAAAAGCAAGTGACCAGTTTCTTTCGTTGATGCTAACAGAAACCTTAATTACAACTCTGAATGTGTATCAGCCTGAGACTCAGAACTTAACAACCTGCTTTCTATTTCGTTTCTTATCACAGAAATTGTTACTAAAAGAGAGAGAGAGAAGATGATTACTTACCACCTGATTTGCTGATGAATCCAACAATATTGAGATTAAGGCATCCAAGCAAGCCCCTTGCTCAAGTACTCCTCGTGTTGATAATACATACATCATTACCTAGAACAAACGAATGAGAAATGATCATCAAAGATATATCTTACGCAAGAGTCTCCCTTTTCATCGAATCAGCTTAAAAATTGATAATTTCACAAGATAAATGCAGGATTCTAGATTCTAAAGTTCTCTATGCATCTAGTCCCTAGCACCAATGATCAGATGTTCCACAATAGACTAGTAATAAGTAAGAAACGAGAGTCTTACGCGGACTGCACCATGCTTATGAGCTAGAACAGTGCTCTGAGGATGGAGAAGACAACATCCTTCAAGAACTCTAAGTGCAACCGCAACCTCAGCATCCGTAGAAGGACTCATTATCTTCATCGGCTCCACGCTGAATATGTGATCCAAGCTCGTGACTCTATCATCCTCAGCTTCTTTCAATGAATGTTTAAAAAGCACTGGAACCACTGCGAAATCATCAGGAGGCTTTCATCATCAGAGAACACATTGATTTGGGAAGTACTATGAGTAAAATTAAAGATATCAATCAGACGTTGGAGATCGGAAATGGTTTGGGTATGAGAGAAGAGACGAATGATAGAATCTGAATCGGCGACAGTTCGGAGAGATTTTAGAAGAGATCTAAGGCCACGGATGCGAAGGAATGAGAATTCAGCGCAAGCATCGCGTAATCCGGTTCGGAGAGATAGTGT
Source organism: Cardamine occulta (assembly GCA_028015245.1). Taxonomy (NCBI): domain Eukaryota; kingdom Viridiplantae; phylum Streptophyta; class Magnoliopsida; order Brassicales; family Brassicaceae; genus Cardamine; species Cardamine occulta. The sequence continues at coordinate 14,735,177 of CM051389.1, read as the reverse complement.
CAGCTCTCTGTAAAGTCTCTGTGTATTGAGAGATGTCACCAGCTCTTCAACTACCATCGACGCCGAGTCTGATTCCTCACCGTTCTCCGATCTCGACAGATTCTCCGGCGTCGCTGTTACGCCATCGCTCCATATCGGCCTCTTCAGATGCATCTCTCGCTCTTCTTCTCTGTTTCTCTCCTCTGATGATTCACGTTTGTTGGCATTACGTGAAAACGGCAACCACTTGGTTTTGGCAAACTTTAAACAGCACGTTGTCTAAATAGATGTTCGCTGCCTGGTGAGAAAACGGCACACAGTTCTTTTTTCTCTCATGGTTGGTTATCTTCTAAGCCACTCAAAAGATATCTGGAGAATCATATTGCACTACAAAGGAAGGTCTGAGCTTAAAACACGAGAGAGTATAAACATCTTTATTAACAGAGAAACCTTGGTACGAACAAATCCATAGTTGAGCACAAGAGACGACATAATTATTAATTAACACGCAGACACATTGAAAAACCGAAAAATGGCTGATGATGACTTGTGAAATCCTTGAAGAGCGGAATTGACAAAGCCAGATTTTATCTATGTACAGTTTTAGAGCCAATCCAATAACGAATTCAACATGTTCTTCCTCAGCTACCAATCCTCTTTGACAATCTTAGCTTTTTCGAATATGAACTTGCCCTCCTTGTACTTTTGAGATGTCTCATAGGCTCTCTCGTACTTCCAACCCAATGGTTCGTTACAGTCAGCACAAGATATATCAGCCACAGTGTGTAGTCCCGTTAGAAGATGCCGGTCTTCTTTAGGCCCTACAACAATGTTCATTGCGTGGGAGAACAGGAAAGCTCGCCCAGTTCTTCCCTGGTAATGGATTAAGAATTCGATTGTAAGTGGTATTCACAATCAAGAAACACAAAATGCGGGTAGTATCTGTAGCATAAGCTTTCGAATTGATCCCAAAACCAACCACAAGCATATTCAAAGAACGGTTAGTCTTGCTGTTTATAACAATATGAGTCAAAGGCTACTTTGAGTTAATTCCAAGGATCAATTTTCAGGTTTTGATTTGACTCCAACACCAACAGGTAAAGTTCGAAGGAAAAGTGATTCTTAATCAGTAGCATCGATCATTGAGCAGGAAAGACAATAAAGTCAAGGGTTTTCCTAAGGCAGATTCTCAGCTCCAACTAGTCTTAGTGTGAGTCTCCACTAAATCATCTACACCTATCATATAGGACACAAGCAAAACAAAGAGATGAAGAAGCTGAATCACCTGAAAAGCCTTAGAGATGATATCATCGTGAAGTCCTACATGGTTTCTGCAGTTGCAACAACTATACAGTCTTGGACCAATCGAATGAGCCATTTTATCAAACACTTTCAGGCCGTGATAAATTGCTCCAAATCAAACAAGTTTTCACCTTTTGTCACCAGAAACACAAAAATCCATAAATATATTCAGAACCCACATGGAAATCAGAGATTAGAGTGTCTAAAGATAAAAGAAAACAGAGATAAACCTTTATAGAATCTGTAACTTCACCAAGCTCCAAATTTTCCAATGTCTGAAAAATAGAAGATAAGAACAGTAGGTAGATGTTGGCGTGCAAGATTGAAGATTCCACACGATATTACCTCAATTTTCAATAAACAAATCAGAGAGGACAAGTCATAGATTATACAAGACACAAGGAATATTAAATACACAATAATATATTGGAAGCGTAAGGAAACAAAACGAGCTATTCTCGGAGAGAAAATTACGGCAGTAGCTACGGTTCAGTTACTTTTTACAACGAGATGGAGAAAAATCAGACGAAAGATTCGATTTGGATCTTGATGTGAAACGTGTGAGGAAGAGATCTTACTAGGGTTTAACGGAGCGAACAAGGAAGCAAGAAAATTGTAGAGAAATTGAGACGAGATTTAGGTTGGAGTTGGAAGAAAGTTTTGATCTTTGTTAGTATTTCTGATCACGCCGTGAAGCGACTGTCTTGTGACTTCTTTCTGGATTTGCTTTACTTTATGACCGGGGAAATGAGGAAAGAAACAGCCCTGCCGAAAAATGGAAATGTTAAACAAAAGTGTCTTTTCCTATTTTAAAAATGTTTAATACTTTTAAATGATCAAGTTAATTAATTCCAAACTAAATACGATTGGTGAAATTAATGTAAATTTTATAACTAATCTATCGTTTAGCATACTTTCAAAATTCTAACTTGGTTTATTCTACTTTTGTCTAGCATAATACAATTTTTATTACTACTACTGAATTTTTTTTGGGGGTCAATTTATTACTATTAAATTATTGGTTTAAGTTGAATTATCAATAAGTCATAATGAATGGCATATTAATTCAAAATCATTACTTTTGGGTAAACGGGTTCAATTTTTTTTGGTATTTTTGAATTTTGATTTATGACAAAAGTTGCCAAAAGTATTACTCCTCTGTTTTAAATTAGTTATCGTTTAACATTGTTTTTACATATTAAAAAATATTTAATTTTTTTATTTTACTCTTAATTAATGTTTATTTGGTTTTATTTCATTGGGACAAAATATTAAAGCATATGAATAAAAGTTAAAATCTTTATAAATATGTTATTCAAATACCTCCATTTAGAACAACCAATATACTGATGACATTTATAAAAATAAAGGTAATAAGTCGTCGATTTTTTCTACAATACCGTAATTTTTTTTTTCTACTAAACCGGTAAATCCTGAAAAGAGTAGTCTTGAATAGTTTCAATATTTCTTGGTCAACTTGAGCTTTTCGATCACAAACATGCCTTCTTTATACCTCTGTTTAAAGATCGAAGGTCTCAACGTACTTCCAACCCAACGACTCACCACACTTACTGCACATCACACTGCCACCACGTACGATCCGGTTATCAATTTCCTCCCAATCTTCGGTCCAACCACCATTCCGTTCATCGCATGCGAAAAAAAAAGCCACCGCACCCCCCAAAATTTTTATTTTTAACATATTAAAAGAAATTTCTGTATTTGTAGATTAAGAGGAGACTCGATCATATCAAGAAATGAAAAATCATATTTTTTTGGAACAAACACCGTCTCTAATTTTTCTTGTTACCACAAATTTTTGGAGATGATATCTTCACCGAGAGCTAATGGATTCTCACAGTTTTTGCAGAAATACGTAGGAAGAGTTTTGTTTTCTCCCATTGGTCGATATTGGTCGATGGATATAGAAAGGAAATCGGAGAGTTTATAAGATTGGACGAGAATCTATGAAGATTATTCCTTCTTATCGTTAAGTTTTGGGGAATTTATACTGCGTTGACCCGTCTCGGTCGTCGAACACTTGTATTATTGTATGCCGATGTCTGTGCTTTTGGGCTTATGGGCCTTTTGATGGCTGTATAAATAATAAAACAAATATTCAGTTTGGTACAATGTTTCCAGGTAGCATTATTGTGCTTTTGGGCTTACGGGATTCTTTTTCTTCTTCTCCACATAGAAGCAAAGAAAATGTTGAAGAGATAGTTGAGGATTATTCTATCTGTGTCTATGTTTGCATATTGAGACTTGTACACGCATCAGTGCAGCATTCTCAGGTCCTATTACATAATAATTCATTTAGTGCTGCCGATTCAAACATGCATGTACATTTGCTACGCATCTTATCCTATTGTTTTGTTTAGAATTATGTTCTGTTTTTTTTCATTTCATTGCCTCTTCTCTTTGTATATATCCTTTGAAGTATTCAATTCAAAAATGATAACGATGATAGTATTGAAAATATCTTAAACAAACTAGAAAGCCTTTTGTCTGGTGTCTAGCTTTAGATTTTGGGGCGTACCTTAAAGTCGTCTTTAAGTGATTTCCAGCTAAACAGTGGTCACATTCAATAGAATAACGAGAGTTGGCCGTTTTCATATTCATCCTCTAAAAAGCAGAATTAAAAGCACTTGTGATCCACACACAGCACATTTAATTATACCATATTATATTATTTAAAGTTGCCAACCATACACTTTTTTTTTTTATCTAACTGTAGTTTTCTATGTTATTTTCTTAAAATTAATTGTGTGATTTATCATGTGTGCGTGCGTAGATTGGTTATAGGGTTTTAACTCATAATGATTAACAATGTTTTGATCAAAGCATGACTAATTTTAATACATAGTTATTATTTTCGTACAGTATTTAAGAGATTATTTTTTCTGTATAGTTAATTGGGATAAATATTTATTTAGTTAAAATAACCCGTATAGAGTCATTATTTGGTCCATTAGATTGGATGAAGGCAGTGGCATCGCATTTGTCCATTGTGTCGCAATCCTCATCATTTACACTTATACTACTAAATAAGCATCTTTTTGAATCTAAATGAAAACTTTTTTTTTTATACAGTTTTTTGGTTTATTTATTTAAAGTCTTAAGATTCACATTGTGCCTTTCAGCCTTTGTTTCCTTGTCCCTACATATCATAAACCGACAGTTCTTATCAAATCATCATCACACTTATTTGAAGTAACGTCTTTAGGATAACATACTACCAAAAAGCCGTATATAGTGCCTGCATTCTTTTTGGAACCATCGTAAAGCCCTAAAAACGTTGAGCGTTCGGGTTATAAAGATTTTATTTTATTAGACAAGTCTTTCAAAATTAAATGTATTGTATGTATATAAAATATCTATTTCATGAATCAACTATTTCAGAAAATTAAAAGTAAATATCAGCATTCGATTCAATTTAATCAATCTATCAAATAATTCATTCAACTGTTTAATATAAATACAAATTTAGAAAAATGATGTGAGAAACACTTACTATTATATAGGGTGTTAGAGTTTATAACAAAATATATATTTTAGTGAATTGTAATGTATGACACTATGACTTATGTTTGTTAATACCGTCAATGCAATACTGTGGTTCGCCAACGTAGCCAAAGAAGGTTTCTAAAGATTAAATCTAAGTTTATGTAGAGATAAACAATTTAAAGAAAAAAAAACAAATTTTAAGAGATAAATAAAAGAAAATTATGTCTGATCGATCTACATGTTTATGAATAAAGTATTTGCTTTTTACTTTTAATTGATTCGTTTTTTGAACGCGGCAAATTATGTGTGATCTACATGTTTACAAATTTTGGTAACAAATTCAGTGATGTTTGTGCATTTATCTAGTTCATCCAATTTTTTAATTAAACTTGGACAGTTTCGATATAGATGACTGGATGGGCATTAGCTCGAAGGGTAAAAGTGGACCTGCGAGTGGCGCATGATTTTGTTGCAACTTGTTGAATTCTATCAGTACAGTAAGTTACTTTTGTCTTCCCAATAAATATTTTGGTGTTTCATTGAAAATCCAGAAAACGACGGATTTTTATAAATGAACCCATAAGTCTTTGGTTTGAATTTTATAGTATCAAAGACTAATGCATTTATGGTCCTTATGTTCTCACTAACCAAAGTTGACCAGAAGGCTATAACTTGTTATTATTGTTAGATTAAATTCTCATCGACACTTTTCATGATCAATTATTCAATATATTTGCTATTGCAATCGTTAACGGTTGGGTCATAACTATTCTTTATGTATCATCGTTCCGATTCAAAATTTTATATTCAGATCTTATCGTCTTGGTAGATTAAGCTGTGCAGTGAGTTCATTCATTATAGTTGGTATCGTAGCACACTTGTATGGTTGATGTGGACGCAACTAATTTTATTATTTATTTTTTAGCAAAAGCAACTAATTTTATTTAATAATTAGAAAGGCGAAACATGATTTTAAGATCATATTGTTTAGATCACTTATATACATATATATATATATATATGTTACAAGGTTTGGCGCGCCGGCGCGTGGTGCCATAGTGACCACAACAAATTTGTTGAACAGCCGGAGACACTGGCACCGATCACCAAAATATTTTACTGCATTTACGGTTACCATTTATGACAATACCATAATCATATTAGACTATATATAATTTAGTGGCTTATGATAAAATTGTTGAATATTCGAGTTTAAATCTATTTAATACTGACATAAAAAGTATTGGTCAGTTAATAGCAGAAATGATAATAGTGGCCATTTGTGCCGTGAAGTCCGTTACCTTTGGCTTTAAACCAGATGCATTATTTTTTTACTACCAGGGAAAACAAGTAGACTAAATTTATATATTTTCTAATTTCCTTGCCCCCATGGATTCATTTGTACTCTACTGAATATATATAATATTTTTTTTCGACGTACTGTATATCTTTGCTTACGTATTAATTAGTGTCTGACTTTTTTTTGTTGGCATCCTTCGTTTAATTACAAAATTATATTAAGTCTTAGCTGTTTTTTTTCCTCCGGGCTCCCACACTCCCATGTCTCTTGACCCATCACTTGTCGTCTTCCACTCTGATTTATATTCTCTTTCTTTTGCAAAATGCATACATTTTCTGTCGATCCATTTATATTATTTAAAAAATAGGAAGATAACATGTGAGTGAGAAAAAAAGAAAACTTTTTTTAGTGGAAAAGACATAGTGAATACATCAAAAGTTTAAATTATTGCATAGAATCAATAGAGAGCTAGCTTGCACATATAAAACAAGATTCAACCCCCAAAGATCGGAACACATTTCTCTTTCTCTACGCTCAATCAGAATAAAACGATGGGAGAGGTAGCAACAGAATTCGCTGCGGTTAAGGAGGATGATGACCGGTGCGTTGTACCGGAGGTGGAGCTCACTGTACCCAAAACCGACGACTCGACTCTACCGGTTCTCACATTCCGGATGTGGGTTCTTGGTATCGGGGCGTGCATTGTACTCTCCTTCATCAACCAGTTTTTCTGGTACAGAACGATGCCGTTGAGCATCACCGGAATCTCTGCTCAGATCGCCGTCGTTCCCCTCGGACATCTCATGGCGAGAGTGCTTCCGACAAGGAGATTCTTGGAAGGTACGAGGTTTCAGTTCACCTTAAACCCAGGTGCCTTCAACGTCAAGGAACATGTTCTCATAACCATCTTTGCAAATTCCGGCGCCGGCTCCGTTTACGCCACTCACATACTCAGTGCTATTAAGCTTTACTACAAACGCTCTCTTCCTTTCCTCCCCGCGTTTCTCGTCATGATCACCACTCAGGTAATTTAAACTTCACTTCTTCAACATCTGTTTTCTTGTTTTGCAATTTCTTGAATCTTGAAATCGTTTCTTGTGTATTAGATTCTTGGATTTGGCTGGGCGGGTCTCTTCCGGAAACATCTCGTTGAGCCTGGAGAAATGTGGTGGCCTAGCAATCTCGTTCAAGTCTCTCTCTTTGGTGCGTTGCACGAGAAAGAAAAGAAATCAAAAGGAGGAATGAGTCGAACTCGATTCTTCTTAATCGTCCTCGTAGCTAGCTTCGCTTACTACATCTTTCCCGGTTATCTATTCACCATGTTAACATCAATCTCATGGGTCTGCTGGCTTAATCCCAAATCAATTCTAGTAAACCAACTCGGCTCAGGTGAACACGGTCTTGGTATTGGATCCATTGGTTTTGATTGGGTCACTATTAGTGCGTATCTTGGAAGCCCTTTAGCTAGTCCATTGTTCGCTTCCATCAATGTAGCCATAGGTTTCGTGCTAATCATGTATGTCGTCACTCCCATTTGTTACTGGCTTAACATTTACGACGCCAAGACCTTCCCTATCTTCTCTAGCCAGCTCTTCATGGCTAATGGCTCACGCTATGATGTTTTAAGCATTATTGATAGCAAATTCCGTCTGGACCGCGTGGTTTACGCTAAGACCGGCTCCATCAACATGAGCACCTTCTTTGCTGTTACTTATGGTCTCGGGTTTGCTACATTGTCTGCCACCATTGTCCATGTCTTAGTCTTTAACGGAAGGTACATATATTCAGTTATGTTTACCGACACTAATCCTGGTCCTAAACTCAGACTAATCTTTATATCTTTTATTATAGTGACTTGTGGAAACAGACAAGAGGGGCATTTCAGAAGAATAAGAAAATGGATATACATACGAGAATCATGAAGAAAAACTACAGGGAAGTTCCATTGTGGTGGTTTTTGGTCATCCTCTTACTCAATATCGCGCTTATCATGTTCATCTCAGTGCACTACAACGCGACCGTGCAGCTTCCTTGGTGGGGAGTGTTACTTGCTTGTGCCATTGCCATAAGTTTCACACCTTTGATCGGTGTCATAGCTGCCACCACTAACCAGGCACCGGGTTTAAACATCATAACCGAGTATGTTATCGGGTATATCTACCCGGAACGTCCTGTAGCCAACATGTGTTTCAAGGTCTATGGATACATCAGTATGACTCAAGCGCTGACTTTCATTTCCGACTTCAAGCTCGGTCATTACATGAAGATCCCTCCTAGATCTATGTTCATGGCTCAGGTATGTTATCAATTGGTTTTAAGATACAAAGTTCATTCAAAAAAAATATAACTAATCAAACTGTAACAAGTGTAGGTGGTAGGGACACTTGTGGCCGTTGTAGTGTACACAGGAACAGCTTGGTGGTTAATGGAGGAGATTCCTCATCTTTGTGACACAGCCTTGCTTCCTTCAGATAGCCAATGGACTTGTCCCATGGACCGTGTCTTCTTTGACGCCTCTGTTATTTGGGGACTAGTGGGACCACGTAGGATGTTTGGAGACCTTGGAGAATACTCAAATGTCAACTGGTTTTTCCTCGTAGGAGCCATAGCTCCACTCTTGGTCTGGCTAGCCACAAAATTATTCCCGGCGCAGATATGGATCTCCAAGATTCATATCCCTGTCCTTGTGGGAGCCACCGCAATGATGCCACCAGCAACAGCGGTTAACTTCACCAGCTGGCTCATAGTCGCATTCATCTTTGGTCACTTCATTTTCAAGTACAGGAGAGAGTGGTGGACGAAGTATAACTATGTGTTGTCAGGTGGTTTAGATGCTGGCTCGGCTTTTATGACCATACTTCTGTTTCTAGCACTCGGAAGAAAAGGCATTGAAGTGCAGTGGTGGGGAAATTCGGGAGACCGTGACACATGTCCCATCGCTTCCTGTCCAACCGCTGAAGGCGTTGTCATCAAAGGCTGTCCCGTCTTCTAGCTCATGAGATAAAAGTATATACACAAGTACTTTGTACAAAACACGCAGCAAACTGATTATTGTAATTCTTAGAACTGTCATTCCGCTCCAAGAACTATATCTTTGTGATAGCTTTAAAACAGATATTGTCCTGTTCTATGACAAAACACAAATACTAGTGATTTCATTTGTGTCTCCTTATAATGAGTTTTATGCTTTAGAAGTTTGCTTCGTCTCTTAATAGCTGTTATTATGGGGATGATGTGTTTGTCGAAAGGATATAGCAGGAATAGAGCTCAAACAATATGGTAGAAGCAGGGCCTTGCAATATAAAGAAAGAATAGCACACTGATTACATAAAAATTAAACTTGTCTTTGAGTCTCTAGCATCAAGAATAATATCCAAGAAAACTAAACAATCGCATTACTGCATCGAATCTTACAGAGCTATGATCTTGTTGTACGCATTTTTGCATGCTATATACCTTATACCTTAAACTCATCTTCTTCTATCTCCATTACTGAATACAGAATGTGTGCATGTATATTTTATTCTTCAAATGTTGAGGGGATCTTCTTCTGTGTTTCTTTCTTTATCCTGTGTCCATTCATTTGTCTCTGCAAAAACATTGAAATATATACTGATCGTAAGCGGATAGCGTGCTAGAGCAAATAGATATCCCCAAATGAACATAGAGACAACATACTTGGCTTGTCAATAATCATCATGAGCCGCCTTTGCAGGAGGCTTGCAACAAAGAGGAAGATCGAGCACATTCCAAACATGACCGTGATAGGGAATGCATTCACCTTCAGAGCACAGAAAACTAGTCAGTACCAAGACACAGATTCATGGGACAATAAATCCCAGCTACTTAAGAATTTTGGGGGACTTACATTGTACAATACAATGCAGACAAAGATATTCAGAGGAATGCGGAAAAAGTTCATGATTGTGCTTCTGGCTTCTTCAGGGATGTATTGGGATCTCATCTTCATGATAGATGGCCAAAAAAGTCCTACACACGCCTCAAATATACAGAACCCGAGGAGCTGAAAGCAACCTGAGAAAGAGATTCCTCCACCTTTTACCTTGGAAGGTGCTATGAACAACTGAGTCACACATCGAGTTGCAAACAATTAGTCACAGAATAGAAGCAAAGACACACTAAAGCAGGCAAAGAAGGATACACATGAATCTTTTTTAACTTACAGTCATTAATATTGGAAGCAATAGTGAGGCAGCAGAAACTAGGAAGACGATCTGCATATAGCTCTCTACTTTGGGAGATGAGCGAGACAATAGACGAGATGCAAGGGAACTGCCGAGCATCGAAGCCAGCATAAATGTTGCAAAAATGAAACCATGGGGAATCTCCTCATCGTTTGGGCTTAGAGCAGGAGTCCACAGGAATACAAAAGTATACATAGATCCTTCAAAGAGCGATTGGATAGCACCCAACAGTGCTATCTTTTCATCTGATGAAAGATACAAAAATTCTCTTATCATCAAACATTTTTCAAGACTCCAGAGGGAAACGAGGACAGTGAGAAAGAAGAAACAAGATAGGGAACCATCACAATAGAGTAGAGACGAAAAACCAGAAGGGGGCAACAAGATTTTGAACTCACCAGAGGCAATGGCCACTGCAGCACCTCTGAACTGGGTAAGTAAGTCCTTGTTTTCCGAAGGATCTCCGTAGTTTTCTGCCCATGATGATAGAATGACAGCCATTCCAATAGCAAGAAAGCATGCAGCAGCATCAAATGGCGCAACAGGCCCAAGAGAGAAGGAATGTACAAGCAAGTTCCCAAACAATCCAGCAATAATTGCAACAAGACCATTGCCAAAAAACACCGCCTTTGAAAATGTTACAGACAGCCATTGCTGCTCAAAGCCCCTCTGCATACATCACAAAATAAAACATTATGTTTATATACAACAATGACGGCTAAACAGCTTAATCCATCATAATCCTTGATTTACCTTATTGTGCTCAGCGACTAGCCATGATTCAAATGCTGAAAAGAGGAGTGAAGTAGCAATGCCTCCCAACACACGGCCAACCATCAAAACCTTATATTGAGGAGAATGCTTGGTGATACAGCTCAATATGTAGGTAATACAGTAGGTGACACATGCCCTCTTACGACCTCTGATACAGAACACACCATTATGCAATATTACTAAGAGCGTTAAGATTTCCATTTACTTCAAACATAAAAGCATCAGAGAGAAATCTCACTGTTTGTCGCCTAGAGATCCAACGATTGTACCAAACAACATAGAGGAACCAAAACCAGCAATGAAAAGCTGTCCAATCTCCCCTTTCCCAAATCCATAAGTACTATAAAGATAGTACACATATGGACCCTGCAACCAATCACCCGCTGTGCCATCACAAAACAAACAGTCAGAAACTCTGGTGGAATCTTTTATCTTATAAAGTTTGTAACTTTAGTTTTAGCAACAATCTCTTAATCAGAGTAGTAAAGTAACATTATTGTCAACAAATCAATCTTCTTAATTTCTTTTTCTACTCGGTGTAGAAGAAACTCAAAATCCTAAAATTTTCAATGTGATGTCGAACTCTCCATAAAAGACAATACTTGGCAAGAAAACAAAAGAGGATCTAAATCTCCCACCAAACCCACTAAATTAGACTCTTCCCAACAACCAGATCGGATCGAAAGAAGCATTATTGATGCATATATAGAAATTAGCAGAGAAATAGAAAGATAAAAAGAACGGAAGAGCATAGTACCCATCATGAGCGAGTAGACGAGAACATAATTGTTCTTGAAAGAATTGAAAGCTGAAGAAGTGTTGATCCGATCCTTGTTGTTCTTGCTAAGCTCCAACGCGGCGACAATGAGGCCTAGAACCCCAAACACCAAGTAGTAGAACACCTCCATAGTCGTTAGATCCAGACAAAGATATTAAGTAAACTATCTCTCTGTATATGTATACTATATCACCCATTGCTTCTTCTTCAGCTTCAGATTCTTTTATACTCCACTCTCAGTGACGCGTTAATGCCATTAAATCCTTTGGGCCCACTTTAAATAACATTCTAAGTCGCAGTGTAAAAAACGTGGTCCACCGTGTGTTAAAATGCAGAGGATAACAGAAGCTATACGTGGCGCGATCCAAACGGTGATTTGGAGTGATCAACGGTAAGCAGAGTGTCGGTGGAGAGACAGACATACAGAGGACCCATACGGTGTGAAGGAGTGGGACCGGTGAATATTTAACTGTCCATAGATTTATTTATTAATCCTAAGTCATTCATTAGTGGAAGTAGGACAGCACAAGAGTCAAAAATTTCAACGAGTGATTTTGGTTTTAACCCACTTGATTTTGAGTTAGATATTGATAAAAAGACAAAAAAAAACAACTAATTATATGTTTATTTATTTATATTTATACATTTTCGGAATATGGTCGACATAGTAGGACAAAATTTGTTTTAAAATATCTACATGTAGTCGTCTCGAAGCATAGTAAAACTATAGTAATGTACGAGATGAAGTTTTCAAAATGTTCAAGATAATAAAATAATAGTAATGTAATGTACAATACTGCAAATACTTTTCATAATTGAAAAAAAATATTTAAAGTTTTGGTTAAAATCAGAGTGTATATTCTGAAGAAATGAAAATCGTTTTTTTGGATAATTTGTATCTCTATGCTAGATTGCTTGTGGATACAATCTCTAAACCGAATAAATCAAAAACCAAGTTAACCAAATCGAGCCAATCCAATCAAAACTCAAAACCAGGTGAACCAAATCGAACCGAACCAATCAAAACTCAAGAATTGCGCAATGAAAAAAAAGATAGGAGAAGATTACGTTTTGGAAACTTTATCGTTTGATTCCAAAAAGATAGAATCGACGATGAAAATCGGAAAAATATAACAAGCACCACATGTTCAGATTTTTTCCTAACAAAAGAAGAAAGAAGTCACAAGTTCGTCTCTCTTCCATTATCCTGCAATTAAACACTTTCATTTTCAAGAAATATCTTTAGAACCCAAAAAAAAACAGAAACTTAACAGAAGAAGAAGGTTCGATCAAGAAATGACTTCACTTACTTCAATCGCCACGCCTTACCCATCTTCATCGCAGGCTTTACGACTGAAATTCGCCGGAAACACTCTTTTCTCCGCCGGAGTTAGATTCTCAGCAATGGGTTCCGGGCCAAAAGCGCTGAAGGTTCGATGCACTTCAACGAAACCAGCGAAACCAGCAGGTATTACAACTCGAATAGCGAGAGCTTCTCGTGTATTGATTATTGTGAATGTGAAAGTTCGGTTAGATTAACCTCTTGTTCTTCTGGTTGTGTCTCTTGGAGGGATTAGCTGAAGTCGATTGGAGATCAAAGAGAGAGCTTCTATTGGAGAAAAGGGTAATCAATGGACTCTAAATTACTCAAATTCTAGTCAAAATGTCCACAGACAAGGATTGACTTAGCTTTAACTCAGCTGTTTTTGTAGGTGAGAAGTGTGGATGTGAAGGAAGCTCAACGGTTACAGAAAGAGAACAACTTTGTGATTCTTGATGTAAGACCAGAGGCAGAGTACAAGGCGGTGAGTGATAATATGCTCTCTGATGTTATGATCCCTTTTAGATTACTGGCAAATTCATGTGACTGTGTTGTTTGGATCTTAAGGGTCATCCTCCAGGAGCTATCAATGTGGAGATGTACAGACTGATAAGGGAATGGACGGCTTGGGACATAGCCCGCCGTCTTGGATTTGCTTTCTTCGGTATCTTCTCTGGCACAGAAGAGAATCCAGAGTTTATTCAAAGTATGCACTGAAAAGAGGTCAAAAGCTTTGGATCATTTCCACAATGGTGTTGCGTCCAGCAGCTGAACATTTTCTTTTGACAATGTTGCAGGTGTAGAAGCTAAACTTGACAAAGAAGAGGCAAAGATAATAGTAGCTTGTTCATCCGCAGGCACAATGAAGCCGACTCAGAATCTCCCTGAAGGCCAACAATCGAGGTAATGTCATAAGTCTGCAACTTTGTGTCAAGAAAGCATTTGTTTCGATGCTCATATGGTTAGGGTTCTTCTGGCAGGTCTCTTATAGCTGCTTATGTTCTGGTCCTGAACGGCTATAAGAACGTATTTCACCTTGAAGGTGGAATCTACACATGGAGCAAAGAAGGTCTTCCTGTTGAAACAATTGAAGACTAACCAGCTTCTTCGCTCTAGAGTTATCCAGTTTTGTATATCTGTCCATTTCAGGTAGTTGCGTTTAGAGATTTGGCTTTTCGGAGTGTGTTTTAAGGTTTGTAAAACGTCAGACTATAATCATGAAATTCAGCAAACTCCATCGGAATCCACACAAAAGTAACTTGATCATCGATGAACAAACTAAACATGTACCACTAAAACTTCATTTTAAGTTCCGGCCAAAATAACAATCTTCCGCTAAGTTGGAGTACACAAGGTCTAAGGCTTTACAAAAGGTTTCAGAAAGATACTGAGAATCCTTGCTTTGTTATTGTCATCAAGATGATGTGTCTTCCTTCAACCTGTACAAGGTGATTTCTTGCTGCTTGAAGTATCGGCGATCCTCTTCATCTACCAGCACAAGATTCAGATAATACTTGACACTGAATTTGTTGTTAATATTGCGATGTGTTGGTGTAAGATCATATGGGGCCAGAAACAGTCTTACAGGTATCGATTCACCTGCAATGTAAATCTTCACTCAGTTATTCGATTTCCTACAGAAATCACTAAAAACATCAGACTTTAAATCCTTGGTAGATTTATACCTCTAACTGGAGTTCCATCCATCAACTCAAATTTCGCAAGTGTTTCTGTCTCGACATGAGTATTAGCACCTGCACCTGTTGATTCCCGCCGTCTGATCTCCAGATCCATATTCTTCATCTTGATTCTCACAAGAAGAAAATATATTTTCCCAAGGATAACATCTTTTAAGTGATACCTGTATCCAGAGGCACAGAGGATCCGTCATTATTTCCCCATCAGTCGGTCAAATCCTTAAATCATGAAAGGAATTTTTTCTTACTTGCTCTTGTTGTACTCAAACTCGATGTGCAGGCAATCCTCAATTCCAACTTCCATCTGTACAATAAGTAGGATCCAGTGAAGTTAAGCCTAAAATGTTGCTAATGATTTAACCCGTTATTTTTATGAGCCTAGGAATGCTCTGAGCGGTAAAGAGAAGCTTATTGACATCTTTTTTGAATAAGTAGGGAAAAAGGAACTCAACATATGCGAGCTTCAAGAGAAAGAGGATTCAATATCATAGCTCATAAGTGATTGTAGTAGGAGCCTAGGTATTGAGAATAAAATTGGTCTAGATTTGAGGTCCTTTAGTTCATATCTCTTTTTCATATAGAATTTCAAACTTAGAGCCTATTACTAACAGAACTCACCTTGATGCTGTTATTAATTTCAGGAGGTGGAGCATAGTTCCGGACCTATTTTTAAAAACATCAACATATTATGATTAACATATTTCTGGTGATTTAAATGGAAAACTATCAGTCATAACACAAAAATTTACTAAATTGGAACAATGAATGACACGCAGAAAAAAGTAAGAAACACACCACAAGCTCCTGGTATTCCAAGATGCTTCCAGCGTAACCACGAGTGACGGTTACTTTGAGGACATATCTGAAGAAACAAACAAAGCAGGAAAATATATTAGAAACTGTATTGAGGAACACAAGTGTATCAACCTTATGAAAATAGAGTAATCTGCTATACCTTAGCCGCACATTTACACCATTGTATGTCTCATATGGCATCTCGACAGTTGGAAACTCAAACGGGTATGTCTTTCTTTCGTATATTTCTCCAGGGACATCCAGTTCACGAACTTGAATAAAGGAAAGTCGTGGTAATCTAATATCAGAGTCACCTCGAAACAAGTTAAAAGGAAAATGAAAGCCTGAGATTTACTCACCCAAGGAAGTGAAGTCATAGAAGTTTCCTCTGTCAAAGTACATCTCTGTCGAGAACACAAATGCCATCAATAAGCATATATCAATATAAGTTATTAACTGGACAACTAATCCCTTAAGAAATATATTGGTGGGAGGTCTACAGGTCATGGCAACTGCACACCTATTTGACCAAGAAGCTCAACTTTTACACCATTATGCTCCACCTTTTTCCCTTGATATGGTTCAATGCAAACCTAATAAAGACGTCAAGGAAAAATTACATTAAAGCACCACAACATCATAACTGAAACAGGTGAAATTCATCTAAAGCAAGAAACCAAGTACCTTGCCGGAAATAGTTTCTTGACTATGGAAAAGTGGCACCATAACCGTTTGACCATTTTCTTTCTTCATGGGAACCTAGGGAAAAAATGGAGATTAAAGAGGATAAAAAGGAAATCTGAAACGTGATTGGATCATCAGTAATGGGTGCGAGTGATCTAGGCCATTAAATTGGGTATGAACAATTGTTTTGATTACCACAATATAAAAAAGGAAGCAAAAAAGATACCTGTTTACGATTTTTGCCATCAGAAAAAGTGATGGAAATGTTACAGGCGGGCTTGAAGGCTCCAAGAAGATAATTCTGAGAAATTAGACGCAAAAAGCTATAATCTTTTACAATGCAAAGCACCAACCAAATAAGGCAAAATCATATTAGTAAGAGCACTTACCATTATCACAAGACTAGATCTCAAACACAATAACCTGTTCAATTAGACAAAAGGAAGAAAATCAGCTGCATTCCATTGTAATACACCGAATGCGTACGGTAAAAAGCTAGAGCTCAGTCAGATTTTGGAGAGGCAAAACTCGAGTTCACAATACAGCTAGAGGAAAAAAACGAACTAGCTCCCGATTCATGTATAACGAAATAACCAAATGGAAGCCAAGAAATTCTAGATTAGATGTAATGTTTCAGTGATTGAAACAGTACTCGATTTGATAGAAATCAAGAGGGTTAGAGCAACTGAGACCCAGAACTACACACAATTGCACGATCATATCTACCTTCCAAATCGAAATTAAGAGCGCAGTTGAATCTGATTGATAGGTTGGTTGGAGAAGAAGATCGACGGAGAAGGCAAGCTAAACGAAATTGGGAAATAGAAAAAAGGAAGGCACTATATCTCTAATTGACTTGTCTATACAAATTACAAAGCCCAGTCAAAATCTAAAACCAATCTTAAGCCCACATGACACCATTGGCCATTGCACAATGTACACTGATAGGTTCGGGTCTGGCTGAACATAAAATAAAACTAATTTTCTGAATAAGTTCACAATTTGACTAACACTTTGTATTAACGACCATGGGAAGTGAAGAAAGAGTTAACACGCTTGTATTAACGACTATAAGGTGAGAATATTGGTCATGTTATGAACAAAAGAGATTAAAAGTAAACCAGAAGATCAAAGCCTTTTTAGTACAGTCAAAAGTGATCAAATGATCCTACAAAGTATTACATAACACGGCCAAAAGTAACAAATTCCAAACTTCCCATGAAACCAGAACGTTTATAAAATGCGATCCATCCAAAATTTCATCGGGAATCTTCTTCGTGTTCTCGTGATTCTTTTTCGGGATCTCGCTGCCATGAATCCTGAGAATCTGACTGAAGGTTAATGAATTGTGAAACTAGAAGCTTCATCGCTGCTTGGACTTCATCTGGTTCCCTTGAGCCTCTCCAAGCCGAGGACTGCGAGCTCAGCATAGAGTACTCCCCTGCTGCAACTTGTGTCTTCTTTGAAGTAGCAAGAACCTTCTCCAAATCCAACTGTGATATTGGCCTAGGGCCCTGCAAAATGTGAGAAACTCACAAAATCAGTACTGAGAGATCTAGTGGATTCAACATTGTACATACCTTGGACCATGGTTTCCTTTTAAACTTACCGAATATGGTTTCCCCTTTCTCTCTGCCTCTAGGATTTCCCTGATAGGGAAGTAAGCCGCTTTTTTGCAGAGCTCGAAAATGTCGGATCCGGTATAGCCTTCGCATAAGCGAGCTACATGATCAAAGTCAATATCAGGTTCCACCCTCTCTCCTTTTAGAGTCACTTTCAATATCTCAGCTCTCTCCCGGCGATCAGGCATTCCAATCTCAAAGGCCTGAGGAAGACGCCTCAATATTGCTTCATCAAGCTCTGATGGTCTGTTAGTTGCAGCAAGAACCATAACCCTTGCATTCGCTACAAAGCAACCATTATATGTATAAAACCCCATATACATCATGTAGAACATATTCTAGATTACACTAGTCTCCAGGGTAGAGTAAGTGGAAAAGTGAAGACTTCAACTTACGATCAGTAGAAAATCCATCCCATAAAGCCATAAACTCAGTCTTCATGTTCGCCATTGCTTCATGATCTGTTGAGCGGCGCTGACCAAGAAAGCTATCAACCTCATCAATAAAAATGATAGCAGGTTGGATTTTGTACGCCAAGCTAAACACAGCAGCAACTGAAAAAACCGGAACAGAACAGAGCAGCTCATAGATTAAAAACAACATCAATAGACCAAAAAGGTAATGACTAAAAAAAAAAAAATTGCCAAAGAAGTTGAACAATTTCGTTGCACAATGTGAAGCTGAAAACACCGGCAGAACTGGAACTCAAAGTGAGCTATTTTTGCCACAAAAACAGAATCTGAACTTACCAAGCTTCTGAGCATCTCCAAACCACTTGCTCATCAGATTAGAAACCCTAACATTAATGAAAACAGCTCCTGATTCTTTGGCAATAGCCTTAGCAAGCATAGTCTTTCCAGTACCAGGAGGCCCATAGAGCAAGACACCCTTTTGAGGTCCAAGAAGCTTCCCATAAGCAAAAAGCTCAGGTCTTTTCAATGGTAAAATCACAAGCTCAAACAAAGCCTGCTTGATGGTCTCCAATCCTCCAATAGAACCAAACTCCACATCAATGTGGTCTGGATTTATCACATCACATGCTATTACATCCTGTTTTTACAAAATTAGTAACAAGTGAGCATTTTTCACAATTAGAACTCAAAATATCCAAACTTTAATGTGGAACAGAGACCAAAGCTTAACATGTTACAAATTCGTTATCCACGAACCATATATCCCATTCTAAGATAACTAAGAACCATTTGGGACTTCAAGATGCTTAATTCGTATAAGATTGAATAAAAATAACCTCGTATGGATTGGTCTGAATAAGAGGACGACCCAAACGCTTGGAGATTTCTTTCTTATGCTCGAGAGCTTTTTTAGACGCCTCACGATTAGGATCGAGATGACGAAGACCCGCAAACAGAACCAAGCAGCTGAAAGCAGCGCTTGCCGCGTAAAGTATCAGTTCTTGTAAGATCTTTGTCTCCGAAGAACCACCCATCTCTCTTCCAAAAACACAACCTTTCAATTACAGAGGATCTTTAAATAAAAATTATATAAAACCCTAAATATACTAGAAATTAGGGTTCCCCGATTTAAACCGAAGATATGTTTGCAGAAGACGGAAATGTTTGATCTTCTTGTGGACGACGACAGAGCTTTTGTCTTGTGGGTGGTGGGTTCTCGAATGCTTGGAGATCGAGGAAAAGAGAAGTTGAAACTACCGAAATGGCCTCAGTTGTACCGTCGTAAATCGTAAACTAGATTGTGCTAAGAAGGCCCTTAATAGGCCTTACAATTAGAATCTTCTCAAACCCAATTAACGACTGTGCGGCGTATCCACAATTCGGAGGTATTACATCATCTTTATTCAATGCGTCATGTACTCACTCATTTGTGTTTTGCTTTTTCTTGTAGTCTACTCCCTCCCTATTAGAAAGAATGATTTCCTGAGGTTTTCACCAAAATTTAAAAAAAATAATAAATACTTAATAATAAATATATTAACTTTTTACTTTAGACACTTTCCCATATATATTATCTAATAAAAAATAAATAACTCAATTTACTAATAAAAAAATTAAAAAGTTTAGAAAATTAATCTTTAAGAAACAAGAAAACAAAGCTAGAAAATCAATCTTTTAAATATGGAGAGAGTATTTATTACATCATCTTATCTTACTTCTACAAATGTTTTTTTTTGTTTTCTTGTTAAAATCTTTCTACAAAGTACAAACGATTATAGTATTCTGGAGCGTTTGAAAACACATCAAAAAATCATTAAATATTTGTAAAACTAAATCTATACACAAAACAGAAAGTCTTTTGGATCATTGAAAAATTGATCGGATTAATAGATTTTGTCATTTCGTGTTCGATTTTTTTTAAAATAGAAACAACCATAATTTTAAACAAATAAAATGTTTTGTCATCAAATAAATTATATTTAAAAAATATATATAATTTCCATCATGTCATCTGCTTTTTGTATAATTCATGCAATTATTGAGGGATTCAGATTTGTACGCTTTCCCCTTTGAGATTTCAAGTCCAAGAGATCAAATAAAATAACCCAAACAAACTAAAATGCTGTAAATCGTTTACACTTGAGCTCAAAGCCTACTTTTTAATATAATTTTTAGCTGATATGATCTTTCAAACTATTAAAGTTTCCCCAATTTCTCCAGTGTATATTTTAAGATTTCTTAGCCATTCTATTTATCATATGTTTCTGCAAAATAGTGCACATATTGGTGAGTTGTTTGATTAGTTTCTTCTATAAATTTGATTTGTTCCATTTAATAAAAAAATATATCCCTAATTTCCTATAATGATCATTTATTCTAGTTGTATAAATCTTTAATTTATATCACTCTTTCTATTTCAGTTCATTAATTTTTTTAGTTCATGATATTTAAACACTGATTGGGATACAGACATGCAATAACAACAACAAAAACAAGATGGTTCGGGAGAAAAAAAAAGATGGTTCGGGAGAAGATGAGAAACAGAAAAGGACAACAGAGAGAAAAAGAAAAAGGACAAAAAGATATGAAACAAGTCGAGAAACTAATCTTCAAAAAAAAAAAACAAGTCGAGAAACTTCGTATTAAATCTTAAACCTTCAAGATCTCTCCATTTGTCACTTTGCGTCTCCTCATCCCCATCTTATATATATCCATACGTACGTAATACATTCTCCAACTCGTAACAAACTCAAAACTCAAAATTATATTTTCCTAATATTTTCTCAGCGAGATTTTTATCTTTGTACTTGAACAAATGGCTTCCACACTCTCATTTGCATCGGCTCTACGTCCGCCTCTCGCTCCATCTCCCTCTGCCTCATCCAAATTCACTGCTCCCTCCTCCATCGCGTTTCCACGGAGGATCCCTAGTCGGATCAGAGCTCAAGACCAGAGAGAAAACTCTATTGATGTTGTTCACCAAGGACAAAAAGGGAGTCAAGGGTCTAGTGTTGAGAAAAGACCTCAACGCTTAGCCATGGACGTTTCTCCTTTCGGTACGTTTAAGTAATCAATCTAACTTAGCTTGTATAACTCAAGACTCTTTTCTCTGGCTTTGTTTAACAGTGCTCTATCGTTATCATTACGACAGGATTGTTGGATCCTCTGTCACCAATGAGGACAATGCGGCAAATGCTTGACACCATGGACAGGATGTTCGAGGACACAATGACTATCACAGGAAGAAACAGAGCAGAAAGTGGAGTTTCAGAGATTCGTGCGCCATGGGACATCAAAGAAGAAGAATACGAGATAAAGATGCGTTTTGACATGCCTGGTCTCTCCAAAGAAGACGTTAAAGTGTCAGTCGAAGAGAACGTCCTTGTAATCAGAGGAGAACAGAAGAAGGAAGAAAATGATGATTCTTGGTCGGGAAGAAGCGTTAGCTCTTATGGAACAAGACTTCAGCTCCCAGACAACTGCGAGAAAGACAAGATCAAAGCTGAGCTCAAAAACGGAGTGCTATTTATTACTATCCCTAAAACCAAAGTCGAACGCAGAGTCATCGATGTCCAGATTCAGTAGGGCTCCATCAAGGTTTTTCTATGTTTTCCCCTGTTTTCCGTTTCTAGAGCTGTTTGTTGTATGTTTCTCTTTATACCTTAAAGAAGAATAAATAGATATGTTAAATATTATAGGAAAAATTTCAAGCTGAAAAAGAATTATAATTCGTGTATTTTCGTGGGTGGAGTCTTGGTTTCTACTCATCTTATGCTAGTCACAAGTACAAATTTGAACTTGTAAAAATGATTTGGAAGTCAGTATGGAATGTGACGTAAGCAACCGAAGGATCCGGTGAAGCATGATGGGGGGCATCAGGATTCTTGGTTGGGAGATGGGAAGCTAACTCCGAAGGATAGAGAATCTATCGTTCCTGGCCATGATCTCGAGCAAGTCGAGCTCTATGGCTGATTTCAAAACCATGGGAAGTACCGACGCGCTGCCAAGCTGCATGGCGTAGAGGCTAGCCTCCTCGTCGTTGTTAATTTGCGTAAAGGGAGTCATCTGAGATTTTAGCAATGATCCCATGATGTTCTAAGAAGTTTTTTTTTTGGGTTATGTCTTTTTTCTTTTAACATTTGTTTTTATGTCTATGAAGCTGTTTGTGATATGTAAATTGAAGTTGAGCTTTTTAGAGCATCTCCATGGGTTTTTTCATTAGAGTATCTAGTGTATATTTTATTTTATTACTATATATTAATTATATTATTAAATTTAAATAAAATATCAATTGAATCACTTACAAACTATGATAGGAAGGTTTCTCATTTTAATGAGAATTGATTATGCAGATAGAACTGTTTCTGTCTCTTTTTTTGTTTTTACTTTTTTCATTTTTTAATTATAAGATACTTTGATAGGAGTGCTTTTAGAACATCTCCATCAGTAGAATCAGAGTGTTTTTTCAAAAAATGTTGAAAATATATTTTATTTATATTAATTATATTTTAATTTTAATAGGTTAACCACTAACTGCATGACATATGTCAGTTTAACTTAAAACATATCTGCTTCTCTCTTTAATTATTTTATATAAATATTTTAATAAATGGTATCTACTAAATATATTTCGATATAGCTGTTCTTAGTCCTTATATACGAGAAAAATAAGGTGGCTTCTTTCTTTAAGCATCCTTCCGTTGCTTGTGTCACTGTGTGTCAATTTACATGGCTTCTACTTATGAATATAAACTCTTTGTACAAAAACACTCTTTATCCAATTATTTGCTGTGTTAAATGAGTTATAGCAAAATTTTGCATGAAAAATACATATATATATATATATATATATATCGAAGACCTTTTTTCCGGGTTTTTTAAATACTGTCTAAAGTGAGAAAAACAAACAAAAAAAAAGACTATTGGTAGGGTTAAAAAAAGAAAATATAGCCTCAATTTAATATCAAAATATGAAACTAGTCTAATTTTTTATTATCAAGTAACAAACTAATTTAAAATATAAACCCTAAAGTGTAAATTTAAAATTTAAACTCTGGACAATAAAATCTAAATTCTAATCCGTAAACCTTAAACCCTTAATTAACAAAACTATCGGATTTTCTATTTAATATTTTTCCAGTAGTTATCCCCTATTTATACTTTTTTGTAAGGCAGTCTTCAATCATGCGTGTTCCAGTTTGTTTGAATCTTGTTTACCAAGAGGATATGATGTATGTTACATTCAAGTAACGAATGAATTTGTTTTGGCAAAAAGAATGTTTTCATTAATTAGTGAGGTAAACTGATGTGATTGTCAGAACTTGAAAATATCAACATAAGGAAAATACTTTAACCAAAAAAAAACGTAAGGAAAATATGACACAATTTTTTTTTTCCAACATCTAGATGAAATATTAAGGCAATTCAAATAATTAAGAAAAAGGTAGTAAAATATTACGGAACCGGATGAAATATTAAGGCAATCCAAATAATTAAGAAAAAGGTAGTAAAATATTACGGAACCCATAATTCAAATTCCATTCCGGGTATATGGCGTTATCCATTCCAAGACATTAATATATATTATAATCATACAAATCATGGACGATTAAAAGTTTCTTTCTTTCATTTTTCCAGAAAAGCTTAAGAAAACGTAAGAAAATTTGTTAATTATATCTAAGCCACGCACTCTCAAAAGCGACTTATTAGAAAATTTCACAAATTTTCTTCCAGCATAGATTTTGGTCATTTGGTCATTCGAAAATGCAGTTCTTTTTCTTACAATAATTTTAGAAATATATAAATCACGAGGAGGAAGAGAATTCTAGTGTGTTATTGAACGTAATCATTGGTTGTAGGTTGAAACTTGAAAGCCGTAGCTAGATTCTAGTGGCATTTATCTGCTCATTCGATAGTAGAACCTCTCAAAGTTCTATATTAATTTTAAGTCATTGGTTATAGGTTGATAGGAATAATGTTTGGACAACAAGAATTCCTGAAAACCCTATCACTTCTTTTTGTCAAAAAATTCCTGAAGACGTACCTCAACTTATGCAAATGTGTCTCCTCCTCCTCATTCTCCACATCAAGAGTGATATGCACAGCAAATAAAATGAAAAATTCTTGGAGTTCAATTTCTTGAATTTTATATAAAACGATATAACAAATTAAGGGAAGAAAATACTACATAGGCACAAATTAAGGAACAAATAAGATAGTAAAAGAAAAGGCACAAACAAACACACTTTTTGTCATTTTAGTTTTGTCAAGAACAAAACTTTTTGTCTATTTTCATATTTCATATACGCATTCCAACAAAAAACAAAACAAAAAAAAGACAACAGAGGCCTCACAAGCGAGAGTCTGAGAAACGAGATTATATGCAAAACAAGATAACGTTGGAATTGTAGAAAAGTACTCCGAAGCAAAAAAAAAAAAAAAAAAAAAAAAAAAAAAAGTGATCGAGTTGAAAATGTGCCATGGATATTTGTGCATATCATTCATATCTTCTTGAGAAATTCCATGATGTGAGTACCAAAGGCTTTGCAGACAACTTGGAAGCCCTGGAAGCCAGAAATTTTGGCCAAGGCCTCAAACTCCTCCTCAGTTCGTTCTTTGCCTCCAGGGTTGTGAGCCAACATAAGACAGTCCATGTGGACAACTTCTTTTGTCAGGAGGCTCGAGTCTGGCACCACAGGAAGTATTGATTCCGCCACTATCACTTTGCCATTGTTTGGAAGCGCTTCGTAGCAGTTCTTCAGAAACTTCAAACAGTGTTGGTCACTCCAGTCATGACATATCCACTGTCACATGTGAACTTTTTTAAAAACCAAATCTCTAGGATACATTTTTATAACTGTTATGTAAGAATAATAGTTATAAATTAGTTACCAAGAATCAAACTAGGACTAGTTTACCAAGCTTCATGAAGATGGCATCTGCTTTAGGCACATTCACAAACATATCTCCCTCAATATGCTCAATACCTGAATCATTCAACAATCCATTTATCTCTGATTCAATCTTAGGAAATTGAAACATCCACGAAAACATACCGGGATTCTAAGTTTTTCGAAGTAACCAAAAGAAAAATATGTATACCGGGATAGGATACAGCTTCCTCAATGACATGAGAGAGATCATAAAGGATTCCTTTGATGTGTGGGTGCTTGGAGACGATCATACGGAGAGTAACTCCAATGCCACCACCAACATCAACCAATGAAGACAATCCCTCGAAGCCCTTGTAAGTCTCTAGAATCTTGGTCATGACGATGGTCGTGTGGTTAGACATTCCATTGTTGAACACTTTGTTGAACCTCGGGTCGGCCCCCTGTTACTTGAAAGCGTCCATACCAAATGCTTTGTCGAATGGGATCCCACCTTCAAGAACTGCATCTTTCAAATGGTACCTGCACTCATACACATATCTCATGTACATGTTTCTTAGTGTAGAGTTAGAATTATGGTAGGTTACAACACTTTACCAGCTTTCAATGAAGACTCTGTCTCTGTTTAAATGACAAAGTGCCGCGAGCGAGACTCCGTGTTCGTTCTTAGTTAGGTACTTGCAGACTGGTCCTAGTCCGTATAAACGCTCCAAGCTGCCATCAGGAAGCTTTCGGATAGAGCATGTCAAGATGGAGTAAGCCGCAAGCAACCTGAGGATCCGGTCAACCATGACAGGAGCATCAGGGTTCTCGGTTGCTAGATGAGAAGCTATCTCCGATGGCGACAGTTGACCACCAGCGAGACCGGAGTTCTTGGATATGATCTCGAGCAGGTCTAGCTCTAAGGCCGATGTCAGGACCATCGGAAGCACGATGGCACCAGCGAGCTGCATGGCAAAGAGGTTGGCCTCTTCGTCAGAAATTTTAGCCTGAGTGATCTGTGTTTCAGCCAAAGATCCCATTATTCTGTTTTTGGATAATTACTCTATTTTTACTTGTAACGGTTTCTTTCCCGCCTTGAAAGAAGAGGTTTGGTTTCTCTTTTGAGGATAATGTGATGACTGATGAGTGAGAATTGTGGTTGAAGAAGGTATATTTATACTAAGTACTAGCACTTTTTGACTCTTAACAACATGGACATAGAATAATATATTTAAGGAACTAGTTATTTGTACTTTGTAGTTTGGTCTTTAAGTTTAAGCACCCAATTGATGTTTTAAAACATATTAACTATTGACCAGTTGCTATTATATAAAACAAATGCAAAGATAGATTCGGAAATTAATAAGATAAAGGAGAGGGAAAAGCATGGCTCATGCAACATTAACGGGTGAGTGGTATCGATCCACAAACATAAAAGAGTGTCTTCTTTATGTTATATAGTATTTATAGGCCATAAAACATTATATTTTGAGCTACTCATGACAATGGTTGGTGGAAAAAAAAGTTGCTGATCAAAACCTTCCACCAACCTACTTTATTAGTATAATTTAACTCGGAAAATACCATAAAAAAACCTTCAACTTTACAATTTTTTCCAAATAAAACTTCAACTATTTGTGTTTCCAAAACAAACATTCAAGTTGATAAAATTTTTCAACAAAAACCTCAAACTATTTTTGTTTCCAAAATAAACCTCTAACTATAAAGTTTTTCTTACTTAAACCTTCAAATTTTTAATATTGAACCCCATTGGGGGGTTAGTAACGGTCAACGATAACTTCCGTTAACTATGTTTGTCCATTTTTTTACGTATTTTTATTGTTATTTAGTTATTTACTAAGGAGAAAATGAGTTTACAATTACAGAAAATCTATTCATTCATCTAGGGTTCATATTCGAAACTGACAGAGTTAACAAATATTTAACAGGTGTTTGCTGTGTTAACTGGAGTTATCGTTGACTATCAATTAACCCTCAATCAGACTCAAGATTGAGTTTTTCCATCTATGAATTTTATTCAAAACTGACAAAATTAACAAATAGTTAACATGCGTTTTCGAAATTATCGTTGATCGTCAATTAACCTTCATTGGGATCAACCTTGAGAAGTTGAGGATTTAAGTAAGCAAAACTTTATATTTGGAGGTTTGTTTTGGAAACAAAAATAGTTTGAGGTTTTTGTTGGAAACATAAATAGTTGGAGGTTTTAGTTGGAAAAAGTTATAAAGTTAAAGATTTTTTATGGTATTTTTCCTATTTATAATGTAAAATATCTATATATTAATCCTGTAAAAAGTATATATATTATTCTGGTGATAAAAATCATAGTGTTATTTGTATGTTTGGGGCCAAAAATTGGGCTTAGCATTATCAGCCCATATTGATCTCTGGGTCATCGAAAGCCTTAAGAATTGAAAACCCTAAACCTAAGTGAGAGTAACACTCGTTAATCCAAATTAAATTTGTTATAAATAAAATTCGAAAATGAGAGTAAATTCCCACCCACCGCTGCTTGAAGAGGCACAACAACGGTTACTTTGCAATTCCCAAAAGATCTCTCAAATGTCGAAAATTTGCAATGAAAAGAAAGGGAAAATGGCGATCAAGGAAACAGAAATCGTGGAGATATCATCATCAGGATGGAAGAAGATGACCAAGAAAAGAAAGAGAATTGGTAAGCAGAGGGACGCAAACAAAGATGCTTGGACAGCTTTCAACGGTACGTTCTGTCTTAAAAAAAGACAGGACATGAAGATTATCGAGGAACAAGAGGATTGCTTTATCCTCGATTTCGATCCCAGCGAGGGGGAACTCTCTTCCACCGCCCATAGCCCTGATGTTGATGATGACGTGTCGATCATCCATGAGAAAGGCGAGGTTTGTTTATAAAGACTCTTGGGTCATTTGATTTCCCTATAAATTTTTAAGCTTTCTGAATCTCTTTAGTGATCTAGGGTTTATGCTATCTCACTGTTGATATTGGAATTTGATTGAATCTTGGGGAGGGGGGGGTTTCAGGTGGCTTGTAGGGATTACCCACATTCGAGACATCTCTGCTCGACATTTCCATTTGGATCAACCAAACATGCAAAACATTGTAATCAGGTAATCTTGGATGTTTGAGATATGGATCCACTTGATGATGGAGGTTTTAATGTAACACAAGTGTCTAATGTTTGTGTTTCATGTCTTTGTGTCTAGTGTTACTGTTTTGTCTGTGATTGTGCTGCGCCTTGTCCATATTGGACGTGTGCTTATTCACAGCATTGCGATGCATTAGATGACGAAACATGGGGGCATGTACGAATGTACCACCGGAATCTTGCTGAGCAACTTGCAGCCTCCAACAAGTAAAAGACTTCTCATGGGATTTGAGATTTAATAAATAAAATTTGTGTGTAATGTTCATCTTCAGCTGAATATTTTTGCTTACTACAGAAACCACAGTAGACTCTTTTTGTAAAATTTTGCTTTCGATTTTCTTATCGGATATGTTTGGATTTCTTATGGACCTAGCTTTGACACTTGTGACAGTTGCTGAAAGTGTCACAAGAAGCATCTTCTTATGTTCTTTCGTTTTCTGTTTTACTTTTGCATTCGAATCTCATAAATCAAATAATACAATAGAGGTTTCAAACATAAGATGATTATTAAGAGATAGTCCTAATTAGATTTAGATATGTATTAAGAGATTCAGTTATTATATCATACTCCATGTTTAAGATTCATTAACCGAAACATTCAAGTCACACTTAGTTTAACATGGTATCAGATTAAAGATCTAAAACGTAAATCTTCTCTGTCGTTTCTAAAGCAACTTCACTTCTTGCTTTTTCGTCTTCCCTTTTGAAGGGGAATATTAAGAGATAAGATCTAAATAGATTTAGATATGTATTAAGAGATTTAGTTAGATCCGATCACTAATAGAGATAGGCCTTACCATTGTGTATAAATACATTGTATGTTGTTTAAGATGGGTTAACTTAGAACATTCAAGTTAGACTTAGTTTAGCAATTCCATTGCCCGTTAAGGCATTACTAGATTCGAGATGACAAGTTATGGAACAAACAGAAAAAATGGCCAAACCAAGATTTACAACCCCTAATCGATGCCCTATAAAAACAGAGTGAGACACTCGGAAAAAATATGTGGACCATTGCCGTTGCTGACCATAAGCTAAAGAATCAAGAACTCAGAAGTCGACGAGATGGGAGGAGAAGTCTGGAACCGGCGAATGAGAAGGACAAGGCAAGGAGAAACCGCCCATGCGAATACCACTCCGGTCAAAAGAACGTCGGGGAATAATTCCGGCGGCTATTTTGGTTAGAGCAAACGTACACTCGCTAAGTAGCTCAGCAAAAATAACTAGAGAAATTTTGGAAAAATGCCCTATTTATGTTTTATAATTTTAAAAATACTCTCTCTTTATTTTCTTTTAAAAATAATATTAATTTACTAAAATACCCTCAATAAAACTTTATACTAATTTAGAGAGAAAATCTGTATTTTAAAAATACAATCAATTGTTTTTGTGAGATAAAATATTTTTTTATTTTATGAAAAATAGTATTGATTATTATCGTATCTAATTGCTTTATTATACCCTCGTTGGCTCATTAAGATTTGTTTAATGGAATCGACGTTTAGTACATACAAAGAGAAATGGTAGATTATAGCTAGATAAATTCTTATATTTTGATACAGATTAATGATAATGGTTCTGAGTGACTTATCGTGTGCTTAAGATCTTGTTTATTTAAGAGACCGATCGAATGGTATCTCTTGATTTAGGCAACGGCTAATTGTGAGTTTGCTTTGTTTCTTATGTCGAAAAGTGATTACTCAATGCAATTAAACACGTCAAGGACCAAAGAGTACTAAATCATCATCACAATCAATATAAAAATCTCATGAAAGATTTTATTGTTTAGGTTAGCCTCAAGCAAATAAGCTCGCCGTTTGTTTACCTGAAATTGGTTCTCTAAATTGGTCTTTTCATGCATTGCAGTATTTTCTTAGAATGATGGAGCCTTCAATGTTACTTTGTTGTCGTAAAGAAGATTATCACATGGTTGAGTCTATGCTGGATGATGTAAGATGAGACACAAGTTGTGCGGGAAAATTGTCAAACGATAGGATTTCTTCTCTAAATTAGTTTTTGCATCTCTTTTAAACTAATGTTGAAATGATTGAACTTATGAAATTTATACATTTTCTCAATAGCCAAATATTTTATTTATTTTTCATTTGAAGAGATAAATTTTATAATATTTCTAGAGATTTATTTATTTCTATTGGTGAATTTTAATATATATAATCAATAAAGTATATTTATCTCTAAAATTTTAAGTTTATAACTATAATTATATTTATTAAAAAAGTTATGTTTAATTCAAATCAGGGTAAAAATGTCATATTAGAATAAGTTAGTTTTCAAAGAAAAAGAAAAGGGGTGTATTTTTCAAATTATAAAACATAAATAGGGTATTTTTCAAAAAAATATTGTTTAGATTTTAGACAGCTAAATTTCTCCGATGGTTATTATCTAGAGAATCGAATAAATTATGTGGAAATAAATTCAATTGATCTTTGAATATTCGAAAGATTGGTTTTGGAAGTGGAGAATGAAGAATAGGGTAGTATATTCTTCTCTGTCGCCGTATCTCAATTTTGTGCTGACTTTTTGTTTTCTGTGTTTTTTTTTTTTACTTTTAAGTATACAAAGTATAAATTTGATTCTGTGCGTTATCAACAAATTTTTGGTTCTAGAATCTCCAACAAGTCAGAAATAAACTAATTGGAAAATGACGTTGTCCTTTTAGGACACCAAACATTTGATATTGTTTAAATAGTGTCATAGTGTGTGTCCTAAAAGTCACAGCGACGGCGTCCGTAAAACCTTTATTCTATGAATGTAAGTCTTCAGAGAAACGAACATGCTTGTTCTAATCCTTAGCTTGCTTTAACTTTGAATTTAAAAAGAAAACATAATATAACTTCGAATTTTCAGATTTTATTTTCTCTTTATAGTCTTTTATATTTTACTAAAAAAATATTGATCTTACCATATCACAATTGAAACTTTATCATGTACGACAGTAAACAAACTAATTTACCTATATGTAGTCCGCATGTATATCATGATGCACGATTACGATTTCACGGCCAACAGTTTTATGCACAACACAATTAAACAACATACTATTTCACCGATATAAATATTTATGTTGGAACGGAGCTGTTGAAACAAACAAATTCCGGGAATTATTTTTACTATTACCAATGGAAAAAAATCTTTGTCATTTATAAAATAGGTTTAGAAGAAATTATTCCTGTGTTTTAACAAAAAAAAAAAAAGGAATTTATTCTTGTACCCTATTATCAGCCCCTTACAATTATATTGATGGACATGTCTTCGGTATCTTTAATAGACATGTGAAAATTGGTCCAACGAATTAATAGAGTGGCAGTAATAAGTTGTAGTAAATTGATGAGGCGACAATTTAATACTAAAAATATCCAATAGAGTTGTGTTTTGATCTCTGCTCTAAAAATCGCCACCTAATTTTGATTATTCTCCGTCTAATCGCTGAATCCATTTTCGCCGTCCAACTAGTGCTTAATCGCTGGGTTCACTTTTGTCGCTAGATAAATTTTTTTTTTGTTATTCAGACATTTATATTAGGAGTTTTTGTGATATTTTACAATAATTTATGTTCAAAATTTTAATGAAAATTATAAAATTTTGTCTTAAAAATATGTTTTATGTGTGTTACTGCAATTTTAAAAATAATATTATAGAAAATTTTTAATTATAATGGATTAATATATTTGAAAATATTAAAATAATCTTAAAACTCTAAAACTAATCTCCGATTAATTTTTATTTAATCTTTAATTTATTGATTAGGCGCTAGGTCCATCTTTACCATCCGACTAGTGACCAACAATCTTTTGGAACATGAGTTTTGACATACTCCTCCTCGAATCTGAAATGGAGATGAGTTGTAGAATTAATTGTCATGATATTAATCAGTACTTAATTAAATACTAGTGTTATTAAATTGCAGCCAATTGGTAAAGGTAGGTCCGAGGTCGACACATGAATGGCTGGCAGCATGACGCGTTTTAGCTATTTTCATAACGGCGGTCAAATTGCGTGTGAACGCCTGAACCGTCCCATCCTATTGTTATTTCTTTATTTTAAAAGCTTTATCCTAAATCATTAACCTTCACTTTAAATAGGATGAATTATTAGAACCTAAACAAGATGTAAGAGATTTTATTATTGCTCATTAATGAATTATTATTTTCCAACTTGTTCCTCTATTATTCATCTAGTCAACCACCATTGTTCCTCTAGTCAACCACCATTCGCAGTATTAATTTAATGAGAAAATGACAGGGTAGAGAAAATGAGGGAAAATGATATTTTATTTTTGTTCAGTCTACTCTGCAGGTAGTGACAAATTTTCTACCCCACGTATTTGTAATTTCCCATATTTTGACCGACATTTGAGCTGTAGATTTTTTTCCATTTTAGCGGATGCTATTTTAGGGTATCATTTTTATGCGTTCAAAACATAAGCGATGTACTAGAAAATTTGGTGTTGATGCTATTATTTGTTTCCATTTTATAATTATGTGTATATTTGTACTAGAAAATTTGGTGTTGATGCTATTATTTGTTTCCATTTTATAATTATGTGTATATTTATTATAATTGTTTTGTTTTTGTCTTCGAAGAATTTGTATTCTACTGGCTAAGTATTACATCAATAATCATTGTCATTTCCATATTTACTTCCTTTTTTTTAAGTTGACACAACTTTACATATTTTGTAGGTAGGAAACCATGCAACAATAATTTTTCTTTTGACATCAACCAAACTGCATTTATATCTTAGAAAATTACACATGGGTAAAAATTGTGTGACAATAAATACGATCAATCTTTGCAGCGCAGTTTTTATATACAAATTGCAGACTATTTGTAAATGTTTTAAATAATTATGTCTAAAGATCATAAGAAAGACTTCTGACCCAAAATAATGGAACAACTGGATAGTGGATATCAATCGAGAATAACTAGTGATTAAGGATGTATCTAGTGAGATAAAAATAAATTATTCCTTTTCTCGAAATACGAGAATGAGAAAAGACAACATGTAGTTTATAAACGATCAAACAAATTGTAAAATTAGGGGAAAAAAAAAAAGGGAGCTATGAATTCAACACAACCACACCTCTTTAAAGTCTACAATATAGAGACACGTCTCGAGTAGTTTGATGTATCTGTTTTTGTCTCGCAAAATCCATACACATTGGCTTTGGACTCCTATCCATCCACCTAATCTTTCCTTTTCCCCTTGAATTTTCTCAATACCTGTCTCACTCTCCACATGCATATATCAAATGTAACTCTAACGTTGACACAAATTATCAATTAAATGAAAAAGGAAAATAGGCCATCTTCTGGTCGTTAATATTTTAAATGTTTTGAGAAGCCGAATTGAATGGTCATGCCCTACCACATATCACCAGTTTGAATTAACCACATATGTCATTTTAAGATACTAGTGATTCGACTGATTATGATAAAATGGTCCATAGACATTACAGAAAGACGACAAGCCTGACTGATTGCATTGTACGAGTTCCATTAATTTTCTTTCTCACGCTCTTGTGTGGAGGTTAGATGACCAGCGAGGTTATATATCTTTTATCCAACTCGATCGAAACGTTAAGTACTTGTTTTACAAAATTCAGTCAAAACTGTTTTAACTCTGCCAAATCATCAGATACTACTATTGAATTTAAAGAGTAAATAATTTAAGATAGTGAAATAAAAATTGTAGCTCGACATTTTCTTGATATGTACTTTTAAAAACTTTATAGATCTTCCTTCGCACCATCCATGTAACTTTGATATTAAAAATACTAATGAATTAAATCAGGTTAACTTTACTAAGTTGAAATAGAATGGACAGATGATCACATAATTGATCTAACTCATACCGGTCCCAGCAGACCAATAGAAAGATGGCATACGATGTACAATTTTCCACACATTTATGAAAATTTAATGTACAAAGAAAACGGAGATGTCAAAAAAAAAAAAAAAGGATTTGTTAATTTTTTGGTCTAGTGATCAAAATTTTAAAGTTTTTTCACCATATTTAAGATTTATTTAAGTTATAGAAATTTTTTTTTCTTACAGATTAATAGAATACAGATTTTGATAAAAAAAAAATATACTGCAGATAAAACTATCCATCATGATTTCATTTGTTAGAGATTAAAGTTACCCATTATAGAAAATATTGTAGGTAAAATTGTTAATCGGAAATCCTAAGAACACATGCATTGGGTAGAGACTCTATGAATCTGTCAAATTACAGTAAATACTTTAAATTATGCCTTATTCATCTCACTAATTTTCCTTAAGATAACAATAGTTTTATTTACTGACTTCATTTTGACCTTCCAATCGAATAGAACCATCGAAACACAATCGGTTGCCTAATAATGTATCTAAGATGGTTAAAAAGGGAATTAACAAAAGCTAAACAAAGAAATGCGACTTAAATCGAACAGGATTGTCCTCATTACCAGATAAGTAACGTTGGAGCACCGATCGCGACAGTCAGACAGATGATTGAATGTCAGAATTAACAAACGTGGGAAGATCAAGAGTTCGTCAAAAGCATAATCTCTGTTATAATTCGATACAATTTTACATAAAAAAAAAACTAGTGAAAGACAGCTAGGAAAAAAGTCTCGGCCGTCACACACTCTCTCTTATTAGATCCGTAGAAACACAAAATTGAGATCTAACCAAACCAAAAGAAGAAGAAGAAGAAGAAGAAGAAGAAGAAGAAGAAGAAGAAGAAGAAGAAGAAGAAGATCAGAAATCGACGAGATGAGAAGAAAAATCAGGAATCGGTGAGGATCTAGGAGGACAAGGCAGTAAGAAACCGCCAATCCGAATGACGTCTGTGTCGCCTTGCCGTCTGGGAAGAATACCGGCGGTGAGTTTAGCGAGGGCTGCCGTGTACTCCACTAGTAGCTCAGCGAGGATTACAACAGAGATCATGATAAGAGTCGATTAAGAGATATTCCTGTAGTCC
This sequence comes from Cardamine occulta, assembly GCA_028015245.1. Taxonomy (NCBI): domain Eukaryota; kingdom Viridiplantae; phylum Streptophyta; class Magnoliopsida; order Brassicales; family Brassicaceae; genus Cardamine; species Cardamine occulta. The sequence continues at coordinate 14,699,776 of CM051389.1, read as the reverse complement.
TTGAAGATTCGCCGGATAAGAAAGAAGAAGTTTCTGGAGTTTGTTTTGTTATCTCTTTAGAAAATGGTAGTGGGATTGAGAGACACCACTCATCTCTTTATATAGGCTATAAATTTCAAGGTCCAGTAGTGGTCCAAGCCTACTCGTACACGTATTTCGTTATCTTTTTTTTTTCTGGCTTTTTAAATAACCAGCCGCGTGTCACGCGCTTGAGATAATAGTCAGAGTGTTGGCAAGAAGACAATAGTCAATACTGTGTGTCTGTTTTACTAACGAAGTCGCGGTACCAATATACGGTTTTGGCAATACCATATACCTGCCGCTTTATTCCCAATTCAAACATGTGTATACAAATATAGGCACCGTGTCCGTCGATTCTTTTTTGGAGCATTTTTGCATGTGTCAAAATACACAGAGACATATTTATGTTGTTTCTTAAATTTGTGTATCAAATTTTGTTTTTCAAAATTTTAAATTTTTGTTTTTATCGTATTTAAGCTTCGAATGGTTCGTTTTTTTTTTTTTGTGCAACTGGAATCAGTTAGTTAAACTAACATCTTCTATAACGCTTATGCTGATTTTTCTGTTTTTACGGTTTTCGTGCTATTTTTAATGAATTTAAGTATTTGTTAATTGGTCTACGTCATTTTCACCTGATAAAATTATTTTTTAAAAGGAATTAGACTCAATCAGCTGTACTTAAATTTTTTTTATAATGCTTTGATTGTTATATAGTATGTCAATTGCTGCCGAATATATATGTATACAGTAAAACCTCTATAAATTAATAATGTTAGAACCGGAGAATTTTATTAATTTATAAAGGTTATTAATTAATCGATAAATTAATAATTATTAATTTATAGAGAGTTTTTCTAAATTAAAAAAGTATTATATAAAAAATAAAAAATGAAGGTAATACTTCGATGTGTTTTGATGCATTTACACATTAAAAAATAATTATTGCATATATATATATATATTTTTTTTTAATAATTTTTGATGCAATTTGAAAAGATAATATCATATATTTTTGATATTTTTAAAAAAATAGAGATAAACTCCAACAAAATTACAAATTTACGAATAAATAAACAACATTAGAATCATTTTGACTAAAATATCTTATATATATAATAAATTTATATGACTATTAATTTATGTTATTAATGGAACCATATATTTACATAGAGATTTCAAAAAAATTATTATCTTATTATTTTATCGAAATGTGTCAGTTATTACACTGATCCAACTTGAGATCGGGATAATTTATTAATTTAGAGAAATTATTAATTTATCGAATATTAATTTATAGAGGTTTTATTGTATATAGTATGACAAGTTTCATGTTTTCAGTTTGTAGTTTTTTGTTGTCTCACGGTTTTCGTGCTATTTTAGATGAATCGAAATATTTGTTGATTGATCTACGTCATTTTCACCTAATAGATTTTTGAAGTATTGATTTAATCATACATAAAATGCATTTATCTTTCTTATTTTTTTTAAATCAAAAAGTTATAACTAAGTGTGCTTCAACTGAATGACCTCCTTTATCAAAAAACAGAATGACCTAGAAAACTAATTTATAAAAGTTAGTACTAGTATAAAGTTTTCGATGGAGTCCACATACCGAGAGAGTGGACGGACGTGGGCACACGTTGCTGCTTTCGAACGATTATGTGTATTTTTGGAAAGTTAACAAGAATTAGTTACACAATTCCCGCAAAAACGTTAATTTAAAGTTTGTTTAATTTGGTTCATTTGTTTTAGCTAAATATCCACGTGTTTTCTCTACGATTCTGCAAAATTACCGATAGGAGACCATCGTTTCGAAATCATTAATGCCCGGAGAGTTTACGAATTCGGACAGGATGAAATAGACGATGAATCATCAGAATAAAAGTGTTTTTTAAAGCATGAAGATCAAGAGACCAAAAATAATATTTTCTATTAATATAATCGATACATGTTTACAAATCTCTAACCTATTCAATATTCGAAAGGGTAAACAAAAATCCTCAGCTGTCACTCTTCAATCGATCAAAAAAATACTTAAAATACGTACAACCGTAACAAATCAAAAATCCACAAGATGAGAAGAGAAATCAGGAATTGGCGATGATCCAGGAGGACAATACACGGAGAAACTGCCAATCCTTACGACGTCCCCGTCGCCTTGCCGCCTCGGAAGAAGCCCGGCGGTGAGTTTAGCGAGAGCCGTCGTGTACTCCACTAGTAGCGCGGTAATGACAACAACGTTGATCATGATCAATGATATCGGAAGATTCACCGGAGAAGAATATGAGGGAATTTTTTCAAGAGAAGAAATGATCTAGAAGTCTCTTCTCGAGTTCTCTGTTCTTTTAGACAAAATGGAAGTTTGGTGTGATGACTTTTGAGAAAGAGAGATCTGTTGTCTCTTTATATAGGAGTTGAGTCGATCATTAAAGTAAGCCAGAGTGTCTCCACTCGGTTCGTCGTACTCGGACTCGTGTTTCATATTTTAATATATTGTCGATTTTAGACAAAAATAAAATAATGGAAGCGCGTCTTACGCCCACTACACATTAAGATTAGCTGTTTCTGTAATCTACCGATTATCAAAATGGATTTTGTCTAGTAGTAAAACTCAGCAGATGCATCATTCTCAAGAAAACTAGAACTTCTAGAGATAATAAATAATCAAACAAATAAATAAGTAGAAAAACTCCGACACTTGATCACGTTGTCGTAACTTGATTTTCTTCTGAAGTTTAGCAAAAGAGTCAAATATCTAATTGAGTTGGTTCTGATCTTCAGTTATTATTTTTATCTTTAATCAATTTATTAATATATATTTTAAGATCTGGCATACAATGCTATTTTTTTAGTTATTATCTGTTCATGTTATATATGTTTGGTTTTTTTTAACGAATACTAGAAAATAGACCCGTACCTTGCCGCAAGATAATTAATTTTTTTATCTAAAAATCTTAAAATGTTTAAATAAGTGAATACTATTTTTGTGACATTATTATTTTTTATTAATTTTTTTTTGGTGACATTATTATAGAAAAAGGTATTTTATATAGATTAACTAGATAAATCCTACGTCTATTTGTATGATTAACAAATACTTAAAACAAATACAGTAGTCGGTAGTGACATGGTTTGTTTTCTAGTTTGCTTTTGTAGACGATAGAATTAAGTTTGTTTTGTCGAAACGAACATAATTATTGGAAAATTCATTATTAGCTTATAATTTACTTTGTTATGTATATGCCATCAAAAAAAAAAAAAAAAAACTTTTTGGGTCAACTAGTTAACCATTTAGTTTTCGTCCGGAACTTAAAACAAAAGTAAAATACATAGGACTAAAAATTCATTTCCAAATTCTCGTTCCCGTCTCATTCTTGCAAAATCCCGTTTGTCTGTCCCTACCTCTCTATGTTTAAATTAATAAGTAAAATCGCTTTCAATCTTAGAACTAAATTTCTAACTCGTAGACCAGACCGATAGAACTTCCAGAGTTTGAAGGATCAATATAATAAATTAACGAACTTAATCAGCCAAAAGCGACAGGTATTTATTTCGTCTTATTTTTTTATTGACGTCATAAAAAATGAAGATATTCATCGCTATAAAATTAAACCAAGACCATGTCACCGTTTCGAAATTTTAGATCATTATCGTCATTAGGTAGAAATTAATCGTGAGACCAAGATCAGGAGTTAATCAAAATCATAATTCTAGATTATATTTCGATACAGTATTACAAATCTCTAACCGATTAAAAAAATCCAGAGGAAGAGAAACAGAAGAGAGACACACATAGGGAAAAATCTCAGCCGTCGCTCTTCGACTAGATCAAAAAGAGGAGAAAATCCGAATCAAACTTATTTTTTTCAAAAGTCGTCAGAGATCAGAAATCGACGAGATGAGAAGAGAAGTCCGGGATCGGCGACGATCTATTAGTACTCGACGGAGAAGGACAAGGCAGAGAGAAACTACCAATTCGTACGACGCCGCTTTGACCTTGTCGTCTCGGAAGAATCCCAGCGGCGAGTTTTGCGAGTGCCGCCGTGTATTCCACCAATAGCTCAGCGATGATTACTACGGAGATCATAATTGGTAAAATTGGAAGACTCAGGTGAAGGATTTGAAGGAGATGAAGGATCTAGAAGTCTCTGATGTTTGAGAAATTAGGTCTTTTGAGAGCTGCAATGAAAATTTGGTGCTGTGACTTGTGAGCAAGAAATACCTATTCACTCTCTATATATATGACTAAGCTCTCTGTTAGTTACTCGGACTCGTGTTTTTTTTTTTTTAATATTTATTTTGATCATAACTCATAAGTAGAAAAATAACCGCGTCGTACGCGCACAACTACACATTTCTGATTCCTTTAATCTACCGATTAAAAAATTGGGTTTTGTTTTACTACTAGTATGAAAAAACTCACCAAATACATCTTTGTCAATAAAGCTACACGCTTGTTGTCTTCTAGAGGTTATTACATATAAAGTCTCCAACATTTTATAACATCAATATATACTTCCGTTTATTTGTGAAGACTACAAAAAATACGGAAATTTACGCCCTTTAAATTAGATTTTTATATTTTACAATTTTATAAAATTTACTTTGATCTTTGTATACTACTATATCCACATGCAATGCTTTTTTGTATCTATTTTACTGTTCACGACAAACTTGTCAACTCAATTATTTATTCTGCCATTCTTGAAAAAAATAGAAAGTTATGGTGAATCATATTGGACTGATTACAATTATAGTATTCAGGTATTTAGTTTAACTTATAATATTATAATATATGAGACCATAATAAACAACTCAAACTTTATGTATCTGAGTTTCCTAATATTTAAAACCATCATTTAAGATTTTCTACAAACTGTGAGGTTAAAATCTGTCACAAAACTATGTTGTATAAAACAAGGTACAAATTTTTTTCACTGAATTTCAGAATTATAATTTCTTTGCGGTATAAGTAACTTTATAAAATTACTGTCTGGAGTTATCTTACATAAATTTGTGTTTATCTATTATTGTTTTATGAACTATATATGTTTTGTTTGTACAACACTGCAACTCTGGAAGTATGATCTATTTGTCTGGTTGAAGGTTTCCTTGCACTTAAAATATTTGTTTTATCGAAACAAAAACAAAATAACAATGACTTGCATATAAGAATTTACTAGTACATGATTGGAGCTCTAATCACATATCATTTGAGTCTTCGACATATGATTGGATCTCACGAATATAGATTTATAGCATATACTCTGTATTAATTATTAAATTACATAACAGAGACTATATTTATCTAATATTTTATGGGAATGAAATATTTTGTCCTGATTCTCCGAGGAGCAGTTTATTAATAAAGACCATGGTCTATAAAATTATAAAGGACATACAGTATATCAAGCTTGACGTGTTCACAACTTGGCTGATATTATATAATCACATAACATTAATTAATAAATCATATACTATAAGTTAAGGCAATTTTCAATTTGATATGAGTTGTACTCGATTGTTACAATCTGATCATTGTTAATTAATTTTAGCCTTGACCGAGTCTTTGATGACACATTGACACGCATCTAGCGCTGCACCAATGCATTGCATTTTTTTTTCCGTTTATCATGCTTTCAGAGTAGCAAATTTAATTCCATGCATTATTTTTTTTTTGTCATCTGAAAATTTTCATTATAAATTAGGTGTTACACTTACAAACCTCACTAACAAGTCGAGGCTGCATCAGTTAGTGTTTAAGCAAATAATTCCATGTATTATATAGAAGTACAACAAAAAGTTTCACATACGATTTATATATGTACCACTAAAATTTATGATTTGATGGTACTACACGTTTCTAAGTATTTAGTTTTGTTCATTTATATTTTCCTCAAAATTTTCATTCATGTTTATTATTTAACATGTAAAATTTAACTTTTATTTTCTTTAAAAAATTGACGAACTTGATTCTCATTTGTATAGTTAAAATTCTTTCTCCTATTTATTTATTTTCAGCTCAATTTTGTCACACATTTTTAAATATTTACTTATTTAGTTTTCATATTTTAATTTGAAAATATAATGAATGGTTTTCTATTTCTATTTTGATTCGTTTTCTTATATATATGTATGCTCCATATATATTTACTTGAATTAGGTACCGTATAAAAAGTTAGTTATCAGACAAAAAAAAAAAAAGAAAAAAAAAAGAGGTATAAGAGCTTTTTTGACCTTGATAAGCTTGTGAAGCGAATCTTCGAAATCGAAACTGCGTAACTACGGATTGAATCTCTGCAATTTTCGACCACTGAACCTTTTGCTTTGAAATTTCTGCTTATCTCCTCTTTTCTAGCTGAGCTGGGGCCGTAGCCCGAGCTCGTCGCCGTCGTCGATTTCACCAATTCGGGTGCTTTGGCTACTCTTATCCCTCTCTGGTCGTTTTTTTTATACAATTTCTGTGAACTTCTGTTAACCCGAGAGCTGAAAAATCAAACCTTTTCGAGATTCAAAAGCCCAAGAGATGAAGATCGTTCGCAGGGATTTTGTTCGTAACGGACCCGGAAGCGTTAAGGTTTGATTGATTATTCCTTCTTCCTCTGGGAGAGTTCATGTCTCAAACCCTAATCAGTAACTGCAAATTCAATCGCTTTGCTGATTTTTTTGTCCTCTGGGTATTGGCTACTTAAATTGAGGATAGATGGTGGCTGAGGACTCCGATGATCTCTGGTATGCTTATAACTTGATTGCCGCCGGCGATAGTGTAATGGCAGTCACTTTTAGGTACGGCCTCTTTTCGGTTTTCACTTGCTTTCAGGGTTTTACCCTTGTATTCTTGAGCCACTTCCATTGAAGTGTTAGGCAAATATGCTTTCTTTTCTCGTTAAAATCATGTATCACATTAAAAAGTTCCTTTAATTGTTATTTTAGTTAATGCAAGGAAAGAGTTTTAGTTTTCCATTGCTGATATTCAATGGTCTGAAAAAGGTGTTAACTTGATCTAGAACAAATCTTAGAACGCGTTTACCATTTCAAGTTTTTCTTGTTCTCCCTGGTATCAGAAAAGTTCAGAGAGATGTACCTGGTGGGGGAAGAGACTCTGAACGTGTAAGACTGAAGCTGGAAGTACAAGTTGAGGTATGGTTTTTAGGGATTGATATGGAAGTTTGTTAATACCTTTGTCTTTGTGTAGTACAAACCTAGTTTTTTGGTCGAATATCATACTTAAATACACACTGACCATAACTGCACATTATTGCTTTACAATCATTTGCGTTGTAAAAATCGATACTTCTTACGTATGTTACTAGTTTTTGGTCATCTTTGGCCCTTTAATATTGGTACTTTTGACGGTGGAAGATATCTTTGTCGAATTTCATGGTCTGACTGTCTTCAGTTCTCCTTATTTATTCAATTAGGAGGTGGACTATGACAAAGACGGGTCTGTTTTGCGCATACGTGGGAAGAATATCCTGGAGAATGAGCACGTAAAGGTAGATGTGAGGCTGAATTTTACCATATAGATTATAGGGTCTGAAGCTTGTGTTGTATCACAGATTGGTGCTTTCCATACTCTGGAGATTGAGCTGAAACGACCTTTTGTATTGAGAAAGGTAGATGTCCTCTTTCTACTATTTTTATCCTCCAGAAGTTTTGTTCTATTTCTATCTTGTAAGCGTGACATGATGTGTCTTGCAATCTAGATTCTATTTTATGAGTAACATGGTGCATGCTGGTGTAGCGTGGATACATTTGCAAGATAATATCTGTTATTGTTTAAAATTTGGATTAAATATTGGATACCCATTAACATTTATCTTCTAATGCCTAGAAATAATATGCCTTTAAATATATGGTTATTAAACTGCAGGACCCCATTTATAGAGTTTTGAAAACTGGATAGAAGCTGTCTTAAAGTACATAAGTCTTGATGTGTTTCTGTAGCAGTCTACTTACTGTGTGGGTGATTAATGTGAACTTAGCACTCCCTTTTGAAAATTTTATCTTTCCCTTTTTATTAGAAAACTTAATTTGTAATCGGTTGTGTGTACATGGCTAATATGCAGGAGTTTTGGGACTCATTGGCTCTTGAAACACTCAAGCAGGCCTCTGGTATGCTGCTCCATTTGTTTGACCTCCTAAGTTTCCGTGAAAGGATGCTTTTGAAATTTATTTTGTCTTTGGGGTTCAGATTTATATTACTTATCTTTTGCACAGATCCTGCTGCCAGTGCTGATCTAGCTGTAGTTCTAATGCAAGAAGGACTGGGACAAATCTTCCTTGTCGGCAGAAGGTACTGATTGCAGTTGACAAGGTCCATTGTCTGTGAGAATTGTTGTTATTCTAGTTTATGTTTTGGCGCCATGTATATCTATTTTTCATCACCGGGGTAGTTTTGGCTGAACAAGTATCAAAGGGGTAAAATAAAATCATCCATTTCTGTTCTTGTTTACTTTATTGTTTTGTTTGGCAGTGTGACAAGTAGCCGTGCACGAATAGAAACATCCATTCCTAGGAAGCATGGACCTGCTATTGCTGGTTACGAGTCTGTATGTTCCTTCTTTGTTTAATCATATAAGCGCCCACAACTATGGTTGATGGAATTTATTGTATATATTATCCCTTCAATTTTTATTTATTTGTTTTTCTGTAGGCCTTGAAGAAATTCTTTGAGAACGTTCTGCAGGTTTGTTTTAGTTCTCATGGAGTTGATTTTCTTTTCGTTGCTTTCTAAAACATACCACCAAAAAGCGTACCAGAGTTTCGTATCTATTAAAACTCTATTGCAATATCACAGGCCTTTGTCAAACATGTTGATTTCAGTGTCGTTCGTTGTTCAGTGATCGCAAGTCCCGGCTTTACAAAGGTTTTTTGTTTGTCTCTCAAGACTATTTCTAAATTTACACGTTAATTATTGTTAAAATTGCAGCTGGACAAGCTTATCTATGATGAAAAAAGTTACAAGGGTTACAGATTTCCCTTACTTATATGACACACATGAACGTTTGGTTGTTTCTTATCTTCAGGATCAGTTTCATCGCCACTTATTGTTGGAGGCAGAAAGAAGACAGCTGAGACCTATTATTGAGAACAAATCACGTATAATTCTGGTGCACACAAACTCTGGATATAGGTAGTGTTTCTGTGAAACATTTCATGAAACCTGTCAAAATAATGTGCTGTCATGCTTAAAAAACAGTGAAAGCTGAGTGTCAAATGATATAACATGCTCATAAATTATTAAGGCTGTGGAACACTGATTTGAGATCTATACCTTGGGTCTGATTTTCACTCATTTTCATGGTGGCTATCAGTGTTAATGGTTCACCTCTAGTTGTTTGTATTTTTTTTGCCTGTTCACTTCTAAAAAGCCTCTTATTCTGTATGGTCTGGTACACAGACATAGCCTGGGCGAGGTTCTCCATGCTCCGAACGTGATGAATATGATCAAAGATACTAAAGCAGCAAAAGAGGTGATTAAAATGTTAATTTAGCTACCATCGTTATATTTTCAATAATTTTGAATTGCCAATTCAAGACTGGGTTAGCTTCAAAGGATGTTTTATTGTCCTTCCGGTTTAATATTTACTAGTTGCTTATCTAAATCGTGTGAAACCAAAACAGTCAGCTATATCAGAGGCGTAGTTTGATCATTTTTATTTTATAGTATGCCGTATGTGTAATCTGTCAAACAAGTGCAGTTCTGTAGCCATTTTAGTTACAAGGTAAGTTTATAGTTCGGACACTGGGAAACAAGAGGATTCTTTAAGCAACACACCTTGTAGTATTGATCCATAAATTGGATGGAAGAGTCTTCTTCTAGATCATATTTGTGTTCATTGTTTCGAGATTTTTGTTCTCTGTTTTCTGCATTGTGCTCTTCAAATTTACTTGTGTCATCCACCTGCCTGATGTATTTGCATATTGCAGGTCAAAGCTCTCAGCGATTTCCACAACATGCTTTCAAATGTCAGTTTTTTTGCAATAAACAGAAAGATTCTCATCAATTTAAAAAACTTAATGTGTCTTGACATTCTTTTGCTTTTAATCCAGGATCCAGATCGGGCATGCTATGGACCGAAACATGTGGAAGTTGCTCATGAACGAATGGCAATTCAAACACTTCTCATTACGGATGAGCTATTCAGGTTTAGTAATGGAAAGGGAATACCAATCTTAACGCAACTCTCGATACTTTTAAGAGACAAATGTGAATACTGACGTTATAAATATGTAAACTTGGCCCAGGAATTCTGACGTAAAAGCAAGGAAGAAGTATGTGGATTTAGTGGAGTCGGTGAAAGATTCAGGAGGAGAGGCTTTTATATTTTCGTCGATGCATGTGTCAGGGGAACGTGAGTGTTGCTTCTTTAGCACTTGTTTTAACTAGTAGTGGTTTAAGATATCTTTATGTGCCAAACATTTTTTTTTGGTAGGCAAAACATTTATCAATAAGTGTTAATGAATTTGCAGAATTGGCACAGCTGACTGGAATTGCAGCTCTTCTCAGGTTCCCTTTACCAGATCTCGAAGACATTGAGATGTAAAAATATCTTCGGCTTATAGAAAACAATAAGAAAAAATAAAATATATAGGTCTCTCATTATTTAGAGTCTGTCTTTCTGGTTTGGTTAAGAAAGAGAGATTTGTAACTCTTACATATACATTAGTTGCTGTTGTTCAGCGTTTTTGGGTTGAAGTCGATAAGAAACGTTATAAACCTTGTTGAATCTTGAGCTTTTGTACATTTATAAAACATATTTGTGGAGCACATAACAATTGTTTATTTGCAATGATGATGTATAAACACAAAATATGTACTTACATTAAAAACAACTAACCAAATTCCTCTATATGCCGGTTTCGTTTACTTGGTCTCACTTCTTGCATCTTATTTAATTCCACGTCATGTGAATGCAATGTAAGATTATATAATCAAACAAATGAGCATTCACATTATAGTTTTAACAAATACATAAGCTAACTAGCTAAGCTATTGTAAACATCCAACAAGTTACAAATCTATGAAAATCTTAAAACCTTTTTAAAACCAGTGAAAGAGATGTTACGAGAAAAAAATGAAACGTCTACAATATGTTTTCACATCACTAGTTAAAGATTTACTAAAATAGAATTAGATTAGTTTACATGCAGTAGTCAACGTTAGTCAAACTCCCAAAAATAAGATGCTGACCAATAGAAAAGTGAATAAAATAAACATTACTGACCTGGAAATTTCATCTGGTTACTGGTTAAAGTAAAACCGAAGCAAAGCAAAAAACCCTGGCATAATTAATAAAAAGGGGAAGAAATTTAGAAAAACCCTATTCGCTCGCTCCGCTCTTACTCCCACAACTCCAGTAGCAGCCTCTGTTTCGGAATCGGGAGGTCAATCATGGCGCAATCTCTTGAGCTTTTGTTGATCCAATTCCTCATGCCGGACAATGATGCTCGCCGTCAAGCTGAGGATCAGATCAAGCGTCTTGCCAAGGATCCTCAGGTTGTTCCCGCCCTCGTTCAGCACCTCCGCACCGCCAAAACTCCCAACGTCCGTCAGCTCGCCGCCGTCCTCCTCCGCAAAAGGATCACCGGACATTGGGCTAAGCTTTCTCCGCAGCTTAAACAGCATGTCAAGCAGTCCTTAATCGAGAGCATCACCGTCGAGAGTAGGTACAACTCTTACTTCATCTCTTTCCCTTTTTTTTGTTTCTCTCCTTTTCAATTTGGATTTGACATTTTTGCTACTTATTGAAATTTTACAGTCCGCCGGTGAGGCGTGCGAGTGCCAATGTTGTGAGTGTAGTAGCGAAGTACGCTGTTCCGGCTGGAGAGTGGCCTGACTTATTAACTTTTCTCTTCCAGTGTAGTCAGAGTGCTCAAGAAGATCATCGTGAAGTAACTTCCCTTTGAACTTCTCTCTCCCATTTTGTCTATTTCAATTGATTTGATTGCTATTTCGTTTACTTTGTTAATTCTGTTTTTGTTGTTTGTAGGTAGCATTGATTCTTTTCAGCTCTTTGACGGAAACGATTGGGAACACTTTTAGGCCATACTTTGCCGACTTGCAGGCTCTTCTTCTCAAATGTATGCAGGATGAAAGCAGCAGTCGAGTCAGAGTTGCCGCTCTCAAGTAATTTTTCTTTCTTGATTATATAAATGTTGTTCTTCTCTTGGATATTATCTCTATCCTTTACAAGCTACTGCAATGTACCAGGGCAGTGGGTTCTTTTTTGGAATTCACAAGCGATGAGGATGAAGTGGTAAAATCTTGCGTCTTTCTCTTTCTGGTTAATGTTATAGACATGTTTAAATATCTCGTAGTATCTAATATATATCTGTAGGGTGTGTAACCTAATTCACTTTCCATTTGTATGGAAAACTTTTTCTGAAGATGGTTTAAAGACAGATTTCTAATGTGTGCTTATGTCATTTCTATCAGGTCAAGTTCCGAGATTTCATTCCCAGCATATTGAATGTATCAAGAAAATGTATTGCATCTGGCGAGGAGGATGTTGCTATACTTGCTTTTGAAATTTTTGATGAGCTGATTGAATCTCCTGCTCCTCTTCTTGGAGATTCTGTCAAATCTATTGTGCAGTTCTCTCTTGAAGTTTCCTGTAATCAAAATCTGGAAAGTAGCACCCGTCACCAGGTTATAAGAATTATTCTCTTTGGCTTGAAAAAGGTTCAGATTATGATCTTCTGATTCTTGATGTCTTACTCCATTCATTTACCAGGCAATCCAAATAGTTTCATGGTTGGCAAAGTACAAATACAATTCCCTTAAAAAACATAAGCTAGTCATACCCATTTTGCAAGTTATGTGCCCCTTACTCGCTGAGTCATCTGATCAAGAGGACGATGATGATCTTGCTCCTGATCGTGCAGCTGCTGAAGTTATTGACACCCTAGCTATGAACTTGCCAAAGCATGTATTCCTCCCTGTTTTTGAATTTGCTTCCATTCATAGTCAGAGTACGAATCCGAAGTTTCGGGAAGCTTCTGTAACAGCTCTAGGTGTTATATCAGAGGGTTGCTTTGATCTTATGAAAGAGAAGCTGGACCCTGTTCTTAATATAGTCTTAGGAGCTTTAAGAGACCCTGAGCAAATGGTTCGAGGGGCTGCATCATTTGCACTAGGCCAATTTGCTGAGCATCTTCAGCCCGAAATCCTGTCACACCATCAGAGTGTTCTCCCATGCGTATTGAATGCGATTGAAGATGCATCTGAGGAAGTGAAGGTAAAATTTAAAAGAAAAGAACTGAGCGTGGGTTGTGGTTTCATGTGAAAATGCACCTTTCTGCAATGATAATATGTAACATTAGTTTATTAGTAACATTTCTCATTATTGTCTACAGGAAAAGTCATACTATGCTTTAGCAGCTTTCTGTGAGAACATGGGAGAAGAAATTGCTCCTTTTCTTGATCCTTTAATGGGGAAGCTCATGGAAGCCCTTCGAAATAGTCCGCGTAATCTACAAGAGACATGCATGGTACACTGACAATCTGTGCCAGAGTATCTGTAGAACTGGTTTCCAAAATATTGATTTAAGCTTCATGCTATTTCCTTGTAGTCTGCAATTGGGTCGGTTGCTGCTGCTGCAGAGCAAGCATTCAATCCATATGCTGAGAGGGTTCTAGAGGATATGAAGTTTTTCATGGTGCTCACCAAGGACGAGGATCTTCGTGCCCGTGCAAGGTCTACCGAGCTTGTAGGGATTGTCGCGATGTCTGTTGGGAGAAAAGGGATGGAGGCCATTTTGCCCCCTTTCATTGATGCTGCAATATCGGTAGTTACCTTACTATTATGTATCTTTGAGCTAAATATGTTATTTTGTGGAAGAAAGAGCTCACAATAAAAAAAATTCCAGGGATTTGAACTGGAGTTCAGTGAGTTGCGAGAATATACTCATGGATTCTTCAGCAACATAGCTGAAATATTGGATGACACTTTTGCTCAGGTGTGCATAATTGTCTTTCAAATATACTTATAACTGCTTTGACTCCCGTGATTAAGTAAACGAAAGTAACATTTTTTTGCAGTATTTACCTCGCGTTATGCCATTAGTATTTGCTTCGTGCAGTCTTGATGATGGGTCTGCAGTGGACTTTGATGAGTCAGACGATGACAATGTTAATGATTTTGGTGGGGTATCATCTGATGATGATGCTCATGATGAACCCAGAGTTCGGAACATTAGCGTAAGAACAGGAGTTTTGGATGAAAAGGCAGCTGCCACTCAAGCTCTTGGCCTGTTTGCACTCCACACTAAATCTTCTTTTGCACCGTATCCTTCTACTTTCCCTTAAAGCTTTTTCTTCTTTAGACTTCTTACAAGAAACCTTTTTCATGCCTCCTTCCTTAACTAACTTATAAGCTACCTGGAGGAATCATTGAAGATTATGGAAAAACATTCTGCATATTTTCATGAAGATGTCCGGCTTCAAGCAGTCACTGGTTTGAAACGTGAGTTTTTTTCTATCTGTTGATTATTTGATTTCTTGTTCCACTGATTGTCATTGTTTTTACTGGGCGGGAACTATGCTGACACAGTCGACCTCATCTATAACCCTTGGTACCTCTTCTGTTGGAGGGGACAGATTAATTTTACTTTGATACATAGCTTCTTCCCAACATATGGCACGATCATCAACAGGCCTGCTGATTAATAGTTGTTGACCGTTGGGCATATGATTGATGTGCCCATTTTTTGCCTTTGTTCAATATGTGGTCAAATGTCTAGGCTATTTGGTTTTTCAATTTCATATTCACTTGGTCTTTTTAGAAATATGCAGCTCACTGGATCTGTTAGTAATCAAAAGATTACAAATCTATGGGTTAGACTTAATATTTTGAGTCTCGAAACTTATAGCTCTTTTATCTGTTGGAATTGCAGATATATTGTCTGCAGCACATGCTATCTTCCAGACTCACAATGTAAGAGACTTGATTATGAATATCTCTATCTTTTTCCCACTCTTTCCTCCCCTCCCCTCTCTAATTTCCAGCCGTGGTAGTTTCCTTTTTCTGAATGTTTGGTTCTTATGTAGGATGGAACTGGGAAGGCAAATGAAATTCTTGGTAACCCATCTGAAATGTTTGGTTCAGCAGTTTTTTCCTCAACAACAACAATAATGACAAGAGGATATTGAAACAGTTTTTGTCCATCTCAGATACAGTTATGAATATTTATATCAAAACCATGGCTGAAGATGACGACAAGGAGGTTGTTGCTCAGGCTTGCATGAGCATAGTGGATATCATGAAGGATTATGGTTATGTAGCCATTCAAAATTGTGGGTATCCGTTCTTGTTGGAGTCAATTTCATGAAAAATTATTTCAGGATATTCAAATTATCTTCTCTCTTGTATCCTGTGCTGACAACAATGGTTTTTAGATTTATCACCCCTTGTTGATGCGACATTGCTACTACTGACGGAGAAAGCAGCTTGTCAGCAAGTAGAAGATGAGAGTGATATTGATGATGATGACTCTGGACATGATGAGGTTCTCATGGATGCAGTGTCTGACCTCCTTCCCGCCTTTGCAAAGTGCATGGGGTCTCATTTTGAACCTGTCTTTGCCAAATTCTTTGAGCCATTGATGAAATTTGCGGTGGGTATTGGTGATTACAGTATTTATTGACATAAATTCTTACACTGAAATTTAGGCACTTACTGTTTCACTTCTTTTGTCTATAGAAAGCTTCACGTCCCCCACAGGATAGGACAATGGTAGTTGCTAGTCTTGCTGAAGTTGCTCAAGACATGGGTGCTCCAATCTCTGCCTATCTTGATGTGATTTTCCTCATCTTATGTTCTCTATGATTCGTTTCTTTGTGTTTACTGTATTAAAACCAACCGTTGGGAATATTTTCTTGCAGAGGTTAATGCCCTTAGTACTTAAAGAATTGGGGTCACCAGAAGCAACAAATAGAAGAAACGCAGCTTTCTGTGTTGGAGAGCTATGCAAAAACGGGGGTGAAACTGCTCTTAAGTATCCTTTTCGTGTTACACATTTCAACTCTTCAAGGCGTAAAGACTTTCTAACCCTTGATTTATATGCTCTTCCATCATCCATCTTCTGCTTTAACCCTGTTTTTTCTTGGGATTTTGGGAGAACATGATAATTGTCTGTTCATGCCATATTTGTCTTCCCTTGATTCAATACCAGATATTTTGGTGATGTGCTACGCTTAATTTACCCGCTTTTCGGGGAGTCGGAACCAGACCTTGCTGTTAGGGATAATGCAGCAGGTGCTACCGCAAGGATGATTGTTGTTCATCCTCAATTAGTCCCGCTAAATGAAGTATGATCTCAGGCTAGGCCTGTTGCATCTATTTTTGCTTATTCCCTGAACTTTATGAAACACTGTACTCATCCCTACGTTATATATTCCAGGTACTTCCAGTGTTCTTAAGAGGTCTACCTCTAAAGGAAGATCAAGAGGAGTCCATGGCTGTTTACAGCTGTATATATTCACTTGTTTTGGCATCCAATCCACAGGTATTTTTTCCTATGCAAAATTTTCACCTTTGGCTAAATATTTTGTTGGGACATTTGGTGAATACTTAAGCTTGGATGCAAAATCAGATCCTCCCTCATGTTCCGGACCTGGTTAAAATCTTTGGGCAAGTACTGGAGTCACCAGTCGAAAAAGTTGAAGTGAAAGCAATTGTAGGCAGAACTTTCTCCCACCTAATCTCAGTTTATGGGAATCGGTTGCAGCCACTGATAAGCGGTCTACCACCTTCTCAAGCTAACGCTCTTGCTGCGTTTGCTTCTACTAGTTGATCTTATCTTGTGATATATACACATTTATCTCAAAAGTTATACCGTCTTCAGGTATTTTTTTCTGTGAAATCTTCTTGCTCATTTGAGTCTCAATTCTTGTTTTTTTTTTTTTTTTTCAAATACCCAAATTAGCATTTGAGGGTAGTGGGCGTTTTCTTTCCTTGGTTTTGGTTCCTTTCTCTAGAGTTTTGTCCTCATTATCTATTTCATTTCTCCAATTATTTGTAGTCTTCTAAGTTTGCAAGACTTGTGAGTGGAGATGGGTAAAATGGTATCTGTCACTATTTTGTATTCTTCCCTTTGTACGTTTTGACATCGACAATATTGTATTTTGGCCTTGATAATATTGAGTATACACAGCTGTTTTGGGTTTCGATACAGCAGCATGATTTGACCTGTACGCAACAAAAATCAATGACGCGGCGAGCCAATTTCAAGTTATAAATTTTGTAAACAAACATTACAAAAAAGAGAATATAGATCTTACCGAAAAAGAACTCCAGCCAAATCGTTATAAGATGATAATATCCCAAGATGCGATGTCAGTGGAACTAAATCCTTATGTAGCTTTTGGCGGGAACGAGATATTGCTAATGTGAATGATGTTAGAGATCTCTGGTGTTTTAAAAAACGATCTTCATTAATTTTCTTCTTCCAGTTAAACTCTTATCGATCGGTTCCATTTTTTTTTTTCATTTCCCTTTGAAGTTTGAACTAGTGATATTGTAACTTGTTGTTTGTTATTCTACCTGTGGATTTAGGAAGTTCTATCGGAAATTAGTCGCACAAAATAATAAAATTTGTTACGCGTTCGGTTTAGTGTGGTTTAATAGATCAAGGTTTGTATGTGGCAAAATAAAAATAAAAATGGGGTTTCGCTTTGGTGAACTGATGAAAGAACGGAACCGTTCTTCGGCAAATTCAACAGAGTGAGCTGAATCGAATAGCGGCAGCTCAAAACTGCTGATCAGAGAATAAGCTTTTGTTGGGAGCGATAACGAGATCTGAGCGAAGAGAAATTTGGATCAGCGATGGGTTACGGATGGGCAATCTTCGAGGGGATACTGGTGATGGGATCCCTTTGTCTCTTAGGATCGGCCGGTCTTTGGTTTCTCAACCGGAGGCTTTACAAGGAGTATGAAGAGAAGCGAGCCTTGGTTCAGATCATTTTCAGCGTCGTTTTCGCCTTCTCTTGCAACCTCTTACAGCTCGTTCTCTTCGAGATCATCCCTGTTTTATCTAGAGAGTAAGCTTTCTCCGCCAAAATTCACTTTCAAATTCGACTGGCAATTTTGTTTTCTTCGGGTTTAGGAGGTTTTTGAGCTCGTTTTATTTTACTTCCTTATTGATTGTTCCGCAGCTGAATGTTGGCTTACGTTTGGTGACCTAAGAATCTATTGTAACTGTTTCGCTGCTCCTCTCAGATGAATGAGAAACACAGCATTGATTCTTTCTCTATTTCATGTGGAAAGTTGTTAATGGTAGATGAAATTTTTAATTCGACATAATATAAAAGTGTTTTGACAATTACATCAATTAGTTCTGCATTTGCTCTGAAACATAGGATCATACCTATAGCTCTTTGTATCAGCTAGAAAATAGTTTAAGCCTAGGAACTTTCAATTGAGATTTGTTTGGCTTTTGCAGGGCAAGGATGGTAAACTGGAAGGTGGATCTCTTTTGTTTGATAGTGCTCCTTGTTTTCATGTTACCGTATTATCATTGCTATTTGATGCTTCGCAATACTGGTAAGCCTTTTCCTTATGCCACCTCTATTTTTATTTGCTATTGATATTCTTTCCTTTTCCTTTTTTGATATCAAGTGTCATTTCCTCTTCCTAGATTGGTTTGTATATTGTGTATATATATATGCTACTAAGCTGGGATCAACAGTTCTGTGCATATGATGGCTGTCTTTTGCTTCATCAATTTATATTTTAGAAATATTATGGGGCCTAATGATTGACATTGTATTAGATTTTTGGCTTCAGCATATTTGTTTCTTTTTCATCATTCACGAGTTTCTATTGGATTGATATGGATCAATATTTATAAGTAATATTTCATCGCCTTATGGCATTGATCCTTCCGTTTTTCAGGTTTTTTTGATTAAATATCGTAGCGTCACATAGTACAGCAATTCTATCTGCCTGTTTTTACCTTCTCCTTTTTTGTACTTGAACCATCATTGCAGGTGTAAGAAGGGAACGTTCTGCTGTTGGGGCCTTGTTATTCTTGACAGCGTTCCTTTATGCTTTCTGGCGCATGGGAATTCATTTCCCTATGCCTTCACAAGACAAAGGTACCTCTTTGAGTTTTTGCTCCCTCTCTCTTCCTTCAACACTGTCTAATAAAGAAGCAAGTTAATTAAAACTTTCAGTTAGATATTTTTAACATTGTTATGAATAATGTGTATTTCTCAATGTGTGGAATAGGGATATGTTGTTTTAGCTTTAAATATGAATGTGAGCATGTTGACACTGACAATAATTGCCTGACTATAGAAAATAGCTTCAGAAGAAATTTGGAGAATCAATCATTCTGCCTTCTTTATGCTTGTGTCTATTTCTGCACGACAGTGGCTTTTATATATACAAGCGCTCTGAGTTCTCTTTGTTTTGGATGCTTAAGATTTTGTCACCGCTTGTTGGACTACTTGACTCAAACACCGTTTTGTCTTGAAAGGTTTTTTCTCAATGCCTCAACTAATCAGCAGAATCGGGGTTATTGGTGTGACCCTCATGGCCGTCTTATCAGGTTTTGGAGCTGTAAATTTACCCTACAGTTATATATCGCTCTTCATTAGGTATTAATCTATACATATAATTGTTATTATGTTTTCTTCTTCTAGCATGTGCTTTATTTTATTGCTTTTGCTGTTTAGTTTTGTGTCGGCTGTCAATAGAGTATTTTTCTCTGGTGGTACCTTTAACTGGGATGAACAATTAGATATACATAATTAGCTCTGCATGCGTCAATTGCCACTTTAGTTTCCTTCCGAGAGGAGATAAAAAAAAGTTTGGAACTGAGAGTAAAGTAAAATTAAGAAAGAGAAAGATATCGAGTTGATGTGGAAAAAAAATGTTATGAAACTGCACATCATGGGACTTAAATACTTATTCTTTGATGAGGCAATGGTTCTGTGGATTTTTGATTCGAAGTAGATGAGCACTTAATGAAGCGTTTCACCTTCTGTGATTTGAATGGATCTACACTGATAGAAGAGCAGCTGGATTGGAAAATCTGTGATCTGACAGAACATTTTCCTGTCTGTCTTTCTCTCTGGAAACATATAGGGAGATTGAAGAATCAGAAATAAAATCACTGGAACGGCAACTGATGCAATCAATTGAGACTTGCATAGCTAAGAAGAAGAAAATTATTTTATGTCAAGTGGAAGTGGAACGAAGTCTAGTATCAGAAGAGGTATGTTTCTGTCTTCTATTTTAGCATACTCTACACGTGATTGTACTATACTCTTTCACATCTGTATTGGGTTAGGATTCTTATTAGATCGACGTTTCTGTATTTCTTTGTCAAAATACTGTTCAGACTCTGAAATGATTTTGTATCATAACACTTCTTTTTCTATGCATCAGTCAATATGACATAGAGGCAATTGTCCTGCAATAGTTTTGTTAAACATAGACTGATAAGAGATATTTCGTAATTATGCTTCTCCTAATTCTGAAATGAGCTTAAGAAGTAATCATCTGGTGCTTTTGGCTTCCAGCATCAAAAGGCTAAATCTTTATTTAGAAGATTTGTTGGGACTGTTGTGCGGTCGGTTCAAGATGGCCAAAAGGAGCAAGGTCAGTTTATATGATTAAGTTTTAGTTGCAGTTATCCTGCACAACTATCTTCCTAGGATTGATTTTACATCTGCACTATCTGTGACTCCATTAGTTCTTACGCAATGTGAAATAAACCATCTAAATAGTTTTCATCTTGTTTCTGTGAGCTGGAAAAATCTAGAAGTTCCGATTGAAAAATAGGTTGGTTTCTTTTGACCACCTTACTCCATGTTTTGCTCACCAGTGCTATTATAGAGCAGACGTAAAATAAAGTCCAGAGCACTTGTCAAGTGCAAATTTATATTTTTGGTGTCATCATCCACAGTAGGGGAATGTAGAACATTGTAGTAGTAAACAGACAATTAAGATTTGGCTTTAAGAATGTAAAGCACGAGAATGGTTTGCTCATGTTAGGTGGTGTTGGCTAAAGTAGAATGAAAATGATTGATTTCTTTTACCAGCGTATTAATTATTTTTTTCTTTTCTTTTCCAGATATAAAACTAATGGAGGCGGAGGTGGAAGGTTTAGAAGAGCTGTCAAAGCAGCTATTCTTGGAAATTTATGAACTCCGCCAAGCAAAGGTTCCTTCAGTTTTTAGTTTTTAGTTTAACTTCTGAAGTCTACCCATTGGCATGGCAAATTGGCAATGACATCTTCGACTAAATTACTTATTAGTTATTACTTAGGTTCTTACTTTGTAGTCTTGTTACGTTGTAATATAAACATTTTATAAGCACTTATCTAACTTATTCCATTTGCAGGATGCTGCTGCTTTTTCTAGAACATGGAAGGGTCATGTGCAGAACTTACTTGGCTATGCGTGTTCCATTTACTGTGTGTACAAGATGTTAAAGGTAAATTTTGTTTGTCTTTATGTAAGTTGTTAGCCTTCAGTACTCTAAGTTATCCTGGTAATGCGAGAACTCTTCCGCATGCATGAAACAACGGATTCTTGTAACCAGTCACCAGTTTTAGTTTCTTTAATAGATATTGATGCAGAGTTGAAAATTAAGGAGTTTCTTTGTCTACGCTTCTGTACTTCTTGGAAAGAGGAGAGCTTTCTCTATGATCTTACAAAATTTTCAAAGATCTCGACTGATGGATAGATTTAAAATTTGTGGATCTCTTTACATTCTGTGGTTCTGGGATGTGAAGTTTATAGCTGTTCTCAGAACAGTAATGGTTTATTAGATGAAAATGTCTCGGATATGTCTGGTTAAATGTTTTCTCAGTTGTAACTATGAACCAGTATTTTTAACTTCTCTGTATTTTTCTTTGTTTTATCTGCAGTCTCTACAAAGTGTTGTTTTCAAGGAGGTATTCTCATGCTCTTTTCTTATACAGTTAATGATGAATGCTTGCATCGTTATCACCATTTGTTTACTTATTTACGACATGGATTAGTAATCAGCTTGTTTACAGGCTGGCACGAAAGATCCTGTCACAATGATGATCAGCATATTCTTGCAGTTCTTTGATATAGGAGTAGATGCGGCATTGCTCTCACAGGTTTGCTCGATTTTGTTTTTATGTATGGAGTAGTAAAGCCAATGAAATGCAACTAGGCTTGTTAATATTTGTTCTCTTTACTACGTGTCTTCCAGATGAAAAGCTAAAGGATTTATTTTCTTCAATAATAACTGTACTTTCGTAGGGCCTTCGTGGGATGGAGAATTTTGTCAATAGGAGGTCACAGTTTTCTTAGACATTGTTATACTAAATGACTTTGTCTTGAAAAATGCTTATATGGTTCTCGAATTACCATACCAGTCTTTTGGGGTTCAGGATAGTGAAACTTAGGTCTGATCCTGTCTCTTTCTTTATTATTTTCAGTATATTTCCCTATTATTTATTGGGATGTTGATCGTGATATCAGTGAGGGGATTCTTGACGAATCTGATGAAGGTGAGTTCTGATTTTATCTTTTATATTTCTCCCATTCGTCTGTATTTGATCTTCAAATGCTATTATGAGTTTTGGTGAATGACTTTGGATTTTTTTCGGCTGTACAGTTCTTCTTTGCAGTCTCGAGGGTAGGGAGTGGATCTTCAAGCAATGTTGTGCTTTTTCTATCCGAAATCATGGGAATGTACTTTTTGTCTTCCATTCTTCTTATAAGAAAAAGCTTGAGAAATGAGTACAGGTACACTGAGTTCTCTCTATTAATCAAATAAGATAATACTAGAATAGTTAACTAATTGCTGCCTGCTTCGTTATATACATCTTTCTTCTGTTGAAAAGTGGATTATTACTGAAAGCTGTTTTGTTGGCACAGAGGGATAATAACAGAAGTGTTAGGCGGAGATATTCAGTTTGATTTTTATCATCGATGGTTTGATGCGATATTCGTGGCCAGCGCTTTTCTTTCTCTGTTTTTGCTTTCTGCGCACTACACATCTCGTCAAATTGATAAGCACCCAATCGATTAAGCAAAACAAGCAAGCATCTGTAAGTTCCCTTGCATTGAGTGTTCGGTTAAATTTTGATCTACACGAAAGAAAGTTGAATCAACTGCTACTACTTATCATGGCGCAGCATTGACTTATGTACATTTTCTTGCTTTAAAAGGATTAGTCTTGAATTGTTTGTTTCCTTCCTCAGGTGTGGTGTGTGTGTGTGAGTGATTAACTTATTAGCTGTAAAGAGAATGAGATTTATATGAAGAGTTAGCGACGTTTTAACTTGAGTTTGGGGTTTTAATATTCTTGGCCCATGCTTTTATTTTGCATCATCTTGTTGAAATACATATATTATCTCTGATGCACTGATGCAGTACTTATAAGAAGAAGAAAAAGGGAAAAGAAAAAGAAAAAGACTAGTGGCCACAATGATTTCATGAAGCTTTGACTGAAAGGACTTTTTTTTTTCTTTTTTTTTTTGGTGGTAGAAAGAAAGTAGTTGGTACATGTTAGGTTCAATGCCTGTTTCTGTTTATATGCGCCTACATATATTGATTGGCTCAACTCAATGACGCTTTTGATCAAATCATATTGTATGTTCAATTCGGATTATATGTTATCGGTAAATAATATACATGGCTCCGGATTTCATTCGAGAAACAAATAAATCCATAGTAAGCTTTGAAAGTGATCATATAAATCTTCATAGTGCCATAAGTTTACATTCTCAAGGAAAGAGATAACCTCTGAACAGCAGAGGCACTGCCGCAAAGAGTTACTAGTTTGCCGTCAAAACACTAATAAACGGAAATATATTCGTCGCTTTGTCGTAATCTTTATTATATATTTCTCATCTCTTAATTTTAACTTTTCGAATCAATTAAAATTTTGCCACAACAACAGCTGCAAAAAATATTGTAATGCCATTTGAGCGACATTATTTATCAAGTTTAACATTTCGATTCCACATTCTTTAGAAATAAATTACGTTTTTTTGGAGGGTGAAAAAAAAGGCTTCAACGGCCTTTTAAGGTGGTTGTTTCTCCTCTGCGACGGGGTGTCTCTCTAAAAACAGTCTGGTAAAAGCTTATTCGGCTTCCCTTAAGGACCATTGACAATCATAATTTATTGTTTCCATTCTATTGTAGAAACTTTAGCTTCACCACTCTGGATCTAGCTGATTGCTGTGACTTAGAAACCCTAATTTCGGTGAGAACCTGCTCTGCAGTATTACTCATTCCGATGAGGTTTGTGTTCCGATTAATGTCGTCTTTTTATATTTTCTTTCTTTTTGGTTGGTATTATCTTTTCAGTTTTGGTGTTTTGAATTGTTCTTCCATATTTTGCTGAGCCACTGTGTTATTCAGTTGATTGCCATTTTCATTTACTTAGGGTTTGATTAGGATTAGTGGCCTTTTGAGTGTTTTACAATAGATTGTGGAAATTTTGTGAATTTTAACATTAGATTATGTAGGTTAAGCCTGGAGGATAGAGACACTTGACCTTCTCTTACAATGAGTTCACGAAGAAATGGCATTTCTAGGCATCAGCGAGTTGACAGTTTTCGTGGTGAAGGGCCAAATTGGATCCTAATTGCAGGGGGTGCCTTGTTGAGCACATTGTCCATTCGCTTTGGCTACAAACTAAAGCAGTCCATGGACTCCAAACCTCATTCAAATGGCACTGGTGAATTGAAACGTACTTATTATTACTCATGTTCTTGAATTTGGTTGTATTTTCTAATCTTATTGAAAGGTTTTTTTGTGCAGCCAATGGAACATCTGACAGAGGAAGATCTCCCAGATGCTGCTTCCATTCTAATTCATCTTCCTGTGAAAGGAATAATGATTGTTGTTTCCACTGCACTCCTGGTGAGAGTTTCTGAGTTTGGTTATTCTTACAGCTGAATTTTTTTATACATATCTTAACTTCATATAGTCTCTTACTGGGTTTACTTTCGTGGTATTGTCGAAGTTAAAATAGAATTTATGAGATGTTGTAAACTTGTGGAAATAATATGGAGACAGTTCTTACAAATTTGTAGCCTCTAGTATCTTGGATAATGATGTCTTTGTAGCCCAATTAGGAATAATATTATCAGTAGATACTTGCATTGATCAGCTGACCACTATGGAGGCAGTATCGCCCTGATGATGGGTTGTGTTATGACTGACTTTGTGTGGGTGTTCTCCGATTTGGCTTCTTTTTTGGTTGCAGGAACTGAGAATCTGGAGGAAAATCATGCTACAAACGACCAAATGGTAGTGTCAAGTACTAAGCTGCCTCTTGTGACAGTTCCTGCTCCATCATTTAGCAAAGATAATGGAGTCATGTGGGGACCTTCTCCTGATCACCTGGAAGTGCCCATGAAACCATGCCATCACCAGTCGACCTGCTCAGATTCTCCTTGTGTATCTGAATCCGGGTCAGACATCTTCAGCAAGCGAGAAGTAATACAGAAACTGAGGCAACAGCTGAAGAGAAGGGACGACATGATAGTTGAAATGCAGGAACAGATTCTAGAGTTGCAAAACTCGCTTACCTCGCAGATGGCACACTCTAGCCATATCCAAACACAGCTAGACGCAACAAACAGGGATCTGTTTGAATCCGAAAGAGAAGTGCAGAGGCTGAGAAAGGCAATCGCTGATCACTGCGTGGGACATGTAGGTAGCAACAACGGTTGGAGTGGTGATGTGAATGGGTTTATGGACAGTGAAAACAACTATGAGGCACCGGAAAATGGATTGAGGGGTGGAGAAAGAATAGAGATGTTGAAAAAGGAAGTGGGTGAGCTTAAAGAGGTGATAGATGGGAAAGATTATCTACTTAGGAGCTATAAAGAGCAGAATATTGAGCTTTTGCAGAAGGTCAAAGAGTTGCAGCATAGATTGGATTTACAGCTTCCAAACATTTTGTAGATGGAAAGGTTAGGCATTGTGCATTCTTATTACTACCCTCTCTTCTTTTCTCGAGAAAAAAATATAAACTCTCCGAGGAAACCTATCTTCTGACTACATTGTTTTGTTATTTTTAGCTTTGGCTTTGAATGTCTTGATCCCTTTGTTTTTGTTGTCAATTCTGATTTACCCTTTGTTCCTTTTTTCTTGGTGAAGTGAATATTCGAAATTTTCAAACTCTTACACTCTCGTGTCTCAAGCCTTGTAAGTTATAAGTTGGTCAAACGTGGATTATCAGTTGAAGTTCGTTGCTTTATTTGCAAAGATTTGGGGCACTCTTTTGGTACAAGAAAGTTTTTGACTTGTTATAGACTGGTTGTTAAATATAATTGAGCACTTTGTTTCTGTTAGGTTTTGGAATTTACTAGGAAGAAATCGGTTAGGAAAGACCAATAAATTTAATCATAATTGGCAGAGAGCATAAAACCATATGTTCAGCTGGCAGTTATTACTTATTAGTTGTATTTCACTATGTCTATAAATTGAATAAATTAATACATAATCAGAAGAAGATGTATAGTGCAAAATGACACAGATAAAAAGATGTCAAATGGATACTTATATCTCTAAATTACATAAAAACTGAAATAAAAGACACAAAATTGGAGCTGAATAAATATCTTAACCACCGTGAGCGTCATCCATGGGACGTGGTGTACGCGTGCGGGATTTGTAGTTTTAATTTTTATTTTAAAATTAATTAACAGTGGAAGGGAAAGAAACGAAGAAGTGCGTGAGGCGCCGTTTCTTCGACCTCCTCTCTCTCTCTATTCTCCGGGGTTTACAGTCAAGCTTTTACCATATCATCGCCGGCGACTAAGATTCTCCAGAGAATCGTATTTTCCCTGATAGCGATTTTCAATTGTGGAAACTGCAAGGAGATTATAGTGAACACTGAAAAGTCAAGCGTGAGAAATTTTCTGTCTAGAAAAGGGGAAATTGTGGAGCTCTGATATCCATTTTTTTCCCTTATGAGGTTTGTATTGCGATTGATTGTATACTCTCCTCTTTGCTCTCTCCTTTTTGAGCTTCACTCGCTCACTCATTTTTTCTCGTCCAACAATCTATTTTGATTTTTGAGCTGTTCAACGGATTTTGTATTGTCTATGCTTTCCTCTTTCTCTCCTTCTGATTTTGTTATTTTAGGGTTTAGATAGTAACTATAATGGCCTTTATCCAAAAATTAAGGGGTAGTTTTGCTTCATGTTCAAGTCAAGTATCTCTTCTCTATTACCTGTTTCGTGCTAGCGAGACTTACTCTAATGACTTATCAAATCCCATGGCATCAACATTTTGATTCTCTTCACGGAGCTCTTTTTTTGTTGCATTTTAGAGGTAGAGAGTTTTACCCGTTGGTTCCATGGATTCGTATACTTTCTCAACTGAATATGTTTGACTAAGAGAAATGGATCTTGTTTCATTTCACTAGCAGAATCCTTTATGTTATATCCTTATTGATGATGTATTTTGCCACGAATTGGAACTGGTTTTTATCCCTTTTTTACTGTTTCTATGATTTCAGATTTTTTTTTTGTTTTCTTCTCTAGTTGATTGTGTTTGAGGTGATGCTAAAAACGTGATTCTTTACGCCTAATATGTTTTAAAAATTTATTGTAGATTCGGGAATCTTTGGTAGGTATTAAGCATTTGGTGGTTTTAAAACGGTTTACCGGTGTTTTTTGTTGAGTGTAGATCAGGATTCTTGTCTTTTTCTAATGAAACATGCTGATACATTCTTACATCTGGTTGATGTAGGTTATGTTTTGATGATAGGGACATTCTGACTTTCTCTTGCAACAATGAGTACACGAAGAAATAGCATTTCCAAGCACCAGCGAGCTGACAAATTTTGTGGTGAAGGCCCTAATTGGATCCTTATTGCAGGGGGTGCCTTGTTGAGCACATTGTCCATCCGCTTTGGCTACAAGCTGAAGCAGTCGCTTGATTTGAAACCTCAATCGAATGGCTCTGCTGGATTAAAAAGTACTTACTTTATCGTTGTGTTGCTTAACATGTTTTACAATGGGTTATAGTTTTTATCTCTTAATGAAAGGTTGTTGTGCAGCCAATGGAACATCTGACAGGCAAAAAAAATCTACAAGCTGTTGCTTGCATTCCAACACATCGTCCTGTGCACATAATAATGATTATTGTTGCTTCCGCTCCATCCCAGGTGTGACTTTGTAACTTTCTGTTTAAAATTTTTCAAATGGATTTTCTCATACTTATTTGTTCAAGCCACTAAACAAACGCTATATGCTAGTGTCTTGGCCTCACATCATCTCTTACTGAGTTTACTTTCATCAATATGCGAAGTGAAAACGATGCATGATTTGTAGTAAAATCTAGTTGGAAGGGTGTGTAGATGATACTACAGAGTTCTTAGCCTCTATGCTCTTGCCTAATGATGTGTTTGAAGGCCAATTACAGAACATATATTAATGTGCATTAATGAGGTTGGCAACTAGGGAATCCAATTTGAAAGTTGTGGAATGCTTAAGATTTGTCATCTTTCAAGAACTGGTTGAACCTAATATCTCTTGTTTTGTTGTGGCATAAAATCATTAATGTGCACCAATGAGGTTGGCGACTAGGGAAGCAGTTTTTTTTAATGATGGTTGGGTCTAGTTGCTGAATGCTAACACTAGTTACAAGATTTGTCATCTTCCAAGAAATGGTTGAAGCATAGTTAAAAGATTTGTGCTAATATATCCAGAACTGAGTTCTTTTTGCTCTTTCGAAAATCTCCGAATCCCCTTCCTCTATCCATGTAGTCCAGAGCAGCCAGTCGTGTGTGGATCTCACCAGACTTTGCTTCATTTTTTTTGTAGGAAGTGAGACTGTGGAGGGAAAAGAGGTGACACACGAGCAAATGGTAGCAGCATCTGACACTTCACTGCCTCTTGTGACAGTTCCTGCTCCATCATTTGCCAAAGAGAATGGAATCATGTGGGCAACTTCTCCTGATCGCCTGGAACTTCCCCCAAAACCATACAATCACCATTCGACATGCTCAGATTCTCCTTGCGTATCTGAAACCAGCTCAGACATCTTCAGCAAACGAGAAGTAATACAGAAACTGAGGCAACAGCTGAAAAGACGTGATGACATGATACTGGAAATGCAGGAACAGATTCTAGAGCTGCAAAACTCATATAACGCACAGATGGCACACTCTAGCCATCTCCAGGAACAGCTAGACACAATGAACAGAGATCTGTTTGAATCAGAAAGAGAAGTTCAGAGACTGAGAAAGGCGATTGCTGATCACAGTGTGGGATGCTGCGCTGGTAGCAATGGGATTGCACCTTGGAGTGGACATGTGAACGGGTTTATGGAGAGCGAAAGCAATTATGAGTCAGTGGAAAAGGGAATAAGGGATGGAGAAAGAGTAGAGATGTTGAGAAAGGAAGTGAGTGAGCTTAAAGAGGTGATAGATGGGAAGGAGTATCTACTAAGGAGCTATAAGGAGCAGAAGATTGAGCTTTCAGAGAAGATCAAAGAGTTGCAGCAGAGATTAGACTCACAGCTCCCAAACATATTGTAGGTGGAAAGGTTAGGCATTGTGCATACTTGCTTCTCTTTTTTTTTTTTGTTCTTTTTTTTTTCCTGGCTCTTATCCTTTTTTGGAGAAATTTAGAATCTATGTCCTAAGATCGTTGGAGTCTCTTACTCTGGAGATGGAGATTTTGGAGAATTTCAGGTTCTTTCTGGCTTCAGCTTTCGTCTTTTAATGTTTGATTCTTTTTTTTTTTTTTTTTTGGGGGGTCTCTTAATCTCTCTTTCGAACGTTTGGTGCAAAGAAAATCTCTCTTCCGAACGTTTGGTGCAAAGAAAAATAGTTGTCGAAGAGTTTGCGGCGGGAATAGTTTCCTGTTTTTCCTTGTTTTATTCTCTATAAATGGTAAATTAACCGGATAGAGGACAAATTTGTGACAAGTAAAAATGAAACTAGAGAAAAAAAAATGAAATATAATGATTGAGAATGAATTTGTGAAGGTAGTGACAAATGGTACACATAGCCAGGTTTGACGAACAACACCATTGTCAACCAACCACAGTCACTACTCACACACTAGAGAGGATATCATTAGCTTTGACCGACCATAAAAATAAGAACAAATTATCTAAATAGTAAAACTTAGTAACAAACGATTCTAAGCTTTAATCATGTGTTTGGACTAAAACTGTAACCAAAATTTGGGCGAATCAATTTTGTTTAGGCAAATCATTTAATGCCACATATAATAATAGTTGTTATTTTTACTATTTGTCAATAATAAGTTTATTTATGAGTTTTAATATTTGTTCTCACTTTAACAAATGATAAATAGTAAAAAAAAAATTAAGATAGAAACAAAAACAAAGATGTACTAAAAATTAGGCATATTATTTTAAAATTAGAGATAATATGTAAAAGTCAATCTGAAATATGGGTTTGGACTAGTCAAATTAATCCAAAGCATGGACGTAAGCCGATTTGCAATAAAAAGAGAAGCGGGTCATATTATCCTCTTGTAGCCGTCTCTAAGGTTGCAAAAATCCATTTTGCTGGTCTTTCCTTCTCCTCTCGCTTTGGATGGAGATGTGACCTTCTTCTTCTTCTCTCTTTATCCCTACGATCAAAAGAGCTAAACCCTTAATCCATGGCCCTTTCGCTCCTCTCTCCAATTCCTACCTCTGCCTCTCTTTCCTTCACTCTCTCCGCCATTACCGCTTCTAATACCTCATCTCTCTCTCCTCTTTACTCTTTATATTATCCCAATGGTTCCTTTCGAACCAGAACCGCGACCTCAATTTTCGGAGGCTCGGGGAGCTTGAGGATTGATTCCATGGCGGATAAGAGGCAATTATTGGTTTGTAGTAGTGGTGGCGGCGGAGGAGGATTGGATGATATGGATGAAGGCCAAATCGAGAGAATTGGAGTTCATGACGAAGATGACGACGAATTGATACAAGGCCATTCTATAAATTCATCTTCTTCGCCTGAGAGATGGGATGTTTTGGGTCTCGGCCAAGCCATGGTGAGCTTTTTCTTATCCCTGAAGCAAAATGATCGAAAGGTGTGAATTTTGATCCTAAAAATGCTTACTTGATCATTTCATAAGATACATGAATGGGACAAAATCACAAAGTAATGCATTTCAATCTCATACCATCTCCTCGGATTCAATGTACCCATTTTGCCATTGGAATCAGTTGTGTACCTCCTTACCTCATTATGTCTTTTATGTTTTAGGTAGATTTCTCTGGAGTTGTGGATGATGAGTTTCTAAATAAACTGGGCTTAGAAAAAGGAACAAGGAAACTGATCAATCACGAGGAGAGGGGTAAAGTATTACAAGCAATGGATGGTTGCAGCTATAAGGCTGCAGCTGGAGGGTCATTGTCCAACACTCTTGTTGCTCTTGCTAGATTAGGTTGTCAATCCACCGGTGACCGCCCTTTGAATGTTGCCATGGCAGGCAGTATTGGAGGTGACCCTCTTGGCAGCTTTTACAGGTACAAAAACATAGGCTTGGTTTAGCTTCCGTGGTTTGGTTTGGGTTTACTCACAAGGGGCATCGTTCTTATGTTCTGTAGGACTAAACTACGTCGAGCAAATGTAGATTTTCTTTCTGCTCCAATCAAAGATGGAACAACAGGAACAGTGATAGTTCTCACTACTCCTGATGCGCAACGTACTATGCTTGCATACCAGGTAGGATTTGTCATATCAGCAATTTGCTTGTGTGAAGCAACCAATTTGAGATAGTGGTAGAAATGTTAATCCCGATAAATTTGTGAATATGACTGAAACCACTTAATAACAAACCTAATGTTATCTATTATTTCAGGGAACATCCTCTGTCGTTAATTATGATTCTTGTTTGGCTAGTTTGATATCAAAGACAAATGTCTTTGTTGTGGAAGGCTATTTGTTTGAGCTTCCGGATACTATAAGGACCATAACAAAAGCCTGCGAAGAGGCCCACAGAAATGGGGCACTTGTTGCTGTGACAGCATCAGATGTGTCTTGCATAGAGAGGCATTATGATGATTTCTGGTTAGTTTATGCTCCCTTTGCTTGAATACATTCTTCCGTCTATTTGATTTTTAGTCAGTTTCTACTTATTTACAGTCCATCGGATAGGAACAGTTGAAAATAATACGAAGAGAGTGATTGATTATCTTTTGTAGCTTGATTAGTCATTCAAGCTTTGATACTTTAGGCTACGAATGTCTTAACCTGAAGAAGCAAAACTTGAAACTAGATGGTGATTGTTTTCTGTTGATTCAGGGACATTGTGGGCAACTATGCGGATATTGTATTTGCAAATAGCGATGAAGCAAGAGCGTTTTGTCATTTTTCAGCAGAGGAAAGCCCAATTTCAGCTACAAGGTACATGAGCCACTTTGTTCCGTTTGTTTCAGTGACCGATGGAATCAACGGGTCATACATTGGAGTAAAAGGAGAGGCCATATACATTCCTCCGTCCCCATGCGTGCCAGTTGACACGTGCGGTGCTGGAGATGCATACGCTTCAGGGATCTTATACGGTATCTTGAGAGGTGTCTCTGACTTGAAAGGAATGGGAGATTTGGCTGCTACAATAGCAGCAACTGTGGTGGGTCAACAAGGAACCAGGCTTAGGGTTCAGGACGCGGTTGAGCTTGCTAGGTCACAAGCCTTCCGTCTCAACAGTTCTGGTGTTCGAACCGATATTGGATCTTGATCAAATCTCTAGCTTGTGATTTTAGCTTTTTGATTCATTCTTTGTTATCATGTAGTAGTGCCTTTGCAATTGACTTGTAATCTTTGTATGTAACATTTTTAGTATATAATAGTTTCCAACAAAGTTTGAAACTTTTTCAATTTTCATTTGATTAGTCTGATGGTATATATATCCTTGCAGAAAGTATTCTTGAGTTTTTTATAAAATGCAAACTGCCATGAGAATTTTTGAGCTTTAACAGTGTTGTTACAAATTTCGGAGACTTGATTTAAGACAGCTTACGGCTTACCCAAACGGAGAACTCATGCAAAATCTCTGAAACATTTTGATTCCAGCTTGTCATGGGTTTAAAAACTTAGAGCCATTTTCGCGCAGATTCGTTGAGAATTTCACTTATGATTCCAGAAAATGAAGCAAAAAATCGAAGAACTGAAACCCAGAAGAAGAAATCGATTTGGAAAATTTTACGAAAAAATTTGAACCATTTCTCGATTTGTGCGTGTCATCCTTGCGCAGGGGCCATGCTAATCTTCTCTGTATCGTTCCAATTTTATCGGATTTCCCCGAAGGGACAATCACATATGCGACTCTAACCATATATAAACTTAGCTACTTTGAAATATACAAACGATGTGGGATAAATGTTACTGTATTAGTATAAATGGGCCCGCGTTTCTTTCTGATTCGTTTTGGGCCTATTGTATACTATTTTTTCGGTACTATCCTTTTGGGTCGACTAATTTTCTTTATACAAATCAAAATCTTGTGCAACATATTATGTTTGAAGTTTCCATGTAGAAGAGACTGTTTCTAAGATGTTAAATTATTTTCTTTAAACAAATTAACTAACTTTTTGGATCTCTAACATTTCTTTCTATTATTTATAATTTGATGGATGTCAAATTATTTTCGTATTACTTGTTTCAATGTGTTCAAAGTTTTGTCTTTTTGTTCCAACGATTGCAATGTTGTTTTCGAACTCTAAAGAAAGAGTGTTTCGGGAAAATAAAATCTTTGAGTCATAACCATGCATTAATACGTAGCGAAGGGAAACTCTTATAAACTAGAAGATTTGGTATTTATACATCGAGGGATCCAACGAGATCGTCACATATATGATTTCTTCGAGAGCATTACTACATACGGCGGATTGTATATTAATTAACGTGCTTCAAAAGGAAAGGGATCTAGAGAAGACCTTTTTCACGGCTTTCCATGTGAAGGAAGATGTTCTAATGAGTGATAAAGGTTGTCTTATGAATCTCGGAGACGACGAAGAATATGTATAAAACGCCGATGATTTATCTGAAACAAATGAAGTTTTAATAGTCTCTTCTTTCACGACGATGGGATCATCAACGCTCTCTGGATTATTCTCCTCTACATTCCAAAACCGAGCTTCTTTACGCTTCTTTTTCACCATCGCTAACACATCAAGCTTGTTGCAAATCCCCCACACTGTCACCTTTTGATCGTAGTAGTCTACTTTCACTGAATATATTCCTGTTTATTCGTTATAGACAACAGTATAGTTAAGCTTATATGCATCTACACTAATGAAATGATTAATAACACATATATAATCGGGATTAATTAAAACTATTGATTACCTTTGAGCTGAGAAAGAGCCTTCTTGACTTTCTTCTCGCATCCGTAAGAATACAAAGGCACCATCATTTCTACGTATTGTGCTTCCACCTTGTTGTACACCGGTACGATTTGCAGATCTCCCATTAGTGTTTATAATTTTACACGTTTCTTAGTTTCTAACACAAATCATGTACACTTATCGATAAGTATATATGATAGAGAGATAAATATTTATATATGATATATGTGTGTGTGTGTGTGTGTGATTGATTGTGTTAGATGTATATATATATACACTGGCGACAGTGATTGTATTAGATGCAGAAGAAGTGAGGTGCATGTTGTTGAAGTCGTCATGTTATAAGCTTTTTAGGATCTAACGACTTGGATTTAGTGTAAAGTGTGTCACTACTTTTCTCCTTGTTAGTTTACTTTCGCCAAAAATGCTTTCTTTATACGTTGGATCCCATGTTACGTGTTAGTCTTTCTCTTTATCTTTTTTTCTTTTTAGGGGTAAGTTTCTCTTTATCAGTACCCAACATAAAAAACTTGAATCTTTTGAAATCGAAGCTAAAGAAAATTCTTTTTTTTTTCTTCAACAAATAAACAAATGATGATGATGAGCCTTTTCTATTTTCTCATGATCGTTTTTTTTTTGTTGATAAATGCATAGACATTTTTCTCTTGGCTTCTAATTGCATAGACTATCTGTCTTTCAGAGCTCTATAGTTGCGTGTATGTAATTTTTGTATATCTACTATCCAAACACGTATGGTTAACTTAATCAGTAAATGTAACATGTTTAGTAATTAGTAGCCATAGAGAGAATACACGTGAATCGGTCATATGTAAAGCGATTGATACCCCCAGCACTAAGATGTATGGATAAAACCTGAAACATCTCCATTATCTTTTTAAAAAGTTAATTTATCAAACCGCAAAAGGTTGATACATGCGTCTACTGTCTACATGAACGCATAAATAAAGTTAGAAAGACAAGACAGTTTTTGAAAATGAGCTTCGTCGTTACCAAACCTAGCTAATTAATTTGTTTTTTCTTTCCTTGTTCTTTCTTGACGTCGGTTGGAACGGCGCCGATCTTTATGACTCAGACTCGAGCCCCACCACGTGAAACCATTTTACTTCACTTTTTCTACGTTAAAACGTTTAGTCGCAAGCCTTTTGTTCAATGATAGACAGATCAAGTGGTGTGCAATTACCATTCTGAATTTAAATCTGGCCTATCTATTAAGGACTTATGGTACTGCACTACTACTTAAATCGGGGAGTAACTAATTTCTTATAACAAATGAAAAGTTTTAAAGAAGCATCTTAACAAAAACATTAATTGAGAACCTTTTTTTATATCTTAGAAACATTAATTAAGAAGAAATATATTTGTTTGGGTAAATAATATCCTGTATAGCCATATGAATGGGCTATGGAAAAGCCCAATAGTAAGAGGTACTAAACTACCCATTAAAGCCCACATTCCTTTTTTTTTTTTTTGCCTCCTCTTCACGCATATCGTGTGTAGTAAAGTCTTCGTGATCTGGCGAACAAACAACGCCTGAAGAGTGAAGAAACGCCTTAAGAGGTTTTGTTTGGGGTTTTTCATTTCCTGATATCATCCACAAAGATGAACCACCTACTCCGTACACGTTCCGTCGCCTTGAGGTCCGTTACATATCTCCGGCAATCTTCCGTTACCTCTCCTCCACCTCCGATTTTCTCCGCCGCCGCAGCAACCGTCCGCCAGTTCACCTCTGTTGGCTATCCTTCCAACAGGTTCTCCCCTGATGTTGAGGCATTTTTTTGCTTAAGATTTGAGTAGGAACCTTAGGATTGATTTGATTTATTCTTCGGTTGATTTATGGATGTTTTGCTGTAGCTTCCAATTAACGCCGCCGGTTAACTGGGGAATCCGTATAGTTCCGGAGAGGAAGGCGTTTGTGATTGAGCGATTCGGTAAATACGCCAAGACGTTGCCCTCGGGGATTCACTTCCTTATTCCATTCGTGGATCGTATTGCTTATGTTCATTCCCTCAAGGAAGAAGCACTTCCGATTCCGAATCAG
This sequence comes from Cardamine occulta, assembly GCA_028015245.1. Taxonomy (NCBI): domain Eukaryota; kingdom Viridiplantae; phylum Streptophyta; class Magnoliopsida; order Brassicales; family Brassicaceae; genus Cardamine; species Cardamine occulta. The sequence goes on along the minus strand of CM051389.1, from coordinate 14,663,417 downwards.
ACTGCGATTACCAAAGACAACGTTAGTATCCACATCGACGGTGTTCTCTACGTCAAGGTCATCTTCTTCTCTTGTACCAATACATTTCCTCTGTGAATTTTACTTGTTGTCAATTTTCAGGTTTGTGATTCTTTGGGATTTTTGCAGATAGTGGATCCTAAGTTAGCTTCATATGGCGTTGAGAGTCCGATCTATGCTGTTGTACAGCTGGCTCAGACCACTATGCGTAGTGAGCTTGGTAAGATCACGCTTGATAAGACCTTTGAGGAACGAGATACTCTCAACGAGAAGATTGTGGTTTGTTCTCTATTCTTATTTATCTTACTCTTACTGTACTTAAGCTCTATTGCTTTTAAAAGAATTGAAAATCCGCTAGTTGTTCAATTTCAAAGTTAAGTCACGTTAGCTTTACCATTTTTTTTTGGTATTACTTCCTACTGACCATTGCAGCTTGGCATGTTTAGTTGATACGTTTAATTACTTCTGGCAATGTTTTGGATTCTACTTAAGTTGGATATAAGAATTTTAGATTCAGCTGAGGGTTTTAGTATATTGGATTTGTTGGATATCTGAAGTTGTATTACGTCTCTTTTCCTAATCACTAGGAGACCTGATGGTTTGAGGAAATATACCCAATGAAGAAGAAAACATGTGATGGATATTTGAAATGGATATACGTTCTTGCAGGAAGCCATCAATGTTGCTGCAAGAGACTGGGGTCTTCAGTGCCTTCGTTATGAGATAAGTGAGTTGTTTTGTGTTTGTTCTTTTCGGGTGAGAGCTACATATCTTTTCTGCCTATTTCTAATTCATGTATTTACAGGGGACATTATGCCCCCTCATGGAGTCAGGGCTGCTATGGAAATGCAAGCTGAAGCTGAACGTAAAAAGAGAGCCCAGATTCTTGAGTCTGAAGGTAAACTTGCCTGACTTTTCCTTCAAAACTCATCTTCTGAAACTGAATAACACTTGCTACGGCTCATAAATAGTACTATTCTTGGCTGAAAGCTACATGTTATTCCTTTCGGGTTTATTTTTTTGCAATTGGAAAACAAGAGACCTGCTTAGCATGTCTCTAATCATTTGCTTTACTATATTTAACAGGAGAAAGGCAATCCCACATCAACATTGCTGATGGTAAGAAAAGTTCTGTGATCTTGGCATCTGAAGCAGCAAAGATGGACCAGGTGAATCGAGCACAAGGTTAGTAAGCCATTAAGACTTAGAAAGAGAATACATCAGAGTAACATGTCCTGTCCATTGTCAGTTTCATTAGAAGAATTTTAAGTTCCATTTGCTTATTCTTTCACTATACACTGATGAATGCTTTGTGCAAGAGGAGCTGTGTTCTTGACTGCTAATGCGCGACATGGTTGCTATCTCCCACCGGTTTTTGTTTCCTTATATTATTTTCTGATGATGTTCCTCAGGTGAAGCAGAAGCAATACTAGCTAGAGCACAAGCAACTGCTAAAGGCCTTGCCTTGTTATCTCAGTCCCTCAAGGCAACTGGGGGAGTAGAGGTGAGTAAATTAGACCAAGGGAAATTATATTCATAATTTTGAGTTTAATGAACTAGCTTGATTACTTAGTTCTTTATAGTATTTACACAAATTGCTGTAAAGGTTTCTGTGTCTTCTTGGACTTGCCTAATTGTAATGGGTTTAAGTCAGCTCTAATTTTAATTGGTTTAGGCTTGTTGTTTTCTATCCAAATGTGATCTTATTCTTCTTCACTGTACAATTTGCAGGCAGCGAGTTTGAGAGTTGCAGAGCAATACATTCATGCCTTCGGTAACATTGCCAAGGAGGTAAACAGATATATTTATTCTCTTCTAATCTCTTGTCATTGCTTGGGCTTATTTAATGTTCAGTGTTTCGTGTTTTTTGAGGGTTTAGGGTACAACAATGTTGCTTCCAAGTACTGCTTCAAATCCCGCTAGCATGATTGCTCAAGCTTTAACAATGTACAAAAGCCTTGTCAACAATGGTCCAAGCAGAGATCACCAAGAAACAGAAGCACTTGATGAAACAGATTTGGAAGACTTGGGTGAGAAACAGATCTCAGAAGGCTCTAATAACCGATCAGGCTCAACAACTTTTGACACAGAGAAACCAGGTTACACCGGTGAACCACGATTTTCTCTTCAGAATCGCACCAAGGATCCGCGTTAGGCAGCCGAATCAAGGACGAGACAATTATTTGGGCCTGAGAAAAAACTAGAAGCCATTTTTCATCTTTCGAATATGAGACGGTAACCATGTTCCTCGTTTGAGCGGCTAGAATATCATCACTTTGCAAATATAAAACTTATCTTAACATCGATTCTCTGAGAAGAGTTTTCTCATAGGATTTTTTTCGTAACTTTGTCTTTACGCTCTTATTCACCTATATTCCCATTGCACTGCTTATACCGGGAGCAGAAAACCCGTATCTGTTATCCGTAACTCGTTCTGTCATTCAGTTTGGTTGCAGTATTGCATTTATTTTATTAAGAATCCATGAGATGTCAGGATTTGACAGCGGAAATGAACCTATTGTCTGTCCCTAAGCCGGATATAGAAGAATGGTGGAGAATAAAGTTTTCCTCCGGATAAATAGGTCGTGACAGAGAATTGAAGTTGTAATGACTCGTGAATCTGATATTGCCCAAACTTTACCTGAAATAGCTTTGTCCATTCGATCTCTCCTAAATATCTCTTCACAGCCTTCTCCTCCATTTGCTCAGCCTTTGAATATAAAATAAGAGTTTCGGCCTCTTCATAGCAGCATTGTCTATAGGAGTTCTCTATTTCTTTTCTTTTTTGGCTCCACAGCTCTTCCCATTGGAATTTTTCTTTGCAAACTAATCCTTTCAATCAAAAACCATGGGAGGCTGTGCGAGCAAACCTAAGGAATCTGACATCGTTGAAGGCAATGCCCCAACCGAAAATGTTGTTGTTGACTCCAAGAATGCCACGACCGAGACAGATTCCACATTAACTCAGGTTTTGTGGATTCCATTTTATCACTGGGTTCTCTAATATGTTCTCTAACGCATTTTGGTAATGAATGGGTTTAGAGAATATAAACTCACTTCGTTGTTTTGTTTCTGTTTACGTTTGTGTTTGTGTTCCATGTTATACACTCTAGTCATTATATCATGGAAACGCAGACGCAAATTTGAAAATAGTGAAACAATTGGGATTTACTCAACAATAGAATTCGAAATTATTTTGATAATATTGTTATGACTTTAAATTGAAATGGTTTGAAACATCATCTAAAAAGACTATAAAATTTGACTCGTTGTATTTTTCTTGCCTAAATTATTTTCAATAAACTCCTTTTGAATTGAATAACATGAAATTTGCCAATTAAACAGAATTCTCTACAAATACTTGATTAAAGAAACTAAGTTGAAACTATTCTTACTGATTTGTTGAACATTCACAGGAGAAGAAGGAAGAGTACAGTGAAGAGGCAAAGAAGGAAGGTGAGGCAAAGAAGGAGTCCTCTGAGGCAACCAAGGCCGAACCAACCAATACCTACATTTCACACACTAAATCTAGAATTTAATATATACCTACATACCTACATTTCACACACTAAAGAAGATATATGAATGCTGTAAAATAAATAAATGATTGAAAAACACATGAAGTCCACAATCCACATAAACAAATAGATCTAATTTTTTATTTTAGGATCTTATGTTTTTTTTTTTTGGTAAAGTCGAAATTAATGTGATGACAGAAAGGACGAGACTTTACTGTGATGACAGGTACAAAATACTACATGCCACCGTTGGATCTAACTACTACGCATTTGGGTTGAGGCTCAATTAATGGTGACAGATTAATCGACGTGTCTACCCAAGGCTCCAAGCAATGCTATTTTTAGTTTTACATTTACAAATAAATTTTGATTAAAATCATTTAAAATTATGATTTCATCTTCTAAAGAAAAGCACTATTAGAACATCATAACATGTCGACAAAAAAAAAGAACATTATAACATGAAAACGAAAATATAACTATAAAACAATCGAGGCATATGGGATTATTAGCATTATGCTTTTTTGGTATGCAAATTGCAAATAATGTGAAAACCCCCAAAAAAAAGGGTGTACGAGAGAATTTAGGTTTGATTTTCTTTCCAGTAACTTACACTATATTAGTATTTTTTTCAAAGTACAGAGATAATTAAATTAAATAAAAATAACTATTGAGAGAACACGTTAGACCATTTTTAGTGGTCATTTTTTTATAAAGATCTTTAAAATAAATTAATATTAAATCTGTAAGATATTATGTCTAGAGTGTTTATGTCAAGATACCAATATACACTATTCAAAGTTATTATCGTAAACACCCTCGTCATTTTAACGGATGAAGGTACTCTTAGAGTTATCTAGGCCACACACGTTTGTTAGATTTTCCTACCAACCTTGACATTTTTATATTTAGTTTTTTTTTTCTTCTTTTATTAACATTTCTTTATTTAGTTTCCAAAGCAGAACAAAGATTACAAAGAAAGAAGAAAAAAGGAAAAAAAAACAAACACAAACAGAAATGGGTGGTTCAAAGTTTCATGCGCTCATGTTTCCATGGTTCGCAACTGGTCATATGACTCCGTTCTTGCATCTTGCTAACAATTTGGCAGAGAAAGGTCATAGAGTTACTTTCTTACTTCCCAATAAAGCTCTGAAACAGTTAGAACATCTCAATCTGTTTCCAGGCAACATTGTCTTCCACTCTGTCACAGTCCCTCATGTGGATGGTCTCCCCATTGGAACAGAGACAGCCTCTGACATCCCCTCGTCACTAGAACCTCTCTTGATGTCCGCCATTGAGCTCATGCGTGATCAAGTTGAAGATGTGGTCCGAGCCGTCGAACCGGACCTGATCTTCTTTGACTTTGCTCATTGGATTCCAGAAGTAGCTATAGAGTTTGGCGTGAAGACTGTGATGTATGCCGTGACGGCTGCTTCGACTATAGCAAGTATGCTTGTTCCAGGTACTGATTTAGGTCCGGGATATCCTTCAACCAAGGTTGTGCTTCGTAAACAAGATGCTTACTCCATGAAGCCTATAATCAGTATTGGACTAAACTTCTTTGAACGAATCAGTACAAGTCTTTTGAACTGCGATGTCATTGCGTCAAGGACAGCAAGAGAAATCGAAGGAAACTTTTGCGACTATATCGAGAAGCATTGTAAGAAGAAGGTTCTTTTGACAGGTCCAATGTTGACAGACAAGACTAGAGAGCTAGAAGAACAATGGAGTAAGTGGCTTAGTGGGTTTGAACCAGGCTCAGTGGTGTTCTGTGCATTGGGCTCACAAACCGTTTTGGAGAAAGATCAGTTCCAAGAACTCTGCTTAGGAATGGAGCTAACAGGCTTACCATTTCTTGTAGCGATTAAGCCACCAAGAGGCTTGTCAACGATTCAAGAAGCACTTCCAGAAGGATTCGAGGAGAGGGTTAAAGGAAGAGGAGTTGTTTGGGGAGGATGGGTTCAACAACCATTGATATTGTCTCATTCATCGGTCGGGTGCTTTGTGAGTCATGGTGGGTTTGGATCAATGTGGGAGTCTTTGCTGAGTGATTGTCAGATAGTCATGATACCACAATTGGGTGAACAGGTCCTCAACACAAGATTAGTGAGTGAAGAACTCGAGGTTGCAGTTGAAGTGGCAAGAGAGGAAACAGGATGGTTCTCGAAAGAGAGCTTGCGCGATGCTATCAATAGTGTGATGAAAAAGGACAGCGAGATCGGGAATCTGGTGAGGAAGAATCACACCAAGTGGAGGGAGGCACTAGCTAGTCCTGGTCTAATGACTGGTTATGTCGATAATTTCATTGAGTCATTGCAGGATATTATTAGTTGTGAGACCAACCATGACTGAAATTACAAGTTTGTAAGAAAGATAGGAACACGACTACGATGTTTCTAAGTAGCAGTGGGTAATAAGGTATAAACCAAACTATCTTGAAGTATCTGGCTGGTTTTAGTATAATGTGTTTCTTGGTTGTATGGTTCAGCTTATGCATTGCTTTTTTTTTTCTTCTATGGTTTTAATTTAGATTGCATAAAACTAAATTTTCTTGACAGATGTGGCCTTATTGGGACCTAGTTTGGTAGGAATTTGTGAAAACAATTCGGAGATATTTTAGATTCTAGGAAGCCAAATTTGGATTAGCTTGTTAAAGCCTTTCTTCTTCTTTCTCACCAAGATTGTGGAGCCTATAATTTCGCTCATGCCAAATTAACCATTCTTTTTATTCCATAATACTATCTGTTTTTCCATTTTGTCTGTGGAAAATATTGTAGAATGAAAAGAATCGTCCACAATATTTTTCTCAGCCCCTGTCCCACAGGGTTTCAGTACTAAAAATGTTTTTATAGCAATATTTTTACAAAAAGGATCTACGACAAAGAAAATAAATAAAATCTACGAATTCTTATGAGTTTAATTTGTTTGGTAGGGTCTTAAACAGAAGGTTAAAGTTCTTGCTCTCATTGAGGTTATTGATATCGTTGGCACTGGCATTGATTAAAATGCAACATAGATCCATTTTTTGGTGTCGAGTTAATTAAGTTTACTACAAACCATTTCAAAAATGATGAAAAGGTGAGAGTTTATCAACGTATTGATATGTTTGTAAAACCAAACTATTTTGAAGTACCTCTGGTTTCTAGTTGGCTTTAGAATAACGTGTTTCTTGGTTGTATGATGACAAGATTGCTTTATGAGTTAGCTTTCCAGCACAAGAAAATTTCTTAAGGAAATAGTTTCTCATCCATTAAAGAACACAGAGGGAAGAGAGACAAAAAGAGAAATAGAAAAAGAGACAAATAAACAAACTGAATAAAAGAAGAAACAAAAAAAAAGAAAAGAAAACGACGCAAATGAGTTTTGCAAATCAAACTCTTCAATTGTACCATTTAGCTAAACATCTCTTGTTGCACACAGAATCAAGGAGCATTAGATGAATCAAACATTGTTTTTCTGCAAAGCTTGTGGATCAATTGCACAACGTCATCAGATGACTCCACGATATAGCGCGCCCATGTGTGCGTGTGCCCAGCCGCTACAGCGAAGTAGTTCCCCCCCTTGAGCTCCAGGACGGTCGACGCAACCTTCTTGGGGGAGTCCCCACCTGAGGAAGACGT
>CM051389.1:14416185-14651061 GCA_028015245.1 Cardamine occulta | reverse complement strand
GATTTATATGAAGAGTTAGCGACGTTCTTTAACTTGAGTTTGGGGTTTTAATATTCTTGGCCCATGCTTTTATTTTGCATCATCTTGTTGAAATACATATATTATCTCTGATGCACTGATGGGGCGGATCAAGAAGAAGAGGGCGAAAAGAAAAAGAAAAAAAGACTAGTGGGCCACAATGATTTAAGAAGCTTTTGACTGAAAGGACTTTTTTTTTTTTTTTCTTTTTTTTTTTTGGTGGTAGAAAGAAAAGTAGTTGGCACATGTTAGGTTCACTGCCTGTTTCTATTTATAGCGCCTACATACAAAGATTGGTCTAACCTTACCACGCTGGGATCAAATCAGTATTGTATAACTAATTCGGATTATATGTTAATGGTAAATAATATACATGGCTCCGGATTTCATTCCGAGAAACAAATAAATCCATAGGAAGTTTTTGAAAGCGATCGCATAAATCTTCATAGTGCCATAAGTTTACATTCTCAAGGAAAGAGATAACCCTGAACAGCAGAGGCACTGCCGCAAAGAGTTACTAGTTTGCCGTCAAAACACTAATAAACGGAAATATATTCGTCGCTTTGTCGTAATCTTTATTATATATTTCTCATCTCATAATTTTAACTTTTCGGATCAATTAAAATTTTCCCACAAAAACAGCTGCAAAAATATTGTGATGCCATTTGAGCGATATGGTATTTATCAAGTTTAACATTTCGATTCCACATTCTTTAGAAATAAATTACGTTTTTTTTTTTGAGGGTGAAAAACAAGGCTCAACGGCCTTTAAGGTGGTTGTTTCTTTCTCTCTGACGTGGTGTGTCTCAAAAACAGTCTGGTAAAGCTTATTCAATTTCCGTAAGGACCATTGACAATCATAATTTATTGTTTCCATTCTATTGTAGAAACTTTAGCTTCACCACTCTGGATCTAGCCGATTGCTGTGACTTAGAAACCCTAATTTCGGGTGAGAACCTGCTCTGCAGTATTACTCATTCCGATGAGGTTTGTGTTCCGATTAATGTCGTCTTTTATATTTTCTTCTCTTTTTGGTTGGTATTATCTTTTCAGTTTTGGTGTTTTGAATTGTTCTTCCATATTTTGCTGAGCCACTGTGTTATTCAGTTGATTGCCATTTTCATTTACTAGGGTTTGATTAGGATTAGTGGCCTTTTGGAGGTGTTTTACAATAGATTGTGAAAATTTTGTGAATTTTTAACATTAGATTATGTAGGTTAAGCCTGGAGGATAGAGACACTTTTACCTTTCTCTTACAATGAGTTCGCTTGAAGAAATGGCATTTTCTGGGCATCAGCGAGTTGACAGTTTTCGTGGTGAAGGGCCAAATTGGATCCTAATTGCAGGGGGTGCCTTGTTGAGCACATTGTCCATTCGCTTTGGCTACAAACTAAAGCAGTCCATGGACTCCAAACCTCATTCAAATGGCACTGGTGAATTGAAACGTACTAATGATTACTCATGTTCTTGAATTTGGTTGTATTTTCTAATCTTATTGAAAGGTTTTTTTGTGCAGCCAATGGAACATCTGACAGAGGGAAGATCTCCCAGATGCTGCTTCCATTCTAATTCATCTTCCTGTGAAAGGAATAATGATTGTTGTTTCCACTGCACTCCTGGTGAGAGTTTCTGAGTTTGGTTATTCTTACAGCTGAATTTTTTATACATATCTTAACTTCATATAGTCTCTTACTGGGTTTGCTTTGTGGTATTGTCGAAGTTAAAATAGAATTTGTGAGATGTTGTAAACTTGTGGAAATAATATGGAGACAGTTCTTGCAATTGTAGCCTCTAGTATCTTGGATAATGATGTCTTTGTAGCCCAATTAGAATAATAGTATCAGTAGATACTTGCATTGATCAGCTGACCACTATGGAGGCAGTATCGCCTGATGATGGGTTGTGTTATGACTGACTTTGTGTGGGTGTTCTCGATTTGGCTTCTTTTTTGGTTGCAGGAACTGAGAATCTGGAGGAAAATCATGCTACAAACGACCAAATGGTAGTGTCAAGTACTAAGCTGCCCTCTTGTGACAGTTCCTGCTCCATCATTTAGCAAAGATAATGGAGTCATGGGGCCTCTCTCCTGATCACCTGGAAGTGCCCTCAAACCCATGCTATCACCAGCCCACCTGCTCAGATTCTCCTTGTGTATCTGAATCCCGTCAGACATCTTCAGCAAGCGAAAACAGAAACGAGGCAACAGCGAAGAAGAGGACGACATGATAGTTGAAATGCAGGAACAGATTCTAGAGTTGCAAAACTCCCTACCTGCGAGATGGCACACTCTAGCCATATCCAAACATAGCTAGACGCAACAAACAGGGGATCTGTTTGAATCGGAAAAGAGTGCAGAGAGGCTGAGAAAGGCAATAGCTGATCACTGCGTGGGACATGTAGTAGCAACAACGGTTGGAGTGGTGATGTGAATGGGTTTATGGACAGTGAAAACAACTATGAGGCACCGGAAAATGGATTGAGGGGGGGAGAAAGAATAGAGATGTTGAAAAAGGAAGTGGGTGAGCTTAAAGAGGTGATAGATGGGAAAGATTATCTACTTAGGAGCTATAAAGAGCAGAATATTGAGCTTTTGCAGAAGGTCAAAGAGTTGCAGCATAGATTGGATTTACAGCTTCCAAACATTTTGTAGATGGAAAGGTTAGGCATTGTGCATTCTTATTACTACCCTCTCTTCTTCTCGAGAAAAAAATATAAACTCTCCGAGGAAACCTATCTTCTGACTACATTGTTTTGTTATTTTTAGCTTTGGCTTTGAATGTCTTGATCCCTTTGTTTTTGTTGTCAATTCTGATTTACCCTTTGTGCCTTTTTTCTGGGTGAGGTGAATATTCGAAATTTTCAAACTCTTACACTCTCGTGTCTCAAGCCTTGTAAGTTATAAGTTGGTCAAACGTGGATTATCAGTTGAAGTTCGTTGCTTTATTTGCAAAGATTTGGGGCACTCTTTTGGTACAAGAAAGTTTTTGACTTGTTATAGACTGGTTGTTAAATATAATTGAGCACTTTGTTTCTATTAGGTTTTGGAATTTACTAGGAAGAAATCGGTTAGGAAAGACCAATAAATTTAATCATAATTGGCAGAGAGCATAAAACCATATGTTCAGCTGGCAGTTATTACTTATTAGTTGTATTTCACTATGTCTATAAATTGAATAAATTAATACATAATCAGAAGAGTATGTATATTGCAAAATTACACAGAGAAAAAGATGTCAAATGGATACTTATATCTCTAAATTACATAAAACTGAAATAAAAGACACAAAATTGGAGCTGAATAAATATCTTAACCACCGTGAGCGTCATCCATGGGACGTGGTGTACGCGTGCGGGATTTGTAGTTTTAATTTTTATTTTAAAATTAATTAACAGTGGAAGGAAAAGAAACGAAGAAGTGCGTGAGGCGCCGTTTCTTCGACCTCCTCTCTCTCTATTCTCCGGGGTTTACAGTCAAGCTTTTACCATATCATCGCCGGCGACTAAGATTCTCCAGAGAATCGTATTTTCCCTGATAGCGATTTTCAATTGTGGAAACTGCAAGGAGATTATAGTGAACACTGAAAAGTCAAGCGTGAGAATTTTCTGTCTAGAAAAAGTGTGGACTCTGATATCCATTTTTTCCCTTATGAGGTTTGTATTGCGATTGATTGTATACTCTCCTCTTTGCTCTCTCCTTTTTGAGCTTCACTCGCTCACTCATTTTTTCTCGTCCAACAATCTATTTTGATTTTTGAGCTGTTCAACGGATTTTGTATTGTCTATGCTTTCCTCTCTCTCCTCCCTTGATTTTGTTATTTTAGGGTTTAGATAGTAACTATAATGGCCTTTATCCAAAAATTAAGGGTAGTTTTGCTTCATGTTCAAGTCAAGTATCTCTTCTCTATTACCTGTTTCGTGCTGGGAGACTTACTCTAATGACTTATCAAATCCCATGGCATCAACATTTTGATTCTCTTCACGGAGCTCTTTTTTTGTTGCATTTTAGAGGTAGAGAGTTTTACCCGTTGGTTCCATGGATTCGTATACTTTCTCAACTGAATATGTTTGACTAAGAGAAATGGATCTTGTTTCATTTCACTAGCAGAATCCTTTATGTTATATCCTTATTGATGATGTATTTTGCCACGAATTGGAACTGGTTTTATCCCTTTTTTACTGTTTCTATGATTTCAGATTTTTTTTGTTTTCTTCTCTAGTTGATTGTGTTTGAGGTGATGCTAAAAACGTGATTCTTTTACGCCTAATATGTTTTAAAATTTATTGTAGATTCGGGAATCTTTGGTAGGTATTAAGCATTTGGTGGTTTTAAAACGGTTTACCGGTGTTTTTTGTTGAGTGTAGATCAGGATTCTTGTCTTTTCTAATGAAACATGCTGATACATTCTTACATCTGGTTGATGTAGGTTATGTTTTGATGATAGGGACATTCTGACTTTCTCTTGCAACAATGAGTACACGAAGAAATAGCATTTCAAGCACCAGCGAGCTGACAAATTTTGTGGTGAAGGCCCTAATTGGATCCTTATTGCAGGGGTGCCTTGTTGAGCACATTGTCCATCCGCTTTGGCTACAAGCTGAAGCAGTAGCTGATTTGAAACCTCAATCGAATGGCTCTGCTGGATTAAAAAGTACTTACTTTATCGTTGTGTTGCTTAACATGTTTTTACAATGGGTTATAGTTTTTATCTCTTAATGAAAGGTTGTTGTGCAGCCAATGGAACATCTGACAGGCAAAAAATCTACAAGCTGTTGCTTGCATTCCAACACATCGTCCTGTGCACATAATAATGATTATTGTTAGCTTCCGCTCCATCCCAGGTGTGACTTTGTAACTTTCTGTTTAAAATTTTTCAAATGGATTTTCTCATACTTATTTGTTCAAGCCACTAAACAAACGCTATATGCTAGTGTCTTGGCCTCACATCATCTCTTACTGAGTTTACTTTCATCAATATGCGAAGTGAAACGATGCATGATTTGTAGTAAAATCTAGTTGGAAGGGTGTGTAGATGATACCACAGAGTTCTTAGCCTCTATGCTCTGCCTAATGATGTGTTTGAAGGCCAATTACAGAACATATATTAATGTGCATTAATGAGGTTGGCAACTAGGGAATCCAATTTGAAAGTTGTGGAATGCTTAAGATTTGTCATCTTTCAAGAACTGGTTGAACCTAATATCTCTTGTTTTGTTGTGGCATAAAATCATTAATGTGCACCAATGAGGTTGGCGACTAGGGAAGCAGTTTTTTTTAATGATGGTTGGGTCTAGTTGCTGAATGCTAACACTAGTTACAAGATTTGTCATCTTCAAGAAATGGTTGAAGCTTATAGTTAAAAGATTTGTAGCTAATATATCCAGAACTGAGTTCTTTTTGCTCTTTGAAAAATCTCCTAATCCCTTCCTCTATCCATGTAGTCCAGAGCAGCCAGTCGGTGTGTGGATCTCACCAGACTTTGCTTCATTTTTTTGTAGGAAGTGAGACTGTGGAGGGAAAAGAGGTGACACACGAGCAAATGGTAGCAGCATCTGACACTTCACTGCCTCTTGTGACAGTTCCTGCTCCATCATTTGCCAAAGAGAATGGAATCATGTGGGCAACTTCTCCTGATCGCCTGGAACTTCCCCAAAACCATACAATCACCATTCGACATGCTCAGATTCTCCTTGCGTATCTGAAACCAGCTCAGACATCTTCAGCAAACGCGAGTAATACAGAAACTGAGGCAACAGCTGAAAAGGCGTGATGACATGATACTGGAAATGCAGGGAACAGATTCTAGAGCTGCAAAACTCATATAACGCACAGATGGCACACTCTAGCCATCTCCAGGAACAGCTAGACACAATGAACAGAGATCTGTTTGAATCAGAAAGAGAAGTTCAGAGACTGAGAAAGGCGATTGCTGATCACAGTGTGGGATGCTGCGCTGGTAGCAATGGGATTGCACCTTGGAGTGGACATGTGAACGGGTTTATGGAGAGCGAAAGCAATTATGAGTCAGTGGAAAGGGAATAAGGGATGGAGAAAGAGTAGAGATGTTGAGAAAGGAAGTGAGTGAGCTTAAAGAGGGTGATAGATGGGAAGGAGTATCTACTAAGGAGCTATAAGGAGCAGAAGATTGAGCTTTCAGCGCAGATCAAAGAGTTGCAGCAGAGATTAGACTCACAGCTCCCAAACATATTGTAGGTGGAAAGGTTAGGCATTGTGCATACTTGCATCTCTTTTTTTTTTTTTTTCTTTTTTTTTCCCCGGCTCTTCTCCCTTTTTGGAGAAATTTAGAACCTATGGCCTAAGATCGTTGGAGTATCTTCCTCTGGAGATGGAGATTTTGGAGAATTTCAGGTTCTTTCTGGCTTCAGCTTTCGTCTTTTAATGTTTGATTCTTTTTTTTTTTTTTTTTTTTGGGGGTCTCTTAATCTCTCTTTCGAACGTTTGGTGCAAAGAAATTCTCTCTGCCGAACGTGTGGTGCAAAGAAAAATAGTTGTCGAAGGGTTTGCGGCGGGAATAGTTTCCTGTTTTTCCTTGTTTTATTCTCTATAAATGGTAAATTAACCGGATAGAGGACAAATTTGTGACAAGTAAAAATGAAACTAGAGAAAAAAATGAAATATAATGATTGAGAATGAATTTGTGAAGGTAGTGACAAATGGTACAATAGCCAGGTTTGACGAACAACACCATTGTCAACCAACCACAGTCACTACTCACACACTAGAGAGGATATCATTAGCTTTGACCGACCATAAAAATAAGAACAAATTATCTAAATAGTAAAACTTAGTAACAAACGATTCTAAGCTTTAATCATGTGTTTGGACTAAAACTGTAACCAAAATTTGGGCGAATCAATTTTGTTTAGGCAAATCATTTAATGCCACATATAATAATAGTTGTTATTTTTACTATTTGTCAATAATAAGTTTATTTATGAGTTTTAATATTTGTTCTCACTTTAACAAATGATAAATAGTAAAAAAAAATTAAGATAGAAACAAAAACAAAGATGTACTAAAAATTAGGCATATTATTTTAAAATTAGAGATAATATGTAAAAGTCAATCTGAAATATGGGTTTGGACTAGTCAAATTAATCCAAAGCATGGACGTAAGCCGATTTGCAATAAAAAGAGAGCGGGTCATATTATCCTCTTGTAGCCGTCTCTAAGGTTGCAAAAATCCATTTTGCTGGTCTTTCCTTCTCCTCTCGCTTTGGATGGAGATGTGACCTTCTTCTTCTTCTCTCTTTATCCCTACGATCAAAAGAGCTAAACCCTTAATCCATGGCCCTTTCGCTCCTCTCTCCAATTCCTACCTCTGCCTCTCTTTTCCTTCACTCTCTCCGCCATTACCGCTTCTAATACCTCATCTCTCTCTCCTCTTTACTCTTTATATTATCCCAATGGTTCCTTTCGAACCAGAACCGCGACCTCAATTTTTCGGAGGCTCGGGAGCTTGAGGATTGATTCCATGGCGGATAAGAGGCAATTATTGGTTTGTAGTAGTGGTGGCGGCGGAGGAGGATTGGATGATATGGATGAAGGCCAAATCGAGAGAATTGGAGTTCATGACTGAAGATGACGACGAATTGATACAAGGCCATTCTATAAATTCATCTTCTTCGCCTGAGAGATGGGATGTTTGGGGTCTCGGCCAAGCCATGGTGAGCTTTTTCTTATCCCTGAAGCAAAATGATCGAAAGGTGTGAATTTTGATCCTAAAAATGCTTACTTGATCATTTCATAAGATACATGAATGGGACAAAATCACAAAGTAATGCATTTCAATCTCATACCATCTCCTCGGATTCAATGTACCCATTTTGCCATTGGAATCAGTTGTGTACCTCCTTACCTCATTATGTCTTTTATGTTTTAGGTAGATTTCTCTGGAGTTGTGGATGATGAGTTTCTAAATAAACTGGGCTTAGAAAAAGGAACAAGGAAACTGATCAATCACGAGGAGAGGGGTAAAGTATTACAAGCAATGGATGGTTGCAGCTATAAGGCTGCAGCTGGAGGGTCATTGTCCAACACTCTTGTTGCTCTTGCTAGATTAGGTTGTCAATCCACCGGTGACCGCCCTTTGAATGTTGCCATGGCAGGCAGTATTGGAGGTGACCCTCTTGGCAGCTTTTACAGGTACAAAAACATAGGCTTGGTTTAGCTTCCGTGGTTTGGTTTGGGTTTACTCACAAGGGGCATCGTTCTTATGTTCTGTAGGACTAAACTACGTCGAGCAAATGTAGATTTTCTTTCTGCTCCAATCAAAGATGGAACAACAGGAACAGTGATAGTTCTCACTACTCCTGATGCGCAACGTACTATGCTTGCATACCAGGTAGGATTTGTCATATCAGCAATTTGCTTGTGTGAAGCAACCAATTTGAGATAGTGGTAGAAATGTTAATCCCGATAAATTTGTGAATAGGACTGAAACCACTTAATAACAAACCTAATGTTATCTATTATTTCAGGAACATCCTCTGTCGTTAATTATGATTCTTGTTTGGATAGTTTGCCATCCACGACAACTGTCTCTGTTGTGCAAGGCTCTTTGTTTGAGCTTCCGGATACTAACACAACACTAACAAAAGCCTGCGAAGAGGCCCACAGAAATGGGGCACTTGTTGCTGTGACAGCATCAGATGTGTCTTGCATAGAGAGGCATTATGATGATTTCTGGTTAGTTTATGCTCCCTTTGCTTGAATACATTCTTCCGTCTATTTGATTTTTAGTCAGTTTCTACTTATTTACAGTCCATCGGATAGGAACAGTTGAAAATAATACGAAGAGAGTGATTGATTATCTTTTGTAGCTTGATTAGTCATTCAAGCTTTGATACTTTAGGCTACGAATGTCTTAACCTGAAGAAGCAAAACTTGAAACTAGATGGTGATTGTTTTCTGTTGATTCAGGGACATTGTGGGCAACTATGCGGATATTGTATTTGCAAATAGCGATGAAGCAAGAGCGTTTTGTCATTTTTCAGCAGAGGAAAGCCCAATTTCAGCTACAAGGTACATGAGCCACTTTGTTCCGTTTGTTTCAGTGACCGATGGAATCAACGGGTCATACATTGGAGTAAAAGGAGAGGCATATACATTCCTCCGTCCCCATGCGTGCCAGTTGACACGTGCGGTGCTGGAGATGCATACGCTTCAGGGATCTTATACGGTATCTTGAGAGGTGTCTCTGACTTGAAAGGAATGGGAGATTTGGCTGCTACAATAGCAGCAACTGTGGTGGGTCAACAAGGAACCAGGCTTAGGGTTCAGGACGCGGTTGAGCTTGCTAGGTCACAAGCCTTCCGTCTCAACAGTTCTGGTGTTCGAACCGATATTGGATCTTGATCAAATCTCTAGCTTGTGATTTTAGCTTTTTGATTCATTCTTTGTTATCATGTAGTAGTGCCTTTGCAATTGACTTGTAATCTTTGTATGTAACATTTTTAGTATATAATAGTTTCCAACAAAGTTTGAAACTTTTTCAATTTTCATTTGATTAGTCTGATGGTATATATATCCTTGCAGAAAGTATTCTTGAGTTTTTTTATAAAATGCAAACTGCCATGAGAATTTTTGAGCTTTAACAGTGTTGTTACAAATTTCGGAGACTTGATTTAAGACAGCTTACGGCTTACCCAAACGGAGAACTCATGCAAAATCTCTGAAACATTTTGATTCCAGCTTGTCATGGGTTTAAAAACTTAGAGCCATTTTCGCGCAGATTCGTTGAGAATTTCACTTATGATTCCAGAAAATGAAGCAAAAAATCGAAGAACTGAAACCCAGAAGAAGAAATCGATTTGGAAAATTTTACGAAAAAATTTGAACCATTTCTCGATTTGTGCGTGTCATCCTTGCGCAGGGGCCATGCTAATCTTCTCTGTATCGTTCCAATTTTATCGGATTTCCCCGAAGGACAATCACATATGCGACTCTAACCATATATAAACTTAGCTACTTTGAAATATACAAACGATGTGGGATAAATGTTACTGTATTAGTATAAATGGGCCCGCGTTTCTTTCCTGATTCGTTTTGGGCCTATTGTATACTATTTTTTCGGTACTATCCTTTTGGGTCGACTAATTTTCTTTATACAAATCAAAATCTTGTGCAACATATTATGTTTGAAGTTTCCATGTAGAAGAGACTGTTTCTAAGATGTTAAATTATTTTCTTTAAACAAATTAACTAACTTTTTGGATCTCTAACATTTCTTTCTATTATTTATAATTTGATGGATGTCAAATTATTTTCGTATTACTTGTTTCAATGTGTTCAAAGTTTTTGTCTTTTTGTTCCAACGATTGCAATGTTGTTTTCGAACTCTAAAGAAAGAGTGTTTCGGGAAAATAAAATCTTTGAGTCATAACCATGCATTAATACGTAGCGAAGGGAAACTCTTATAAACTAGAAGATTTGGTATTTATACATCGAGGGATCCAACGAGATCGTCACATATATGATTTCTTCGAGAGCATTACTACATACGGCGGATTGTATATTAATTAACGTGCTTCAAAAGGAAAGGGATCTAGAGAAGACCTTTTTCACGGCTTTCCATGTGAAGGAAGATGTTCTAATGAGTGATAAAGGTTGTCTTATGAATCTCGGAGACGACGAAGAATATGTATAAAACGCCGATGATTTATCTGAAACAAATGAAGTTTTAATAGTCTCTTCTTTCACGACGATGGGATCATCAACGCTCTCTGGATTATTCTCCTCTACATTCCAAAACCGAGCTTCTTTACGCTTCTTTTTCACCATCGCTAACACATCAAGCTTGTTGCAAATCCCCCACACTGTCACCTTTTGATCGTAGTAGTCTACTTTCACTGAATATATTCCTGTTTATTCGTTATAGACAACAGTATAGTTAAGCTTATATGCATCTACACTAATGAAATGATTAATAACACATATATAATCGGGATTAATTAAAACTATTGATTACCTTTGAGCTGAGAAAGAGCCTTCTTGACTTTCTTCTCGCATCCGTAAGAATACAAAGGCACCATCATTTCTACGTATTGTGCTTCCACCTTGTTGTACACCGGTACGATTTGCAGATCTCCCATTAGTGTTTATAATTTTACACGTTTCTTAGTTTCTAACACAAATCATGTACACTTATCGATAAGTATATATGATAGAGAGATAAATATTTATATATGATATATGTGTGTGTGTGTGTGTGTGATTGATTGTGTTAGATGTATATATATATACACTGGCGACAGTGATTGTATTAGATGCAGAAGAAGTGAGGTGCATGTTGTTGAAGTCGTCATGTTATAAGCTTTTTAGGATCTAACGACTTGGATTTAGTGTAAAGTGTGTCACTACTTTTCTCCTTGTTAGTTTACTTTCGCCAAAAATGCTTTCTTTATACGTTGGATCCCATGTTACGTGTTAGTCTTTCTCTTTATCTTTTTTTTCTTTTTAGGGTAAGTTTCTCTTTATCAGTACCCAACATAAAAAACTTGAATCTTTTGAAATCGAAGCTAAAGAAAATTCTTTTTTTTCTTCAACAAATAAACAAATGATGATGATGAGCCTTTTCTATTTTCTCATGATCGTTTTTTTTTGTTGATAAATGCATAGACATTTTTCTCTTGGCTTCTAATTGCATAGACTATCTGTCTTTCAGAGCTCTATAGTTGCGTGTATGTAATTTTTGTATATCTACTATCCAAACACGTATGGTTAACTTAATCAGTAAATGTAACATGTTTAGTAATTAGTAGCCATAGAGAGAATACACGTGAATCGGTCATATGTAAAGCGATTGATACCCCCAGCACTAAGATGTATGGATAAAACCTGAAACATCTCCATTATCTTTTTAAAAAGTTAATTTATCAAACCGCAAAAGGTTGATACATGCGTCTACTGTCTACATGAACGCATAAATAAAGTTAGAAAGACAAGACAGTTTTTGAAAATGAGCTTCGTCGTTACCAAACCTAGCTAATTAATTTGTTTTTCTTTCCTTGTTCTTTCTTGACGTCGGTTGGAACGGCGCCGATCTTTATGACTCAGACTCGAGCCCCACCACGTGAAACCATTTTACTTCACTTTTTCTATGTTAAAACGTTTAGTCGCAAGCCTTTTGTTCAATGATAGACAGATCAAGTGGTGTGCAATTACCATTCTGAATTTAAATCTGGCCTATCTATTAAGGACTTATGGTACTGCACTACTACTTAAATCGGGGAGTAACTAATTTCTTATAACAAATGAAAAGTTTTAAAGAAGCATCTTAACAAAAACATTAATTGAGAACCTTTTTTTTATATCTTAGAAACATTAATTAAGAAGAAATATATTTGTTTGGGTAAATAATATCCTGTATAGCCATATGAATGGGCTATGGAAAAGCCCAATAGTAAGAGGTACTAAACTACCCATTAAAGCCCACATTCCTTCTTTTTTTTTTTTGCCTCCTCTTCACGCATATCGTGTGTAGTAAAGTCTTCGTGATCTGGCGAACAAACAACGCCTGAAGAGTGAAGAAACGCCTTAAGAGGTTTTGTTTGGGGTTTTTCATTTCCTGATATCATCCACAAAGATGAACCACCTACTCCGTACACGTTCCGTCGCCTTGAGGTCCGTTACATATCTCCGGCAATCTTCCGTTACCTCTCCTCCACCTCCGATTTTCTCCGCCGCCGCAGCAACCGTCCGCCAGTTCACCTCTGTTGGCTATCCTTCCAACAGGTTCTCCCCTGATGTTGAGGCATTTTTTTGCTTAAGATTTGAGTAGGAACCTTAGGATTGATTTGATTTATTCTTCGGTTGATTTATGGATGTTTTGCTGTAGCTTCCAATTAACGCCGCCGGTTAACTGGGGAATCCGTATAGTTCCGGAGAGGAAGGCGTTTGTGATTGAGCGATTCGGTAAATACGCCAAGACGTTGCCCTCGGGGATTCACTTCCTTATTCCATTCGTGGATCGTATTGCTTATGTTCATTCCCTCAAGGAAGAAGCACTTCCGATTCCGAATCAGACTGCGATTACCAAAGACAACGTTAGTATCCACATCGACGGTGTTCTCTACGTCAAGGTCATCTTCTTCTCTTGTACCAATACATTTCCTCTGTGAATTTTACTTGTTGTCAATTTTCAGGTTTGTGATTCTTTGGGATTTTTGCAGATAGTGGATCCTAAGTTAGCTTCATATGGCGTTGAGAGTCCGATCTATGCTGTTGTACAGCTGGCTCAGACCACTATGCGTAGTGAGCTTGGTAAGATCACGCTTGATAAGACCTTTGAGGAACGAGATACTCTCAACGAGAAGATTGTGGTTTGTTCTCTATTCTTATTTATCTTACTCTTACTGTACTTAAGCTCTATTGCTTTTAAAAGAATTGAAAATCCGCTAGTTGTTCAATTTCAAAGTTAAGTCACGTTAGCTTTACCATTTTTTTTTGGTATTACTTCCTACTGACCATTGCAGCTTGGCATGTTTAGTTGATACGTTTAATTACTTCTGGCAATGTTTTTGGATTCTACTTAAGTTGGATATAAGAATTTTAGATTCAGCTGAGGGTTTTAGTATATTGGATTTGTTGGATATCTGAAGTTGTATTACGTCTCTTTTCCTAATCACTAGGAGACCTGATGGTTTGAGGAAATATACCCAATGAAGAAGAAAACATGTGATGGATATTTGAAATGGATATACGTTCTTGCAGGAAGCCATCAATGTTGCTGCAAGAGACTGGGGTCTTCAGTGCCTTCGTTATGAGATAAGTGAGTTGTTTTGTGTTTGTTCTTTTCGGGTGAGAGCTACATATCTTTTCTGCCTATTTCTAATTCATGTATTTACAGGGGACATTATGCCCCCTCATGGAGTCAGGGCTGCTATGGAAATGCAAGCTGAAGCTGAACGTAAAAAGAGAGCCCAGATTCTTGAGTCTGAAGGTAAACTTGCCTGACTTTTCCTTCAAAACTCATCTTCTGAAACTGAATAACACTTGCTACGGCTCATAAATAGTACTATTCTTGGCTGAAAGCTACATGTTATTCCTTTCGGGTTTATTTTTTTGCAATTGGAAAACAAGAGACCTGCTTAGCATGTCTCTAATCATTTGCTTTACTATATTTAACAGGAGAAAGGCAATCCCACATCAACATTGCTGATGGTAAGAAAAGTTCTGTGATCTTGGCATCTGAAGCAGCAAAGATGGACCAGGTGAATCGAGCACAAGGTTAGTAAGCCATTAAGACTTAGAAAGAGAATACATCAGAGTAACATGTCCTGTCCATTGTCAGTTTCATTAGAAGAATTTTAAGTTCCATTTGCTTATTCTTTCACTATACACTGATGAATGCTTTGTGCAAGAGGAGCTGTGTTCTTGACTGCTAATGCGCGACATGGTTGCTATCTCCCACCGGGTTTTTGTTTCCTTATATTATTTTCTGATGATGTTCCTCAGGTGAAGCAGAAGCAATACTAGCTAGAGCACAAGCAACTGCTAAAGGCCTTGCCTTGTTATCTCAGTCCCTCAAGGCAACTGGGGGAGTAGAGGTGAGTAAATTAGACCAAGGGAAATTATATTCATAATTTTGAGTTTAATGAACTAGCTTGATTACTTAGTTCTTTATAGTATTTACACAAATTGCTGTAAAGGTTTCTGTGTCTTCTTGGACTTGCCTAATTGTAATGGGTTTAAGTCAGCTCTAATTTTAATTGGTTTAGGCTTGTTGTTTTCTATCCAAATGTGATCTTATTCTTCTTCACTGTACAATTTGCAGGCAGCGAGTTTGAGAGTTGCAGAGCAATACATTCATGCCTTCGGTAACATTGCCAAGGAGGTAAACAGATATATTTATTCTCTTCTAATCTCTTGTCATTGCTTGGGCTTATTTAATGTTCAGTGTTTCGTGTTTTTGAGGGTTTAGGGTACAACAATGTTGCTTCCAAGTACTGCTTCAAATCCCGCTAGCATGATTGCTCAAGCTTTAACAATGTACAAAAGCCTTGTCAACAATGGTCCAAGCAGAGATCACCAAGAAACAGAAGCACTTGATGAAACAGATTTGGAAGACTTGGGTGAGAAACAGATCTCAGAAGGCTCTAATAACCGATCAGGCTCAACAACTTTTGACACAGAGAAACCAGGTTACACCGGTGAACCACGATTTTCTCTTCAGAATCGCACCAAGGATCCGCGTTAGGCAGCCGAATCAAGGACGAGACAATTATTTGGGCCTGAGAAAAAACTAGAAGCCATTTTTCATCTTTCGAATATGAGACGGTAACCATGTTCCTCGTTTGAGCGGCTAGAATATCATCACTTTGCAAATATAAAACTTATCTTAACATCGATTCTCTGAGAAGAGTTTTCTCATAGGATTTTTTTCGTAACTTTGTCTTTACGCTCTTATTCACCTATATTCCCATTGCACTGCTTATACCGGGAGCAGAAAACCCGTATCTGTTATCCGTAACTCGTTCTGTCATTCAGTTTGGTTGCAGTATTGCATTTATTTTATTAAGAATCCATGAGATGTCAGGATTTGACAGCGGAAATGAACCTATTGTCTGTCCCTAAGCCGGATATAGAAGAATGGTGGAGAATAAAGTTTTCCTCCGGATAAATAGGTCGTGACAGAGAATTGAAGTTGTAATGACTCGTGAATCTGATATTGCCCAAACTTTACCTGAAATAGCTTTGTCCATTCGATCTCTCCTAAATATCTCTTCACAGCCTTCTCCTCCATTTGCTCAGCCTTTGAATATAAAATAAGAGTTTCGGCCTCTTCATAGCAGCATTGTCTATAGGAGTTCTCTATTTCTTTTCTTTTTTTGGCTCCACAGCTCTTCCCATTGGAATTTTTCTTTGCAAACTAATCCTTTCAATCAAAAACCATGGGAGGCTGTGCGAGCAAACCTAAGGAATCTGACATCGTTGAAGGCAATGCCCCAACCGAAAATGTTGTTGTTGACTCCAAGAATGCCACGACCGAGACAGATTCCACATTAACTCAGGTTTTGTGGATTCCATTTTATCACTGGGTTCTCTAATATGTTCTCTAACGCATTTTGGTAATGAATGGGTTTAGAGAATATAAACTCACTTCGTTGTTTTGTTTCTGTTTACGTTTGTGTTTGTGTTCCATGTTATACACTCTAGTCATTATATCATGGAAACGCAGACGCAAATTTGAAAATAGTGAAACAATTGGGATTTACTCAACAATAGAATTCGAAATTATTTTGATAATATTGTTATGACTTTAAATTGAAATGGTTTGAAACATCATCTAAAAAGACTATAAAATTTGACTCGTTGTATTTTTCTTGCCTAAATTATTTTCAATAAACTCCTTTTGAATTGAATAACATGAAATTTGCCAATTAAACAGAATTCTCTACAAATACTTGATTAAAGAAACTAAGTTGAAACTATTCTTACTGATTTGTTGAACATTCACAGGAGAAGAAGGAAGAGTACAGTGAAGAGGCAAAGAAGGAAGGTGAGGCAAAGAAGGAGTCCTCTGAGGCAACCAAGGCCGAACCAACCAATACCTACATTTCACACACTAAATCTAGAATTTAATATATACCTACATACCTACATTTCACACACTAAAGAAGATATATGAATGCTGTAAAATAAATAAATGATTGAAAAACACATGAAGTCCACAATCCACATAAACAAATAGATCTAATTTTTTATTTTAGGATCTTATGTTTTTTTTTTTTGGTAAAGTCGAAATTAATGTGATGACAGAAAGGACGAGACTTTACTGTGATGACAGGTACAAAATACTACATGCCACCGTTGGATCTAACTACTACGCATTTGGGTTGAGGCTCAATTAATGGTGACAGATTAATCGACGTGTCTACCCAAGGCTCCAAGCAATGCTATTTTTAGTTTTACATTTACAAATAAATTTTGATTAAAATCATTTAAAATTATGATTTCATCTTCTAAAGAAAAGCACTATTAGAACATCATAACATGTCGACAAAAAAAAAAGAACATTATAACATGAAAACGAAAATATAACTATAAAACAATCGAGGCATATGGGATTATTAGCATTATGCTTTTTTGGTATGCAAATTGCAAATAATGTGAAAACCCCCAAAAAAAAGGGTGTACGAGAGAATTTAGGTTTGATTTTCTTTCCAGTAACTTACACTATATTAGTATTTTTTTCAAAGTACAGAGATAATTAAATTAAATAAAAATAACTATTGAGAGAACACGTTAGACCATTTTTAGTGGTCATTTTTTTATAAAGATCTTTAAAATAAATTAATATTAAATCTGTAAGATATTATGTCTAGAGTGTTTATGTCAAGATACCAATATACACTATTCAAAGTTATTATCGTAAACACCCTCGTCATTTTAACGGATGAAGGTACTCTTAGAGTTAGCTAGGCCGCACACGGTTGTGAGATTTGCCTACCAACCTTGACATTTTTATATTTAGTTTTTTTTTCTTCTTTTATTAACATTTCTTTATTTAGTTTCCAAAGCAGAACAAAGATTACAAAAGAAAGAAGAAAAAAAGGACAAAAAGACAACAACACACAGAAATGGGTGGTTCACAGTTTCATGCGCTCATGTTTCCCCGGTTAGCACCTGGTCATATGACTCCGTTCTTGCATCTTGCTAACAATTTGGCAGCGAAAGGTCATAGAGTTACTTTCTTACTTCCCAATAAAGCTCTGAAACAGTTAGAACATCTCAATCTGTTTCCAGGCAACATTGTCTTCCACTCTGTCACAGTCCCTCATGTGGATGGTCTCCCCATTGGAACAGAGACAGCCTCTGACATCCCCTCGTCACTAGAACCTCTCTTGATGTCCGCCATTGAGCTCATGCGTGATCAAGTTGAAGATGTGGTCCGAGCCGTCGAACCGGACCTGATCTTCTTTGACTTTGCTCATTGGATTCCAGAAGTAGCTATAGAGTTTGGCGTGAAGACTGTGATGTATGCCGTGACGGCTGCTTCGACTATAGCAAGTATGCTTGTTCCAGGTACTGATTTAGGTCCGGGATATCCTTCAACCAAGGTTGTGCTTCGTAAACAAGATGCTTACTCCATGAAGCCTATAATCAGTATTGGACTAAACTTCTTTGAACGAATCAGTACAAGTCTTTTGAACTGCGATGTCATTGCGTCAAGGACAGCAAGAGAAATCGAAGGAAACTTTTGCGACTATATCGAGAAGCATTGTAAGAAGAAGGTTCTTTTGACAGGTCCAATGTTGACAGACAAGACTAGAGAGCTAGAAGAACAATGGAGTAAGTGGCTTAGTGGGTTTGAACCAGGCTCAGTGGTGTTCTGTGCATTGGGCTCACAAACCGTTTTGGAGAAAGATCAGTTCCAAGAACTCTGCTTAGGAATGGAGCTAACAGGCTTACCATTTCTTGTAGCGATTAAGCCACCAAGAGGCTTGTCAACGATTCAAGAAGCACTTCCAGAAGGATTCGAGGAGAGGGTTAAAGGAAGAGGAGTTGTTTGGGGAGGATGGGTTCAACAACCATTGATATTGTCTCATTCATCGGTCGGGTGCTTTGTGAGTCATGGTGGGTTTGGATCAATGTGGGAGTCTTTGCTGAGTGATTGTCAGATAGTCATGATACCACAATTGGGTGAACAGGTCCTCAACACAAGATTAGTGAGTGAAGAACTCGAGGTTGCAGTTGAAGTGGCAAGAGAGGAAACAGGATGGTTCTCGAAAGAGAGCTTGCGCGATGCTATCAATAGTGTGATGAAAAAGGACAGCGAGATCGGGAATCTGGTGAGGAAGAATCACACCAAGTGGAGGGAGGCACTAGCTAGTCCTGGTCTAATGACTGGTTATGTCGATAATTTCATTGAGTCATTGCAGGATATTATTAGTTGTGAGACCAACCATGACTGAAATTACAAGTTTGTAAGAAAGATAGGAACACGACTACGATGTTTCTAAGTAGCAGTGGGTAATAAGGTATAAACCAAACTATCTTGAAGTATCTGGCTGGTTTTAGTATAATGTGTTTCTTGGTTGTATGGTTCAGCTTATGCATTGCTTCTTTTTTTTCTTCTATGGTTTTAATTTAGATTGCATAAAACTAAATTTTCTTGACAGATGTGGCCTTATTGGGACCTAGTTTGGTAGGAATTTGTGAAAACAATTCGGAGATATTTTAGATTCTAGGAAGCCAAATTTGGATTAGCTTGTTAAAGCCTTTCTTCTTCTTTCTCACCAAGATTGTGGAGCCTATAATTTCGCTCATGCCAAATTAACCATTCTTTTTATTCCATAATACTATCTGTTTTTCCATTTTGTCTGTGGAAAATATTGTAGAATGAAAAGAATCGTCCACAATATTTTTCTCAGCCCCTGTCCCACAGGGTTTCAGTACTAAAAATGTTTTTATAGCAATATTTTTACAAAAAGGATCTACGACAAAGAAAATAAATAAAATCTACGAATTCTTATGAGTTTAATTTGTTTGGTAGGGTCTTAAACAGAAGGTTAAAGTTCTTGCTCTCATTGAGGTTATTGATATCGTTGGCACTGGCATTGATTAAAATGCAACATAGATCCATTTTTTGGTGTCGAGTTAATTAAGTTTACTACAAACCATTTCAAAAATGATGAAAAGGTGAGAGTTTATCAACGTATTGATATGTTTGTAAAACCAAACTATTTTGAAGTACCTCTGGTTTCTAGTTGGCTTTAGAATAACGTGTTTCTTGGTTGTATGATGACAAGATTGCTTTATGAGTTAGCTTTCCAGCACAAGAAAATTTCTTAAGGAAATAGTTTCTCATCCATTAAAGAACACAGAGGGAAGAGAGACAAAAAGAGAAATAGAAAAAGAGACAAATAAACAAACTGAATAAAAGAAGAAACAAAAAAAAAGAAAAGAAAACGACGCAAATGAGTTTTGCAAATCAAACTCTTCAATTGTACCATTTAGCTAAACATCTCTTGTTGCACACAGAATCAAGGAGCATTAGATGAATCAAACATTGTTTTCTTCGCAAAGCTTGTGGATCAATTGCACAACGTCATCAGATGACTCAAGGAAATAGCGCGCCTTTGTGTGCGTTTGTCCAGTAGCTACAGAGAAGTAGTTCTCTCCCTTGAGGTCAAGGATGGTCGATGAAACCTTCTTGGGGGAGTCACCACCTGAAGAAGAAGTCGACTTAGCCTTTTTGGCCAACTCGGGCTCGAAGAAGGTGTAAACGTCTTCGTCCTGTTACACACACACACACACACACACACACACACATATATATATATATATATATATATATATATATCAACCCTTGTATCAATATCCAATGGATAGTTTTAAATTTATCAATATTTGGTTACGTAAGAAGCTTACTTTGCCCAAGAAACAACCAATGCACAAGACATAATCAATTGGTGTAGTCATCGACTTATGGTGCACTATTTCTTCGAGAATACGCTCCATTTCACTTCCCTAAGTAACAGAGAAAGAACATATGATTAATCCGAGAAAAATGAGAATCGATCTCTATGATATAGAAACAGAGTATTAATTACCTTTGTAACACCAACCGCATGGACTTCAACAGATTGGCCTCCTCTAACAACATCCACTGTTGCATTAGAGATTGGTCCTGCCCACAAGTGTTGTAACATGTCTCTTGCTTGAGCTCTCCCAAACTCAACATCTAAAAACGAAGTAAGATCAAGGAAACAAAGATAAGTGTTGCAAGATAAAAAAATGCAACTGATGATTTATATGGAAGCTATATGGTCTTAAGATTAGTCTGAGTTTAGGTTTGAGACATTCAGGTTACATGCGAGCTGAAGAAATGTAAATATTTAGTTCCATGTAAACACCTGCAGATTCGTAATTCCACACAACTGAAGTCTCGCTTGTTTCCAAATATGATCCCGGAGTTCTTTCAGTGAAGTACTTGAAAACATGCTGTAAACAAAGCAACCACAAAAGATTAAGATGAGTAAAGTATTATAATCAAACTTGAGTTCCAAGATATATATATACTAACCTTGACACCATCAATCCATTCCAAATTCATGTGTTCTGGAATTTTGTCACCCACTCTTCACTTGTATGCCTTAGAAACATCCCATTTTCAGCAGCTAACCACATATTATATTCTCCAAAGTTCTGGTTTATATTCACTTGTCAGTCCATAACGACAAGATAAATACGTAAATTTAAAAAGAAGAGGGACAACATTTACTTTATCCAATACGCTTTTTTCACTTCTACTCAGGACAACTACTGTTGTATTTGGATCACTGCATAATTCTTTGAGTCTTTCTTTTACTTGTGGGTGCAGCTCAAGATTCATTCCGTCTCCTTTTCTCTCTTGATTTTTAATTGGCTGAGTTAGTGTTCCATAGAAACCCTGGACATTTTGACAGTTATAAAGATAATTAAGTGACAAAAAGAAAAGGTACAAGACAATCTTGAACATATATGTAACACTTACAAGGACTAAAAGTCTATTGTTAGACTTTGAATATTGTTGAATCACATCATCTTCTGGAAGTTTATGTGGAACATTTCCATTTCGAAGCTCCCCGTTAGTTGTAGTTTCATTAAGTTTACTGCACAATATTTTTGTAAGAGTCATCTAAAAAAATAACAGAGTTTAGATAAGCTCTTTAAGAGAACCAATGTTTTGATTTGCACATACTTCATGAAATCATCTGCCCACTGTTGAGTAGAATGAGTTTTCACATATTGAAAATTGATTTTATGTTTTCTCTCCTTTTCTTCAGGTGACATATTTAGAGCTTCTCCAATGGCAGTAGAAACTTCTTTAAGGTTCCAAGGATTCACTAGCAGAGCTCCAGCACCAAGGGACTGTCCAGCTCCTGCAAACTGTGAACCTCATACAAAAATAAATTACTTTTGAACATCATAGACATACATTAGAACAGTGTAAATTCAATATCAGAAGTGTAAATTGAGTTACCTCGCTTAGAATGAGAACCCCTTTTTCCGCGTTTTGGCAGGCAACGAATTCAGAACTCACAAGATTCATTCCATCTCTCAAAGATGTTACAAGTAATACATCTGAAGAAAGAAAGAAAATAGGAAAATAAACTCACTTGTTACCGGAACCTCATGAATTTTATCATCTTTGAACGGGTATATAGATTAAATATTTAACCAAATCATCACATGTAGTATAACAATTACCTGTGATGGCATAAAGTGCGCATAATTGATTAAAGTCAATTGCACAATCCTGACATAGAAAGATTAAATCTTTATCAGAAACTACAAGACGATTCAAAATATAAAAGAGTATATAACTCATGAGAAAATAAAAGAGAGAAAATAACAAACCAGGTGAATTATTGGAACAGCAGAGATAGAACCAAAACGACCATTAATTCGTCCAACAAGCCCATGACATTGGTCTTTGATCTTTTGATCTGTAAGTGGACACAAACACATTCCTATGAATTTGATGCATATATTAGCTAAAGAAGGAGAAGAGATTGAAAAACTTACATTCTCCAATACCATTTCTTGTTGGCACTGCGATCTGAAGTAACATGACCTTACCACGCCAATCTTCATTTTCCTCCAAAAATTTCTCAAATGCCTGATATTTTTGTGGAATCCCTTTGACCATATCCAGACGATCAACACCTAATATTAACTGTCAACGAAAATTAAATCGTTTCTTCTTTTAAGAATCAAATTAACATCATAAAAGTATATATACTATTTACCTTTCTGCCACCAAAATCATTTTTAAACTGCTTCATGTATTGTATGACCTCACTGAGTTCACTTGTGTTTATAAACCGCTCAGGTTCTATCCCAATGGGAAACTGAAATCCAAATGAATAAGTAAAAAACTCATTTTCATGATGAGATGATTCAATCATAGCAAATAATCAATCGTAAGATATTTTCCAGATGGGTCATTACCACAGCTACTCGAGTGACTTTGCCCTGATCCACAACTCCCTCAGATGTTGCTTCAACTCCAAGAATACTCGTGCATGCATTCAAGAAATGTCTTGCAAAATCATAGGTATGGAAACTATAGAAACAACAAAAACAACAACAACAAAAAGAGATAAAAGAGTGAGATCATTTTACCCTTTTAATCCAAAATAATTACAACATTGTTAAAAGTACTTACCCGACTAAATCAGCAGTAAGAACAGAATGAAGGAGGTCGGATCGCGAGGGCAATGTTTTGTACATCTCGGAGGAAGGAAATGGTGTATGGAGAAACCATCCAACTTTCATCTTACTATTGTATTCCTTAAGATATTGAGGAAGAAGCATAACATGATAATCATGGCACCAAACCACATCTCCTTCTTGATAGTGCTCTTTCACGACATCAAAGAAAATTTGATTAGCTTTCTTGTATGCATCATACTGTGACTGGTATGTTATGGTTGCATCGTTACGATATTCTGGTGGGGTTCCTAAATAGTGAAAAATCGGCCACAGAATATTGTTGCAGTAACCATTATAGTATTGATCACAAACTTCTTCCAGAAACACTGGGATACACCCCTACAAACCAAAACCAAGAGTTAAATCATCATATTAATTAACTAGTTAACTAAGACATGACTAAATTATTTTTTTCATGACTAAACTTTCGATTGTTTGTTTGTGTTTATGTTAGCATTTAGTGTATATCTTTTTCTAAATTACTCACAAATTTTAACAAAAAAAATTGGTTTTAGAACGCAAAGACTAAGTTATCCTTATGCTTACATATAACGTTTGCGTTTGCATTTGCATTTTACAAAAATATTTTGTGAAAAAGATATATAACTGTGTACAAGATTTCAAAATCTGTACGTACCTTTTCAGCAAGGGCAATGGAGAGTGTCTCCTTTCCAACCGCATCATGAACATCTACTCCAGGCCATCCGATCCATTTGGTCTCAAACTCTTTCAAACCTTTAAGAGATCACCGTAACAATTAAACGAAATATGAAAACTGATTCTTGTGTTTAATTTACTAATTACTATATAATCAAAGGTGTATCTTCTTACCTAGAAGAGCACTAACTAGACCACCAGGACTCATCATGAAAGACCAAGACTCTTCTCCAGTCCTCTTTGCAGTAACCGGAAGTGACATCGACACCACAAGCAGTCGTGGCCTCGTCATTTTCTTTCTCTCTATCGATATTTCGTTCTAGAAAACAAATTAAAAGTTATGAGAAGAATGGTCTCATCTTTCTTCTAATTTATAAGAAGCTTAAGGCTTGTCTTTTAGCAGGGTGGGTATGGTGAAATAATTTCTTTAATCATGTGACAGTGTATCTATTTTTTAATTAGCTATTATATTATTTTATCTTTTGATGATTTGTTTCCTTATAAAAGTCATGAAATTCAAGATATATGTGCTTCTCTTTTTTTGCCTATTTATGTCGTGGACCCACTAAGATATTAGACAAAATTAGAAGAAAATCTTCAACTTGTAAAAATACTTTGCTAAATACAGGGTTTCAGAAATCTAAAACGTTTTGAATTAAATGTAATTTAGGTAGATTTTTTTAGATAAAGTAAGAAAATCTAATATTTGGCACTATTACAATAATGTAGACTATATTGTCATCATTTGGTACTCACATTAGACATGTGTTTTCATATATTTTTCTATATATACATACAAATGTTTGTAAACAAGTAGTTAATTAGTACCTGTATCCATTAATTAAAATGGCTTTATACATTGAATAGTTCTTTTTTAGAGAAGCTTTGTTCTACCACTAAATCTTTAGTCATTAATATGTGTCTTATCTATTGGACGGGATTAATTAAATTAATCTGTTTTTTTGGGTCGAAGTTAAATTCATCTGTTATGATTCATAAATGTTATGGACCAAATGCCTCAAATATTTTATTTTTCTAAAACTCTATACTATATTTAGTTTCCTAAAACTACCCCCAAAATCCCAAAAATTCATAAAAATTTCAGAAGTGGTACTAAATTATTAAGGAATCTTTCATAAACCTAAATTTTGTGGTATTTTTTATAGAATAAAAAATTTATGGTTATTATTGGAGCTAAAAAAAATTTTGTGGTCTTATAAGTTATTTCACATTAAAAAAAAAAAAAGATAATTAACAAGAATTTATGTAAGTGCACAATTTTAGAAATTTAGAAGAGTTTTGGATTATTAGTTGCAATTTTCTGTAAAAAGAAATTAAAATTTTGTGAGAAGCCCGAGGAGATAATCGAGGCGACAACATCAATGGCTTTCTCTCCTAATCCTCTCTCCCTAAGCGTTCCCGATCCTGCTTTTGAATCTTGGCTCCGAGACTCCGGCTACCTCGAGCTTCTCGATCATCGCACCTCCGCCGCGGCCGCTGCTGCTGCTTCCACCTCCGCGTTGTTATCATCCTCAGCTGCTGCACCTTGTACGGCCTCTGACGATGTCGTTTCATCCATCACCGGTGGTTTCTTTGCCTCTCTATTGTCTCGACTCGTCACTGTCTCTTCTCTTCTTACCATCAATCCCTTCTCTAAGCTCTCCGCTGATGATTTTTCCGGAGATACGCCTCCGTGGACGACCGGTTTCTTTGGCAATTGTGAGTCTTATTCAGTCCCGTCGTCTTCTCAGCAAGCGAGGATGAGAGTTCATGAGAATATCAAACGATTCTCTAGGAATTACGCTACGCTCTTCATCGTCTTCTTCGCTTGCGCACTGTATGGACTCAATTACTCTTAATTTAGGGCTAAATATTGAACATTGTTCGATTAGGTTTTAAGTATAAATCTGGAAATTGGGTGGAATTGAAGTGTTGATTTTTTTGGTGGTTGTAGATATCAGATGCCACTTGCATTGGTAGGATTGTTAGCAAGCTTAGCTCTTTGGGAGTTGTTCAAATACTGCAGTGATACTTGGAAGTTTGATCGTCACCCTTCTATTCGCAAATTCTCCATCGGTATTGGACAATGCGGTGGGTTTTTTCGATCAATTTGTTTCTGCTTTTTGCTAATTGAAGATCTTATGTTGGTATTTGTAGCTCTGCAACTTGTTTATAGTCACAGAATGCTGAAAACGTTTTGATATGAATTCAAAAAGAGAGACTTTTTGGATCAAAATTGTTCCTTTGATTTGCTTGCTTTAGTTAAATCACTATAGTGCTGATAGTATGATTAGAGAAACTCACAAGAATGTTTTGAAAATTGGGTACAATGGCAAGAAACTGAAACTGTAAATGGATTTGAGTAGAATGAACCTTTACTCGTTTTGTTGCTTCTTCTACTTGCAGCGACTGCAGTACTTCTGACATTTTTGAATGTCCAAATGGCTCTTTTCTCTGCTCTTGCTTTCAGTTATTCAGGTAACTAACTAAACAATAGTCAAGTCTGATTTAACTATGTGTGGCCAATGATGAGATCTGATGCTTTCTCTATGTCTCTTTGTAGTTATGATATTGCATGCTGGGTTCAGAAAGCTCACGCTATCCAAGAAACTATCTCGAGGGAGATAAATCGAATCAAGCGACTTACCACAAGAGTTTGGATTTTGTAATGAGATTCATCAGCAGTTTTGGATATCAAGAAATCTCGTGTTTGGTAACTCAAACTCAGAGAGAGGGTGACAACAATAACAGCTAGATGGTAGATTAATAGTTTGTGGATGTTAGACATCATCTTAAACCGAAAAATCACACATTGTAATAAATTAAAGAAAAGTTTATGAATGGTGAGAATAGAAATTTTATTTAGGTATATATTTGTTACACGGTTTAGACCAATAATTCCTTGGTACACAAGTCCAAGTCTATGTATATTAGTATATATTCTCATCCTGGTGACTGATTTTGGCCTTTGACAGTTCCATCCTCATCCACAGCTACGTCCTCTTCATCTCCATCATCATCATTCTCTACACTCTTAGACTTACTCGCATCTCCACTCTTCTTAGTGGCTACATCGGTGGCTCGTTTCATCCCCTCTTTCGTTGTATCCACCGCATGACTCACTGTCACATTCGGAGCCTTACCATCTGTAGTTGTCCCCATCGCCTCTTCCTTTCACTTATCTCTTTCGTTGTTTCCCTGCAGCATTTTCGAAGAATTAAGATGAAAAACCTCTACGATTCTTTAATTAATCTTTTTGCATGCATCAATATAAGTATATAACTTTAACGAATTCAAAGAACGCACGTGAGATGCAAAGTAACGAGAGCTAGAGATGATAGTGACTCCATCAGCAATAGATCGAGCACTGTTGGTGTAATCCCTGTGTAAAGAAGAAACTCTGCATATGCTTATGGTTCCTCTCTTTGCTAAAAACATAGCCGCCATTTTGAGAACAACATATGAGTCTCCCTTTCTAATTTGCAAAAAGACCGATGGAAGAAACTTTGAGGATCGAGTTAGGTCGAGAGAAGAACACGTGTAAGTTGTAACCAAAGCCACAGGAGCAAAGACTGATTCTTGTGCTAAACTGTGATATGCCAGTGTACCGCTAAGAAATGAAATACAAGGCCCATATCTAGGCCCAGCTCACCACTCTTCCGAGTTCGCAAAGTTTATTTTGTGGAAAATTCGTAGGAGAC
Source organism: Cardamine occulta (assembly GCA_028015245.1). Classification (NCBI taxonomy): domain Eukaryota; kingdom Viridiplantae; phylum Streptophyta; class Magnoliopsida; order Brassicales; family Brassicaceae; genus Cardamine; species Cardamine occulta. The sequence goes on along the minus strand of CM051389.1, from coordinate 14,623,461 downwards.
CAAATTGTACTAATCTAAGGATTTTTCTATATATAGTTTAAACCAGTCAAGTCCTAAGTGATTAAAACATGAAAGATAAATGGTATGTGAATATTCTTATGTCATAATTACATAATATTGTGGATCTTCTAGATCCTTATATATAAACCCAAATGATTATATTTTGTTACAAGATTATATATATAATTTATTACAATTTATAATATTTATGATAGTCGCAAGACACCCAATATTTTCAACGAAATAAGTTTACATATAACACGACATCAAATGTTTATAAATTTTGTTAAACTTTAAATTATAAGATGCTTATCTCGTGTTCTCATCTCTATGGAGAATAATGGTATATGATTCGTTGTTAGTCCTCACAAATCATAATGATCATTAATTTCTGAGATTGACGTTGAATCCGATTCTTAGCACAAACGCGTAGTAAACTCGTAGCACAAAGGTGTTTCTCTTTTTCCGCTAAATTTTATGTATAAAATATCAAATCCCAAGAGAATAAACTAAAGACGTCGGTAGATTACGAAGAAGAAATCTCTTCTTTTAATGAGGAGGAAAAGTTGAACAAAAAAAAAAAAGAGTTACGAGATTCAATTTCTGACACGTATGACCTCTCTCCATCTTAAAGACAAAAGAGCTTCACTTTCCTTAGCATATATTCCTCTTTTCTCGCCAGCACTAAAACCCATTTATTATCTCTATATATTCATATTCACAAACCCTTTTCTCTCATCTCTCTCGCAGCTTTTGAGAAAATGAAAAGCCTTTCTTTCTTCTTCACCATCCTCCTCTCTTTCTCAACGCTCTTCTCCATCTCCGACGCCCGGAAGTTCAATGTCGGAGGCAGCGGCGCGTGGGTTCCTAACCCACCGGAAAATTACGATTCTTGGGCTGGAAAAAGCCGTTTCCTAGTTCACGACACACTCTGTATATCTCATCTCTCTCTTTCTCTCATTACCCATGTGTGTCACTTTAATTACCTTTAGTAGATTTTTGTCTGAAACTCAGTTTGATTCTTGCAGATTTTAGCTACGCCAAGGGATCGGACTCGGTGCTAGAAGTGAACAAGGCTGATTTCGACGGATGTAATACCATGAATCCGATCAAGAGAATGGACGACGGAGCTTCTGAGGTCTCGCTTGATCGTTCTGGTCCCTTTTACTTCATCAGCGGCAATGAAGACAACTGTAAGAAGGGGCAAAAGCTTGCTGTCGTTGTCTTGTCTATTAGGAATCCATCAACAGCTCAGCCTCCTCACGCCGCCGCACCGGGAAATTCTCCGCCTGGAATCCATCCACCTCCGTCGGGAGGAGCTCACTCGCCTAAATCTTCCTCCCCTGTTTCTCCGGTGACTTCTCCGCCGGGATCAATGGCACCGAAATCTTCTTCCCCTGGTTCTCCGACGACTTCTCCACCGGCACCACCTAAATCCTCTTCTCCTGTATCCCCGTCCTCTGCTCCGATGACGTCACCTCCCGCACCAATGGCTCCTAAATCTTCTTCCACTCTCCCTCCGTCTTCTGCTCCGGTGACTACTCCACCCGGAGCCAAGTCTCCAAAATCTTCTTCCCCTCTTTCAAACTCACCCGCGCTTTCTCCATCATCAGCTCCGGGAGAATCTCCTTCCTCAGCTTCTTCTTCACCGTCAGGTTCGGGGATGGGTCCCTCGGGAGATGGTCCGTCAGCCGCCGGTGATATCACTACGCCGGCGGGGGCTCCAGGCCAGCCGAAAGCGTCAGCGAATGGTATGGCCGTTATGTTGGTTACTACAGTTTTAAGTTTAGTTTTGACCATCTTTCTGTTAGCTTAAGAACACTTGGAGGCTGGTTTCATCTCGGACTCGATTTGTTCTAGTTTCATTTTAGCCTCAGTTTTCTTTTAATTTGTATTTTGGATCCCATTGTAATTCCGTATTGTTGAGTATAGTTGAATTGTTGTTTTGTTATAAATAATAGACACTGAGTTCTAAACATGATAACTCCGATTATTGATTAAATTTACTAAGTAATACATTTACATTAGACTCTATAGTGCCAGCGTTGAAACTCAATTTCCTCATGTTCTAAGTGTTAAGACATTTAGGCTGTTAAGAACAAATTAGTGTTGACAAAAAAACAAAGAGAATCAAAGTAGCTAGTGGTTTAGTCAGGCCGTTTAATCTGTTTATATTAGTTGAATAGTAAACACTTAAGAGAAACAAAACTATTGGTCTGGTTTAGTCAAACGTTTCAAAAATATATGTTTATGATTATGATTATGCCTGCAATTGTTCATTTTTCAAGTACGATTAAATTTACCGTCAGAAGTAGCCTTAAACAAAACCTTAATTGTTAAGTCCCAACGAATAGTTCTAACTTGTAAAGAGTTTGTAGGACCTAACGGAATAGTAAAGTTAAATGCGTTATTTGGTCTAAATATCTAGAGTTGCATTGCATGAATGGATTGTGGATATCAAATTGGATCATACCAAGCTGTATGTGCATATATTTCAATGCTTTGACAATCATATTAAAGGCTAATGCAAAAAATTCTTTTATTTAATTCATTTACCTACCAAGCTCCACGTAAGGGAAAGACATAAGGTATTTCTCTTTTATTTGTGATGCTTTTCTTTATGTCAATATCACCCATGCAAGAAAGTTCTTTTTATTTTCAACTTTATTAGATATTATGATCTTGAGAAGATAGTTTTCTTTTAAAGTCTTATATATATAAGATTTGGTAATTACAAAGTCTTGCTGTATTTTTTCCTTGTCGACGCTGTATTTTTACTATTCATTACTTTACCAAATTGAATTTTGCTTATTTCTCTCTGTCGGTAGTAAAACTATGGACCTACAGACTACAGTAGTTTTGCATTCAGTGCATCCATTAGTGAAGGGATTCAGGGGATTCAGAGCGTTCATTGCTTTTATTAAATTTGATTATATTTTATCCAAAAATATACTAAATATGATTATTGCATATATATATAGCACAAAAAAAAACATTTTACAGTAAACCAATTTTTATTTTATTTTTTTTGGGTTAAAACTTGAACCAACCTTTTTGTTCCGTCGGTAAACCAAACTGAAGATATTTCATAGCACGAGAAGAAGACAAAGCGAAGAACAAGCCCAAAGTAGTTTATTGTGATTTGTGAATGAGAACAGAGATTTTAAAGACGATAGCTAAGTTACAAGGATATTAGAGGTACACGTGGTAACTAGGCACCGCATCTTCGTGAGTATAGGCCCCACGACGGAGACACGTGGAATACGCTACGAATCGTCCAAGTGTTAAATTAGACACAGTGACAACTGATACGCGATGTGTCCGTCTCGGACCCACCAAGCACCAAGTTCCTGTCCAATATTTTCGACCAGGCGCAAAACAAAGATAAGGAAAAAAAGAAAGAAAGATAAGAAGAAACCATGGAGCACACAAATCAGAAGTCATATTACATTATTTTCCATATTTGTTCTAAGACTAAGCTTGTCAAGAACCACCATCTCCTTAATTCCTTTGCGTGTTTCCTGCGTCAAAGAAAAAATAAAAAGAAGAAAACTATAAATTAGCCAAAAAGGATAAATATGATTGCTTACAAGATTCACAACAACCTTGTGAAATCCTTAGTCTTGGATTATTCTATTTATGATTATAATGAATGCATATATGGAAGATAATTGTGGACTCACACATCCAGGAGGTCTCTAATCATTGACACAAGTGTTAAATTGATGCAATGCAGGGAGACCAGACATGTTTCCTATATTCTAATTGCCTTTAAAAGAGCTTCTTGTCTTCTGTAACAAAAACCAAAACTATGATTGTTTTCATTCAACAATGGCTACTAGCATTGCGTCCCAATGTAGCCATGTATATAACAAAACTATTACTCTGTCAAAACTCAAAACTTAAAGACTGTTCAATACTAAAGGGGAAAGATTTGAATCAACTTCACAAACACAAGATTCTGGAGATGTATATCTGAGTCATCTGACTGTGGTTGCCAAAATAGCTTCACATTAGGTAACTCTTAAAACGAGCGGGGATAGAACTAGCCTAATCAGGAACCGCTGAGTCTTTGTGACCAAACATATCCATTTTATTAAAATGAACTGCGTGCCGTTTTTGAATGCACAAAAACGACGCGTGCTTTTTACTTTCCCGCCATACAAAAATTCCCGCAAATCGAGAAACTCGCCGTCACCGATACGAGCATTGTCTTCTCTTTCCATATGCGGCGATGACGGCCAAGAGAAACTGTAAAAGGCGCCGTGCATCGAAGGTCTCAGATTCCGGCAATTTATTCCGATCCCTTCCTTCAGCAATTGCATCTGCTCAGATACAATGTTTTTGCAATTTGCTCAATTTTCGAGTACAACAATGTTTCTGCATCCTGGTTTCTGTTCAATTAGCCTGTATCAGAATTTACTGGGCACTGCTTCGATTTCGAGTAAAGAAAACTTGTTGTGCTTAAAAGTATTGATTTTTAGGCTGTGAAACAATTTAAGGTTTGAGGGTTTTCGAAATAATCATCTGAGTCCTTTTTAATTTTCAGGTTTCTCAAAAGCTAATTTTGAAACGTCTATTTTGCCTTCTCGGTCATTCATCATTAATTCAACCAGTAAATTGAGAGAATTGTGACGTCGCCTCACATTATTGGAATGTCAAGCTCAGTGGAGAGCAAGTGGAATTGATCAATTTCGAAGATGTTTGTTACCTCTCTGATGTGTTGTTCACAGAGCTTGATAAGAGTTTCGAAAATCTCTTCTCCACTTTATTCAACCACAAGGCTGAAACTTGTCCCACATTTGCAAGTACAGAAGAAAGTATTGAATTAGCCACTCTCTTCTTAAGATGTTGTATGAAGATCATGACTTTTCTTATGCCGAAACAAGAGATGGTTGAGGAGAAAGCCAAAACTCTTCTTTCGATCCTCAGTGGGTTGGTTCGTGCAAGGGATGGGGATTATTCTTTTGTATTCACGCATGATGGATCTTTGGGTCCCCACCATACATTTCTTTGTACCGGGATTGAGGTAAATTCTTGACAAATTTGTGGATCATTTTTAAACAATCATGAAACTTGTGGCTCTTTACTTTACCTTTGGCTAGGGCCTTTAAGTTGAGGAAAAATCCTAAAGACAATGTTATGTTCACTGGCTTTTTAATTATGTTTCTAAATTTATATCTCCAGGTTTTTATGGATGAGATTTTGGTGAATAAGTCAATCAGGGATCTGCTTTTCCTAGTCGATTCTTTATTCTCCTCATGTAGATAGTAAGCATGATAGGGGCGGTGTGGTGGAAATGGTCTCTGCTCATTTTATCATCTCAACGTCTGATGAGAAAACGAATAAAATGTGTGTTGAGAGATTATACTGGAAGCAAGTTAATGAGCTTAGAACTCCTCAGATAAGCTTGTATGCTGCTGCCTCCTTGCTGCTAAACCCGGTGATGTTCTCTGCACCAAGAATAATCCATTCTTATGTGGTTTTATTGGTTTCTGACGCCATCGGTGTTTGTTCACCTCCATGTGTTAAGGGATTAGACCTTCAGCTTGATCGCTATATTGATGCATTTGAAAAGTCTGTTGTTTTGTATACGAGTCACATGTGTAAGAGTGAGAATGCCTCACTGGAAAGTTTGGTGTTTTGACCAGTAACGCTCAAGTGGCTTTTGAAAATCTTATTTTGCCCTCAATACTGGCGAAAGTTAATGATGTTACACTGAAGCTAAAGGATTCATGGGGTTCTTATCAAAGTAACAATGCCAAGAGAGAAAATAATGAGCTGGTAGCGTATTCTGTTGCATACACAAACGAAAGCTTATGTATATTTGATAGCTCCTGCACGGAAAATATGTTGTCACAGATCTTATCAATTCTTGGTTGTGTGATTCTTAGAGCTAGTTCTGATGATGTCATGGACTCTGTGTTGCTAAAATACAACGCATCTAGTATGGAAGATCTATATCTGCTTGCATCCATACTGAAGCTGATGAGTTGTTCGATGTTGCAAGCCATCCGGGTTCTCAGGAATTGGAACATGCATCAATCTGAAGCCTTAGGAGATGTTCGAGCTTGCAAGGAATACAAAGCCATGATGGATGTTGTTCTACGCTTTGAACAGTTCAGTGTTCAATTGCCCTGTCAAAGTTTCCTGCGGGACAGAATGGAATCTAATCTTCATAGAAATGTGAAATCTAAGTGGATGCTTATGCATTTTTCAGGCTTACTCTCTGTAAGCTTTGCACTCAAGCTTGATTTTCTAGTGAAGGACTCCATTTTTGGAATGATGGTATCTCTATATTTATATATCCTAGAAGGGGGCGACTTGGAAGCACTTGGGGATTCAGTTTGTCACTCAGAAAATCCGTCATCCGCCACACCATCCACTGGTTCCTAAAACATGACAGCTTCTGGTAAAGATGAGGAGGTAGGTATCAACTAATATCTTTTTGCAGAGTCTATATTATGCCCTTTCCAAATGTGTCAATGATTATATGATACAGACTGCAGTAGATAGGAAACAGAGCGGGGCGATTGCTTCGAAGTTTCACAAAATCCGAACTTTGTACTTGGGGTATGTACGAATAAACCTATTTCGCTTTCATGGAGATGATAACCACATTTATGAGATGGCTAACCGGACTACATGTATCTCCATGGTTGTGCAGGAAGGTGTCTGAAGCTAAAGATCCAGAGAATGGTCCGGATTCAGGAGTTCGTATTGAAGAGGAAAGCTGCAATGGGGAGAGATTTCTGTGGTGTATAGCCAGAGAAAATAACCTGAAAAAAACCGATGTCGAGGAGCTGGCAGATTTCATAGCGTGTGAGCCCGGGAAGGATTACTCCGACTGGCTAAAAGGGAGAGAACGGTTTCGGAAGCAACGGTGGAAGTCGGAAAAGATTGCTAGCCATAGGTGGAATAAGAAGCAAAAAGCTTGGAGAGAGAGCAAAGGAAGAGTGTTTAAAAGTGAATATAGATCTTTTGTAGTAAGAGTTGATCATGTAAAAATGTCACAACTTATTTAGTCATGACAATTAGATAGAAATGTTATCTTTTGGGATTTCCTTTTGTTGGTCCTCTCATGATAAGTCTCTATCTCAGTTAAAAGAAATAGTAATTACCACAGTACGCCCTTGCATAGAGTAGCATAAAATATCAAAAATTCAAGCAAATATTGCTGACTATAAAATGTAACAAAACCTGTTTTCTTCCTTCAAAGTTAAAAGCCTCGACAACAGAAGAGAAAAGAACAAAGAAGTGAAGATGTAAAAAGTACTTAAAAGAGAAGAGTCGCTACTTGTATGTAAATGAAACATAACCTCATAAGTTTTTTAAGAGTCAAAAGAAGGCAAAAATCCCAGCTTTAAAGTATTCCAAACTACAACAACGCAGCTTCGCCTGATCACTCCGTTTGATCTAGAGAACGTAGTAGTAACCCAAGACCAGAAGCATCAGTACCACAAGAGCAGCTGGAGCAGCATAAATCCAGTAATTAGTGGCCTTCTTACGCTTGAGGATTGCTCTCGGGAGCGTTTCTGCTCCTCTACTGCGGATCCTGTTCCTTATCGGCTTCTCCTTGATGACTTTTTCCTTCTGCGGTTTCTCCTCCTGCACCAGAGCTTCAATCTCCTCCTTCTCTGCCTCAGAAGCTTCTGGAACTTCCTCAACCTCGGTTTCTGTGTTGCCTCCGGTCTTCTTCTTGGCTTTCTTCTCTCGTTCCTGCAACACAAAAAATATGGAGAACAACTATTAGAATGGAAAAGAAAGAGAGAATGCAAAGAGCATTGAGGTACAACGAAACAAAAAATGGCAATTTCCTTCTTTTCTTTCTTCTCAGCTTCCTTTTGAGCTCTTATAGCAGCTTTTGCAGCAGCTTTCTCCGCCTGCTTCTTTTTCCTTTCCATGGCTTGCTTGGCCTTAGCAATCTCCTCTTGCTTTCTCATCTCCTTCACCGCAGCTTCATCAACCGGCTTTTCCTCTTCTTTCTGCGGCCTTCCAAGACCATATACTTCATCATCATCATCATCAGTAGCAGCAGCAGCAGCAACATTCTTTACTTTCACTGCATCTTTAGTTTTCTCAGTCTTCTGAGTAACACTAGCCTCTGGTTTAGGTGCCGAAACTGGTTCCTCCTTTGGTTGCTGCTTTGCCTTTGCTTTAGAGACAACCTCGGTTTCAGAAGGTGTTGCCTTTGATGGTGGTGCCTCTGGAGCAATCAGAGGCTTCTCGTCAGGGTTCCTCATCCGTGCATCTCGACTCAGCTGCCTAGAATCAAGTGATGCCAAGATTCTCTTCTCATAATCTTCTCTGAAATTCTTCTTACTACACCAGAGGGAGATAAATTTCTCAACCTCGGTATTGGAGAGTGCCTCAAGCTCGCTTATGTTCTTGTGTGCAGCCAAGTCTCTAGCCTTGTTCAACATAGTACGATTTTGGTAATACACGGAGTTCTGTATAAGAAAAGAACGAGTATTACAATTCGCACAAATCATTCTCCATCGCAAGAAAATGCACAAAAGTCTTAAAGTGTTTGTACCGTCTCATCGCGTTGCTTCCTCAGCTCATGAATGTTTGAGTAGGCTTTGTCTCTCTTCTCACTCACAGTCTTCAGCTCATTCTCCAGTACCTGAATCTCATCTTTAGTTGCTTTCAACTTCTCACTCAACTGATTAATCCTTGCTGAAATTGCTTGCCTCTCCTTCTTCACTCCGTCCAAACCAGCACCCATTAACTGCAAAAACATCACAAAAAGTACATATGAAACAAATTTCCACAGACTAAAAACTGGAAGAAGCCAGAGTATCCGACCACAGACTTTCTTACCTTAACTTGACCTTGGATATCATCTTTATGACCCATAGATTCTTTGATTTTGGCTCTCATAGCCGCATTAGCAATGACCTTATCTCTTGTCCCTTCAAGCTGCCTGATCTCTTTGAGAAGCTGCTTCTCCTCGGTTAACGGAATGCTTTCATGTTGAATCCGATATTGAAAGCTGTATATCTTCATTTTCCACAAACCCAAACAAATGAGAATCCAGTAAAAGCCAATCAAAGCAAGGTCTCAGGTGTATCAAGAGAACAAGTAGATTGTTACCATACTATTCAGCTCCTCTTCGGACGAACAGATAGCGGGCCCACGGGCGCTGCCACCATCATTGCCTCTTAGTTTTCCCAATGCTTGCTGCAATGGTTCCATTTCCTTTCTTTTCTCATCAAACATTGTGTTGAATCCCTTACGCTCTGACTTCAATGGGTCCAACAGATCAAACAACTCTGATCTCTCAGTCTACGCATTACCCAAAACCGCGTTATTAGCACCACAATTTCAACTAGCAAGAAAGAATGAAATTCCTAAAATCAACCTGACACAAGAAGGTTCCAACAAAACTTACCCTCTTAGCTCTCAACTCATCCAAAACTGCAGTCCGAGCTTTGTTCAACTTCTCAAGCTCTTTTTCAGCTAACTCAAGCTTAGCTTTCGTTTTCGGGTCACTGTAAGAACGGTATTTAACAAAGTAGAAAGAGTGGATCTGCTTCACCGCAGGCCACTCTTCTACAGCATCTTTTGGTACATCAGAGTTGGACACATTGTTATTATTCTCTTCAGTTTTCTTTGGTGGTTCAACAAGTGAACCAAACTTGATAGCGACATTATCTCCTTTTCCTTGGTCCAGCTTCCCATTCTTCTCGGGCTTTCCCTCAAAAGGAGCTGGAGCAACCTCAAATCCACCAGATGTTACAACCTCAACGCCCATTGTTTCAAGCTAAAACAGAGGATCCTAATGGCCACCCAAAAAATTACATCAAAACATCAGTTGAAAATATTGGGATGTAACGGATCAAAAAAACTTAGCTAGGATTGAAATTCGAAAGAAAAGGATTCAACTTTAAGGATCTATAGCGCAAAGATATGTAAATAAAAGTGCTCAATTATTCATTATCAAGACAGATCATTCTCGGCATCAAATGACTGAGTATATTCAGAAAAAATCAGACAAGGAATAGTAGATTCGTTAATACATATGCACATAAACGAAAGATCAAAACTTTACCGCAGAGTCAAATCGAATCAAAAACGAAACGAAGTCAAATCAAGCAAGAGATCAGAGACGATCAATGATTCACGAGTAAATGATATATAAAAGGAATTAAGAAAGCAGCAATAACCGAAGCAAATCACAGACAAATTCGGTAAAGGGAGAGGGGAAGAGAGAAGGATACCGTGAAAGGGAGAGAGATAGAGAGATTTGGGAGATCTGATGAAGAAGATGATATAACCAAAGGAAGACCCTTTTTCTCTATAACTTTTTTGCTACCAGAGAAAGATATAGTCAGATCTCAATCTAATTATATCTTGCATTTCTTGGAATACCCCACGAATTGCTTCTATCTTTCTCTCTCTCTCTCATTAAAATCAGATATGTATTTTTACTAAACCGGTAATTATTTACTCCCATTTCTATATCTACTGAAAACTTTTTATTGACTTTCTGAAAATTTTAGGAAGAGCAAAGATTATTTTTAGGTTCCTAATGTTTTATCTATTTGAATAACTCATAACTTGGACTTAACTTTAAATAAATCGTTGTATACAACCAAAAAAAAAGTTTTATCTCCATACTTTTATATGACCACATGTACATAGAGAGGCAATGGTCACGGACTCATGGGCCTTGCGGCTATAGAGATTGTATACTTTATTAATAAAATCCTTGCAAGAATATATAACTTGAAAACGCTAGGAAAAAGCTAAGGGACCGTAAGTACCGAAATCTTTAGGATACCCAAGAAAATAATAGAAATAAATTAGTAGAACAATCTTAGCTAAATATTATTTATTATTTTTTTGGTCAAAAAATCTTAGCAACATCTAACTAGTTATTTTCTTTGCTAATTCAGTAATTTGACCAGAAAGATTCTCTTCTTTTCTACCTTGTAACGTGAGAATTTGAGCAAACAAATAAAAATCTTCAGAAAAAATTGGTGCTACATGTTGGTCTTCTTCTGTATGTTGAGTTAGGTAATGCTTTTAAAACAGCATAGTCATAAGATAAAAAAAAATCTTACTATAGTTAATACGGTTGTGGTACTTAAAAAGTTGTTTGTCAACTACTTTTATAGGTTAATGAAGCAACTTAAGAAGAAGACAAAAAATAATGAAGAAGAAAAAAAGACAAAAATGGGAAGAGGTGGAGAAGAGAAAGAAACAGTTGTTAGGTGGTGTTGAAAACGTGGCAAGTCTTCTTTGGCGTTACAATGCCTGAGGGTACAACTGTCCACTTTCCAGCGACACACGTCTTCTCTTTTTCTTTCTCCTTAACTCATATTATCACATGTCATGTGGATTTAGATTCTTTGTATTGTACATTTATCAGTTGAGGTTCAGACGTAAGATGAAATTACCTAATTATCCTCCTACCTCACCCCAAACTCGTGATGTGAACAAGTCGACCTTTATTAAAAGATGGGAACCAGAATATTGGATTTGGTATAGAGTGAAATATAATAACAGTAGAAGGGAAGAAGATACATGAATTGCCACAAGTTTTTTAAAACCTTAAAGAAAATGAGTGATTTCTCTAAGTTCTTGAATTTTGTTTTAAATGTTGACGAGACACTATATCCCATTGGACACAAATTTAAAAGTTCCCGATGCTACTAGTACTCGCAGATTGGATTCATTTCATAACTAAAGGTTATCATCAAATTTCATATGAAAAATACATCGGTTTAAACTACACCACACCGGTTTAGACTTAAATCAATTTTACCTATAACAATCCAAAATCTTAGTTATCTGACTGATTATGTTCATTCATCGGAAGCTGAGGCAGACTGCTTCAGACAATCCCGCATGATCTCTCCAAGTTTGGAACAAGCATCCAAGCAAAGCTGCATTGCCTGCAAATTTTGAAAAAAAATGTTTGATAACATGTCATATGACCCAATTACTTCATAATTAAGTGCTAATATGTTTTAGCACATAGACCCTTATGTTGGATTTGCAGATAACAAAGGTATAATAAAAACGCTATGCTACAGTTTAATTCATTGCTAAAAGCGATAATGAACATCAAAAGTGAGAATAGAAAGACCTTTGTCTCTAACCGTGTGCGAAAATTAAAGGACAAAAGACATTAATCAAAAGGCATACCTCGTTGATATTAGGTGTTGTCCATTCACCAGTGATGGTAAGCTGAGTGATTTCATAACGAGATGGCATGCACGTCATCATAAAGCTTCCATCTTCACATCCTTCCTCTTCTGTAACCGGGTCAATCATAAGGCTTTTACCTATGCAAGACTATGAAAATTGCAGGAATAATTTCTCAGTCAGTGTTTCAAAATCTAGAAATAAGAGGCATCTATATGTTTTACATGTCTCAAACTATGGTGCTCTTGTTTATTTCGATGTATGTGTTACTTTCTTCACCTAATGATATTAATAAACTTAAGAGATAATGCAGAGGAATTGATGGTGCAACTGTTGTAACACATACACATACCACTGAAACAGCTGTGATAAGGTCATACATCATAATTCCGGCATCTGCTAGAGCAAGACTAGCACATGATATCAAAACAGAGAGGTCACCTGCAATACAATACCATTCGAGAAAGTCAACAACAATCCTACAGTAACGATATGGCCATCTCCTTCCATAATCAACTTCATGCGCACCAATGAGAATCAGTAAGCAGTCCACTTATACTCCCACAAGGTTATCAAAATTTGCTTTTTTTCCGGTAAAATAATTTTTATAGCAGTGGAGTATTGTTGAGACTATAAGAATGTAGAGAGTCATGAAACTTACTGCCTCCAGATTCAAGCACCAATGCAAAAACATCAACAGTTGTTTTTGGAAACGTCTCCATTATTATAACACCTTCCAACGCTTTGTGAAGCATCGATGAGTACTCTTTGTGATCAGTTCCCTAAAATACCACAATGTATAACTAATTTGATGAAACAAAGAAACACTAAATTTCCAAATCCGGGGTTACAATAAAGCGTACCTGCCCGAGAGTCGGGGAAGCAAAGGTTGTATAGCTAACATTGCAATTCAATCTACCAACATCACTATAAGTCATTGCCTTCTTACTCTCCCTTGGCCCAAATCTAAAATTATGAAAACACAGAAGAAAATTAGCAGAACAGAAAAGTTGATGCAAAATTGTGAATATAAGTGTAATACAATAGTTAATAACTCACACTGAAACAATGACTTTTGTGTTCCCAAACTCAGCATAAGCAGAACCAGAAGCAGAACTCACAGCACCGGTTTGAAGTACTGAAAAAACCATTTTTTAACAAAGGAAACAAACTCCAAGTTTAGTTAGTCTCACAAAGAAGAGCCCTTTCACTGTATTGGTATCAACTAGTAATTGAAATCTTCACAATGAAGTAGAGAAAGGGAAAAGGGAATTACAAGCAGGTCGGCATTGGTGGAAGCCACGGCCATCAGGACGGGTCCAATCGAGGTCGGAATCCTTGAAAACAGGAAGCCGACTTCTTCCCACAAGTTTTGGTGAATACGTTGGAGTTGCAGCTCCAGGTTTTGCTGCCATTGTTCTGAGCTGAGACTAACAAAATCGAATCTCAGCCCTCAAAAGAATGGACAAGTCAATGGGTGAATCCCAGTTCAAAGAAGAAACTTACCGGAAGGGTTTGAGAGCGAAAGAAGGCGGCGGAGTGCTTGGAAGAACAATAAACGCCGTTTAAGATTTTTATTTTTTAGGGTTTAGCAAAAAAAAAAAAAAAGAGGTGGTACAAATATAACCTCTCAAAAAAATCTCTAATTTTAAATAGTTTAGCATATATTTTTATTCTAATAATATTAAGATGCAACACAACATTAAGTATAAATTATCACTATGGTTACATCACATACAACTAAATAAATGTTATAATGAAAATAAACTACTATACAAATTCTATTATGAGAATACATAGGTTTGATTCCTTGATCATATATCATTGATCCAAGAGAACATAAGTCTTGAAATGAGGTTCATATTAATTATTAAATATGAGGACACATATTCACCAAGCCAAATCATCATAATGCACTTTAAAAAAATAGTGTTTTCATTTTCCAAATAAATGCATGGATTTTTTTTTTTTTTAAATGATAGTCAGTTTGATCATACGATGGATTGCACCATTGGCATTTTGCATGATTTGGCCACTTCCCGATTTTCATTTTATTCGAAATGAAATTATTAACGTCGTCGGTCCATTACGTTTCTCCAATACCATTTATTAAATTGTGCACTTAAGTAATTAACAACAAATCAAAATCAAAGACTTCCAATAAAAAATCGGGTCAAAAGATAACGCACCGTTTCTGGGAAGCGAGTTAAAACGAAAACATCTCTGTGGAAAACCGAAGTCCAGAACCATAACTCTCATCAGATTTCTTTCTTTATGTATTTTCCTACCAAAAAAAAAGGTTATTTTTATTTCAATTAGGAAATAAATCCTCGTTTCAGATAAAGACAAATAAATCTTCTGGATAGTGAACTGACCGGAGCTTTTTAAACATTCTGTCGTCAACTCCAGGAAAATTAAGAACCAGGTCTTTTTGTTTTGTCATGTTAATCACACTTTTACGTTTCCTAACGTTTTCGATTCGCATGAATATAAAAATGTAGGCTTTCTTATCCTCAGACAGCTCAGATTTGTCTTTTCGATCTATTTTATGATCATAAGATCTCCTCATATTGTGATCACGTCGTCTCGATTCATCAATCCCCTGTTTTTTTTTTTCATTTCAATTATTTCGAGAGAAATTCAAATACGTGGTGCATCAAAAAAAATTTTAATCAAATATCAAGTTAAGGTTGGTTTTCAGAAACGTGAGAAAACAAAAAAAAACTTGTTTGGTCGTTTTATTAATTCATTGATCTTGAAATTGTGTATTAACTCTGGCTTATTTGGGCAATCTCCGTTTGTGAAGATCAAAGTTTTATCTCCGTTTGTGAAGATCAAAGTTTTATCTTCTTTCGTTGATGTAACCATTGGTTTTTCAAATCGATCCTATGAGAAGGCTCTTCAATGGCGTCCTCAACCTCAGAGAAGAGATGGATTTTCCCTCTAGCAATGGCTTCTCTCATGTTCACATTTCTTATAGCTGCATCCTTCAACATGGGTCTCCTCTCTTCCGTTCGTTCCATTAACTCACTCATCTTCTCCTCCAATCTATCGACCACAAACGAGACAATACCCAAATTCGTAGAGTCAAGAATCAATAATCAGTCTTCTCATCCTCCTCCAGTTCAGTCTAGTCCTCGCTTTGGTTATTTAGTTTCAGGGTCAAGAGGTGATTTAGAGAGTCTATGGAGAGTGTTAAGAGCATTGTACCATCCAAGGAATCAATACGTTGTTCATCTCGATCTTGAATCTCCTGCTGAAGAAAGGCTTGAGCTGGCTAAACGTGTGAGGGAAGATCCTGTTTTTAGTGATGTTGGAAATGTTCACATGATCGTAAAAGCTAACCTCGTTACGTATCGAGGACCAACAATGGTGGCTAATACGCTCCATGCTTGCGCTATTCTCTTGAAACAGAGTAAAGATTGGGATTGGTTCATTAATCTCAGCGCCTCAGATTATCCTCTAGTGACTCAAGATGGTATATATAATACATATGTGTCTAGTGTCTCTTTCGTATTCGAAAATGCTTGAATCATCAATGCTCGTTCTTTGCTTTGCAGATCTGATTGATACATTCTCGGGACTGGACCGGAATCTCAACTTCATCGACCACACTAGCAAACTAAGCTGGAAAGCGTAATGATTATTTCTCTGTATAGACAACATTTGAAATGTGTTTACTTCTGTTTTTAATCCAAATCTTAATTTCTGTTTTTTTCTTAGAGATAAACGAGCAAAGCCTCTGATCATAGACCCGGGGCTTTACTCCACAAAAAAGTCAGATGTCTTCTGGGTTACACCTCGCAGAACCATGCCAACTGCTTTCAAACTATTTACCGGTAATTACGGGCTTCCAACTCAAAACCAATTGGCAATGAGTGGTGTGTCGTTTATATATATTAGTGTTGATTCTTTCACACTTCATTAATGTTTTGTTAAGTCAGTCATGTTTGGATGAAACTTCAGGTTCTGCTTGGATGGCTTTATCTCGGCCGTTCGTAGAATATTGCATTTGGGGATGGGACAATCTTCCACGGACTCTTCTAATGTATTACACCAATTTCCTCTCTACACCGGAAGGATATTTCCACACTGTGATCTGCAATGCTCCAGAGTACTCGAGCACGGTGGTGAACCACGACCTGCATTTCATCTCTTGGGACCGTCCTCCCAAACAGCATCCTCGGACACTCAACATCAACGATACAGAGCGGATGATTGCAAGCGGAGCTGCATTTGCCCGCAAGTTCAGACACAATGATCCTGCATTGGACAAGATCGATAAAGAGCTGCTCCTTAGAGGTAATGGGAATTTTACGCCTGGTGGTTGGTGTGTAGGCGAACCAAAATGCTCAAGAGTTGGTGATCCGTCAAAGATCAAACCAGGTCCTGGAGCTAACCGGCTACAAGAGCTTGTTACCAGACTTGTTTTGACATCTAAATTGACTCAAAGGCAATGTAGATAGGCTTCATATGCTCTTGCAGCTGAATGAGTAAGATTTCATTTTAGATGTTTCATGTCGAATTAATCCGTATAATTCTTTCTTCAAACTGACAAACATTGTGGAGATTTGTCACTATTTTATAAGCCAGAATAATAACACAATTTACTGGTTTCTTATTTCCTCTAGCATTTCTACTTAAATCGTCGCAAAAACTCATCATCTCTTGTAAGATAGACCAAAGGATATCAATTTATCTGATATAAGACTGATAACTCAACAACACGTAGAAAACATAGATATAAAGTGTTCATGTGCTTCTCCAACATGGTTCATGAAGATTAGATACAAGCACAAATATGCAATACACTACGAGTAATTGGCCTGCAAAATGAGACCTAACTCTGAACAATGGTGTCTGTAGTTGTTATCCCAGTCACTTTGAATTTTACAGCCTATTTACATCACAACTATACAAAAGAGAGAGAAAGAGCTAGAAGAGAAGGAGGCAAAGGATGATGCAACAAAGGAAGAATATCGACACCCGATTAAGGAACTTCTCACGCTGCATCATCCTCTGGTTTTGGTAAGGCTGAGCTATTGTGTTTGTGAAGGTTCCGAATATCCTGGTGTAGACCATGTCCCCAAACATTCCAATCACCGGATAGAGAAAACTCATCATTACAGCATTAGCAAGGTCGGTTGATTCGGTTGTGGTGAAGCCACGAGGAGAATAGTGGTGGTTATGAAATGTTGGAGACAGAGGTTGATGCTGCAAACTTGGGTTCAGAGATGGTTCTGAGGCAATCGGATAATATAAGGTTGATGGAGCGGGTCTGCGGGGTATTTTTGTGGACTCTGCGTCTTGTTTCTTGGAGCAAAACGTGGAAGAAGGCGAAGACATGCCTCTTCCATAGAGAGGAACCAAAGAAGTGATGGTAATGTTGGATTTACATACAGGGCAGTTGTTACGGTGCTGATCATTGGAGACAGAAAATAACTGAACATAACCATCTGTAAATGCAAGGCCAGCAG
The DNA here is from genome assembly GCA_028015245.1 of Cardamine occulta. Taxonomy (NCBI): domain Eukaryota; kingdom Viridiplantae; phylum Streptophyta; class Magnoliopsida; order Brassicales; family Brassicaceae; genus Cardamine; species Cardamine occulta. Next base: position 14,605,828 of record CM051389.1, on the reverse strand, counting down.
AAAAGGTGTCCGCAGAGAGTGACGACCGGATCATGAGCTGTGTCTAGACAGATGTTGCAATCAAAGCAGCCACTTTCGTTAGCTTGACCTCCCGTTGAACCCATGATGAGATTAGGTTTTTGTTTGACTACGAAGCCAACGTCATGTTCTCGTTGAGCATCAGACCTGAAGAAGTTTCCTTCCATGGGAGGTGAGGTAAGATCCTGTGAAAGAAAATATAACATGGTCAGCTATGCATATTGAAATTGGTCTGCAGAGTCATATAAGATTGTAAATTACAATGAAATCAGAGGAATTCTCACCACAAGTTGAATGAACCAGATAACATTACAAAAATAAATTTGTAAGTACCAACAAAATACACAATCAGGTGGCTGAAGAGCTCAATAATAGGTAAAGATGTTGTAATACATACATAATCAAAATTTTAGCATATGCATTGCAATTGCAGCAATAGATGTAACCGAAGCAATACAAGGAAACTAAACGAAAAAGTGAGACTATTCTCAAGACAGTTTTACCCCCATTGATTAATCTGATTTGACTTGTGCCTCTAATGCTAAGCAGCTCAAAGAGATTGCTAGAATCTCTCAAAACCACAATTCTAGATCAGAATAATCAAAGAGTCTCAATTCCAAGCAAAATCAATACGGGTGAATCTAGGATTCAGCTTTCAAAATCCAACCCCAAAAATCTAGAAAGAGAGGACTAAGAGATGAATGGAGGAACCTTAAATCATCCGTAGAATCAATGAAACAACAACAATAACTCAACCAAGAGAGATGAAGAAGAACCTACCGAGTCGGAGATGAGGAGAACGATGATGATCAAACTCAAAAATCGCCAAAGGAGATTAGAAGATGTTAATGCGCTCTATTAAAGTCGACGTTTTTTCAACGTACGCTAAGGTTTTAAAGACAACGACGGTGATGCCCTCCTCTTCGTCTTCGGCTTTGTTTACCTTTTTTTTTCCTTATTTACAAATTAATTATAAAAAAAAAGATATATTTTAGATTTTTTTTTTTTTTTACAGGATAGCTTTCGATTAGGATAATGCTATATCTATATCTTATTACCATCCATGTGTCAAAATAAAAATCTTACCATTTATTACCATCCACTAATTTCGGTGGGTCATGTTAAATCTTACACTATTAAATTAGTACTAATTTGCCAAAAAAAATTTAAGCATTTAGCATACTATCATTAGATTTAGATCTTATGTCATCGAACCAAATAATATGTCTTAGACCTTTTGTGGTAAACCTAACCGTCGTTAGAGAGTCGAGAAACAAAAATAGCCGTAAAAAAATACATTGTGAAATCGCTATGAGCATCATTCGACCTATGTAAACATGCAAGACATTCATCAGTAAAAGGACAGTAAACCAACGTTTATAAGTTTTTTTTTTGTAAACAAGTTCATTAAAGGATAGCAGAGGTATACATATTTCCTAGCTATACCTTGTCGAGTTCTTTCTGTTTTAAAAATATTTTCAAAGTTATGCACAATGTCCGTAAAGGAGACCACCGAGATACTCCATCTTGCAATGCTCATAAGATGCTGTTGAAACATAAATCAAGGTAAAGCTCTTCGTGGGGATTTAGTGAGTTGATTGTTTGTTACCATTTATGTTGAGTGTCAATTATTTTTTTTGTTTATAAAATGTACAACATATAATGACAAACAATAACGTAATACTAGTAGTAAAAAAAAAGAAGAAGGGTTATGATATTTTCGTAAATCAAAGTGATTGCTATTCATTTAACAAACCGAAGACGTTTGATTCTGCTTCCACAAACTCCAGCCGGCTCATCCACACAAAAAAAAAAAAACATACTCAAAAACAAACCCTAACAACATTTTTTTTTTTGCTGGGTTCTAGTAATCGACAAAACACAAAAAGAAAATTAAAAAACTTTTCAAATGTCATTCTCCAAAAAAATTCCTAAAAACTTTTAAGATATCAACAAAAGTAACCATGCCAACGAAGCAACCATCCTTTTCAATCACCCAAGCGTAGTTCACTCTATGAGCAATCGCTTGGATCATCACCGCCATTAACGAGCTCTTCGGATTACACACTATTGCCTCCGACTTCCTCGCCATTTTTGCCGAGTTGCTCATCGACCTAGTCATCCTCCCCGGAGATTCTTCCTCCGACGAATATCCCGACGGCGACAAAGGTGAGACAGAATCGAAAAGCGAGAGCAAACCCATCAGTCCCTTATCCTCCAGACGGTTCCTAACAATCTGAACGAGACTCTCCGGCGGATTTGCACCGTCTATGTAAGCCATAAGTTCTCCGGCAGAGAGCGTAGCCACCGCTGCAGCGGCTGTCTCGTCGCAGCAAGTTAGTGTCATAGGAGATATCTCTCCAATCAAGGACATTAAGGAGTCATCTCCTTCCTCGTCGATCACCGCGACAGAGGTTAGGTCGGAGAGAGCGCGGGAGATGGAAGAGATGACGGCGGAGGCGGAGGAGCGGTAATCGACGGCGAGGATTGCGTGTGTGCTGTTGATGATACAGAGATCGGAGATGAACATCGACGGCAAAGGTGAGAATGCACCGATGGTTCCGAGGAGAAATTGGATGATGTCATCTTGTGTGATCCAACAGAATCGCTGTCCGTTTGAATGGGTCGTGGTCACCGAAACGTTGTCGTTTTGCTGCCTTTTCTTAGCGTAGTGCTTTGTCTGAATCGGGACAATAAGATTTTGTGCTCCTTGGATTATCAGATCAATGGCTTCAACTAAGCTGGACAGTCAGACAAGATTGACCTCAAAAAACTATTAATTTAAATAAAATAACGGAAAAACAGAGCATAGAAGAAACAGAGGAAGAACAGAGTATAGAAGAAACAGAGGAAGAACAGGGAAAGATTGAATTTTTATACAAACCTGTAAGTGGGTTGAACATGGAGGACGAAGGAACGAGTTTTGGGGAGAAGAACAGAGACAGGTGCGTTTAAGGAAGAGAGAGTGGGGTCGTGGTCATTAGACAAGTGGCAGATGACATCAGCCATTGATATCTTCCCCAAACACTCGCACTCTGTGATGTCGTCATCGTCGTGATTGCAGTTCCAGACGGAGAGAAAAGTGTCTTCAGAGGATTTGAGGGCAGTGATGGCGTCGGATACGGAGGAAGAAGAGGCGGAGAGACAACGGAGAGGAGGCTTGCCGAGACAGAGGTCGGAGACATTGTAGGAGAGAAGGGACAGTGCCATCAAACTCAAGGAAAGAGAAGAAGTCTCTAGAAACTATGATGATGGAACAGAGAAAGAGAGAGGACAACAAAACAAAAGAGACGAGGAGTACGATGTAAAGCCCTCTTTTGATGAGAGACCGCCTCATCAGATCTTATTATAAACAAGTTAGGATTCTCCGATTATAACTTGGAGTTTATTTATTATTTATTTATTTTTGGTCGAAGATAAGTTGGCTGTTTAAAGACAATAATATTGACAGTGAAATAAAAACAAAAATTACAGCATAAAATAAATTATTTAGTTTAATATATATATTGTGGATTGTTGAAGCATTTATTTTGCTTAAATGGTATATATATGGTTTAATACTTTTACAACAAACTTGAGGTCCAACTTTTTTAAAGTATAATTTTTTTTTATAAATTATGGATGTCAAAATTGTCAAAAGTTTTAAAGTATTGCAAACAGAAGTGTGACAAAGTTTTAAAGTATTGCAAACAGAAGTGTATGTCATTCCTATGTATTATAGATAAATTTGTCAATCTTAGATGTAATGACTATAGAACCGTTCATCGTAGAGTTATGATAGAACTGTTACATCGTAGACTTGTTAATCTTAGATATAATGCATATAGAACCGTTCATATCGATCGTGATCAGATATAAGACGATATGAAGCAAATCTGATCATAATAACAAGAAAGATTGAAGTTCAAAGACAAAACCATACAAAGGGTGTTGGTCTTGGGGAGAAGAGAGTTGCTTCTAGAAAAGAATGTTCTCAAATACTGGAAAACGGTAATGATATAGTAATTTAGATGCACCTCTAGACAATTTACATATCCTTGGTATGGTCGCAATCAAAATATCTCATGTACACTTATAGAATCAAGTAGAAGAAATTATTCTCTTTAACAAAATCTTTCAAATGTTGTTTGTGAACTCAAATTACGGCAAAAGAAAACGAAAATTTTCTATATTAGTTATAACCAGATATAAAGATAAGATATGACAAAAGTTTTTTCAATTCTATATCTTTTCGTTTTGCGAGGGTAATTATGATATTAATGGTAAAATTAGACAACATATGGCTTTTGTGGTGTAACCTTTAGTGATAGTCATAAGACACGTTACAGTTTTCTTCTTACTCCTACTCCGACTGTGCAACAAGCTGGCATGGCACCTGGTCTGCACCATCTTCTACCAAACACTTTTCTCGCTTCTGTTAATTAAATAATTTTTCCAGTACCAAGTCTATTTTTTGTTTGTTTCAAAATTGTTTTATAATTTGTTAAAAGGTGTAGTCTTTTACATTTTCTTACTTGACCCTGTTTTTCATGGGCAGTGTTCTCATATTTCGACCCTAACTAACCACCCTATTAAAAAATACGCTTTCAAATTCTTAACAGATAACAAGTCTTACTTGTACGTAATGAAACAAGCTGGCCAAGTGTTTTCTCAAAACTTTTTTTCCTAGGCCAAGTGTTTTCCTAGCTTTAACACAAAAAATAGTTTTCTTATTTTCGCAATGTGTTGTGTTATTATTAACAGAATAAAATACATCGTGTGATCTGTACATTTTTTGATTGTATGCAGTATGAACGTCAGAACGTAAGTGATCATGTGAACCTGATTTTCTTACAGCATGCAACATTTTTTTACTGTTTTATGGCACAAGAACAAAGAAAAAAAACTTACATGAAATCACCTAGCTAATACGTACTACACACGTCTTGTGCGTGCGGACATATAACGATAATTCAAGTAAGTTTTTTTTCCTTTTCTTTTTTTTGGTAAGATAATAATTCAAGTTGTATTCAAGATTGGAAAGTATACTGTATACGATGCCTGTATAGTGTGGAGAAATTCAAGACATAAACCAATTCGTTCACTGAAATTGATATTAAATTGAGCCCTTTATGGAAAATCATGCATTTTAACCAAAAACAAAAAATGGAAAATTATGATACTTTAACATAAAATTTTTAAAATAAAACAAAGACCCGATCAACTGCCTTTAGCCACACGATTATATAGTCACATGCAAATAAAAACTAATTGGTCATTAGAATAAACCTAAGACATGAGACATCAACGAATCGGACCAGTATGACTTACACGATGACATCACTGGTTAGAGGAGAGTCTATTGTTAAAGACTAATAATCTATAAGACACTCGCGGATCCGTACGTATATAATTCATAACTAATATTCCTTGATAATTGCACGTTTTCACTAAATAGCAAATTGTCCATCCATTTAAAATGTTATATAATTTACTCGTATTAGTTATTAAACTCTGGTATCATATAAAAAATAACAAATTCTGGCGTCATGTAAACATTTATTTTATTAAACTCAAGATACAGATTTACAAACCTCAGTCCAGTCACACATTTCATGTTGGATTTATGTTTCCAAGCGTTTTCTTTTGTGATTCTTTTCGGACAGACTAATCATTTCGTGTACTACTAATTAAATGATACTATATTTTTAATTAGAAAGGGACATTTTTTTAGGCTTTTTTTTGAGATATACATAAAGTAATAATAGTATGTGCATAACAGCATCAATTTGATTTGGTATATGGATGGTGGAATCAAACAACAAACAATATAACAGAAAGAAAACAAAAACAGTTAAACAAATGTAGCATGTCGACCAAACAAGAAGAAGCATATAGCATAAAATACAAAACTAAATTAATGAAAACAAAAAACTGATAAAAGTGAAGATGGCATCTAAATGAAAGAAAACATGAATAAGGGTTGACGTGAATTCAACGAAAGTAGGCGAACGAACGTGACGCTCCTCCAGCTTTTTGTTCAGTAGCTGACCAGGCAACGTGATCTGTGGCTGTCCTTATATGGCACGTGCAACAGATAAGCAGACCTCGATTTTTCTTTTACAAAATAATTAAATTACTCAATAATTAACCCAAAAATGCGAAAAAGAACCTTCAATTATAGAGTTTAATCGTTTTGGTAGCTATATGTGGACATATGGCTGGACAATTATATAGTAAATTGGATTCAAAACCTCCATCCATGTCCGGTGATGTCCATTGTAAAACATGTGAATTCTATGTAACTTTTGAATGTACTTAGAAAACCCATTATCAAAGAATTTTTTTTTTTTGAATGTAATATAAGCACGCATATATCATAAAAATGGTCATGCAAAAACAAAGTAGTTGATTTAGTTATGTCAAAAATTGATTTCCACTTAACAGAGGCTATTATTACCAATTGATTTTGAGTTAAAAACTCATTAAACTTAAAACTTCGTTTATAAAAAATATATGTCAATTAATTTTGAATTAAAAGTTCATTAAACTTAACAACAGACGTACTACATTGTTTTGATAATCTAAAAATCAATTTGACTGCAATATGACAAAGAAAGTCTGAATTTTGATTTTACGAGAGATCTAATTAAACAAAATATAAAGATGTTTTCATTGTATGTGTCCTTAATTTGACATACAATGTTTAATTATTTAGTGATCAACTCAAATATGAACAAACATAAATAGATCAACCTACAATAAAATATCTATAAATTAATAATATTGAGATCAAAATATTTTATAATATTTTATTAATTTATCGTGTTTATTAATTTATACAAATAATATTTAAAATAAAATATCAGAAAATTATTAATTTATTAAATATTAATTTATAGTGGTTTCACTCTATATCATAACAAAAGTTGAAATTAAGAGGTATGCTTACTTTTGAAATTAGGCCGATGTTTCAACGACATCCCAATACCTGGTGCTAGATTTTTATTCGTTTAATAAATGGTCTGTCATATAAATCGGACGTCTAGCATTTTCGACAGTAATGTACAATCCTAAACCAACGAAGAATTGGGTCAATTCGATAAAAAGGACCATTAGGCCCAAAAATGAAATACTACTATTATATCGTTATTGGGCCGGGCCGCCCTTGGTTTTTCCACTGACAAATTCAAACTAAGGACTTTTGTCAAGCGTAGTAGATATAACATGTTGTATGCCATACACATAAATTAGAGCATCTAAGAAACCCACATAATCTATCCAAAACATATATATCTATATAAATTAATGTAAACTAGTTATATTATAAAATTTTTTGAATTAAAAAAAAAGAATTAAAGTAATCAATGATAGGCAAAACTTCCACTAAAAATGCTCTTAGTAAGTAAACTTTTGTTTTTTTTTGTTTTTGTTTGTTGTCGTCTGCTATTTATTCGATCAAGTGATTTAGTTATCACTTCTTTATTTAGTTTGGTAAAAATTGTAAAACCGAATGGTATTTTCGGGTTCATCTAAAGGATAAATCATCGTTTCTAATTAAATATTTGTTTGAGACTGGCTACCCAATCATCTTTATCTTTAGGGAGTAATTATTCTCTTTCAAGTTCAACTTGGAAAATGGATGTTGAATTATTATCGGTTAAAAAACAAAAGTGGACGTACTGGGAGGATAAGAACACATAAAAGTACGAGAATTCTTATCCCATGACACTGACTTTTCTCTTTCATGGCCCTACCAATTCCTCGCTTAATAATACGCAAAGATTCCATATGGGTCCAAACCTATGTATTAAAATATCAACAACGCTATAGTATTTTAATCAAAAACATTGAACTGAAAACAAAACATTGAATTTGAGAAAAAAATCTAAAACCCCACAGAAAATTGCAACAAAGTCCAGATATACCAATTTTTATTTATGATATAACAACGTAGATTACTAAAACTTTTTATTTCTTTTGTTGAACTGTATTTAGGCATTTGTTTTGTTAACATAAATTGAGTTGTAGTTCAAACTTAAATTTTTATCGTTTTAACGATACTACTATAGACTGATTTTTTTTTTCTTCTTCCTATTTTCCCACATAAATGTTGAAAAAGGACATTCTAAAAATGACTTCTTAAAAAAGAAATATATATACAGTATATTTGTTTGTATATATCTCCTATCATCTATTAAAATTTTCGAATTATCTTGAACTTTAAGCAAATCAAAGTTATCATTATGCAAATCAAATAATGAATTAAGATATAGACCGGTTTGGAATAATTTGTCCCCATTAACAACTAAAGTATAATATGTCCTTGTAGGACTAGTCTCGTAATCTCATCCAAAACGTTTTTGCTTCCCACAGAAAAAAAAAAAAAGGCAAAACAGACAACGGACGAAAACAAATAGCCACCGCTTCAATCATATATACACTCGTCGAGTCACCTTCTTCATCTCTATTCCTCCATTTGTTCTTCAAAGATTCATAATTCTAATTTTTTGGGTTCTCTGTGTAGAGAAATGTTGGCTATATTTCACGAGGCGTTTGCTAATCCGCCGGAGGAACTCCACAGTCCGGCATCTGAGAAATGCTCTAAACAGCCAAAACTTCCACAAGAAACCTTAAACGATTTCTTATCTCGTTACTCTCTCAACACTTCCTCCATGTCCTTTGGAGAAGCAGCTGTTCTCGCTTACGTTCGTCCCTCTGCCTCTTTACCCATCCACCAGAGGTATAACATACACAGCCACACACAATCTTGCTTTAGGACTCTGCTCCATTAATCCTAAGTTTTTTGTTGAAATTTTGTTAGGTTGTTTTGTGGATTTGATGACATCTACTGTCTGTTTCTTGGGAGCTTGAACAATCTGTGTCAGCTAAACAAACAATATGGTCTCACCAAGACAACAAACGAGGCCATGTTTGTGATCGAAGCTTATAGAACTCTTAGAGACAGAGGTCCTTATCCAGCTGATCAGGTCGTTAAAGACTTAGATGGCAGCTTTGCCTTTGTCGTTTATGATAGTAAAGCCGGTTCTGTCTTCACAGCTCTGGTACTTAGAAAAATCAGTCCAAACCTCTTCTTTAATCACTTTCGATTTTCTAAGATTTGAGAAAATCAATTTGATGTAATTCTTGTAGGGATCTGATGGAGGGGTCAAGCTCTTCTGGGGCATTGCTGCTGATGGATCTGTTGTCATCTCAGATGATTTAGATGTTATTAAAGAGGGTTGTGCTAAATCCTTTGCTCCATTTCCAACAGGTAACATTGAAATCTTCATTTACTTTAACAAAGACTAGAACTTGTTGTAATGATATATGTAATTTATCAACTTATTTTGCAGGGTGTATGTTCCACAGTGAAGGAGGGTTAATGAGCTTTGAGCATCCAATGAACAAGCTCAAGGCGATGCCAAGAGTGGACAGTGAGGGAGTTCTATGCGGTTCCAACTTCAAGGTGGATAAGTATACTCGTATTAACAGTATCCCTCGTCGAGGAAGTGAAGCCAATTGGACTCTCTGAAAATTCTGAATACTTACATTTTCAAATGATGGTTTCTTTTTCATACTTTCTTGTTCTTCTCCACTTTTATCTTTCTTATGTAATGTTCCTAAGTGTGCCATGAAATAAAACTGTGAATTGCTTTTAATGTTCTATTTGTAACTTTAGATAATAAACTTTGCAACGCTTGTGATTTAGTTATGAACTGTTCCTAAGTATCCCATGAATAAGTATGCGACAACTGTTCTGATTCTTGAATGGGGGTGTCACAGAATTGAACATAACAAGCCTGACTGAGAACTTCATATATCATTTTTCTCCTTCAGTAGTCAAATCCGTTGGAGAGAAATAAAACTGTACCATGACGAAACAGAGTATATAACTGACCTGTTTAAATGAAACACAATGTAAATAAAGCTTAAGATTCGCTAATTTTATTTCTTTATTACGGGCTACTAGCCAAGCAATCTACACTCAACAGACACTAAATGAAAAACTTCGCAATGGAATCAGATATCTAAAAATCCCGAAAATTCACTAGGTTTCATCGATTGGTAAGGAGAGGTCTCATCAGAAGAAGAGACTTCAAGTTTTATTAGGCCAAGCCAACGAGCTTCTCACTGATCTCCCACACTTTACGAGCCTTTTCAACGTCACTTGCTTCTTCTGATAACTGGTTCTCAAAAGAAGCTGACGCGTTATTCCAGCTCCAGTAAACTCCTGATTTCGTCAAGCTCGGATCACTCACCACCTGATCAAACACAACTCTATTGTTTTGAGTACACAGCAAGAAAAGTGTTTCCTTCACTCACAAGCTACAAAAATAACTTTTTCGTTTCTTTATTACCTGAGCAAGTCTTTTGCCAGACTCAGTCTCGGAGACATATCCTTTAGTGATGTACTTCTGAAAGGGAGGGAAGAGAGCACGGAATAGCGGAATGTGCTCTCGGAATAAACCTGTGGAAGCGATGCAACCGGGGTAAAGCGAAGCAAAAGTAACTCCAGTTTCTTCATGGTAACGCCTGTGAAACTCTTGCATAGTCAACATATTGCAAACTTTACTGTCTTTGTAAGCCTTTGCACCGTCAAAATCTCCTCCATCAATCATAGCCGAGCTATTTAAACCGTTCAATCCTCCCGCTAAACCTCTCAAATCACCGAGATTCGCCTTCGGTGGTACATTACCGGCCAATGTATTCGTGTTCCCTAAACCAAAACAAAGAGACAATGATCAAAATCATTCTATACCTAGCAATGTAGGGCTATACAGATTCAAGACAATACCTGTAATGGATCCGACAATAATGAGACGCTTCGAAGGGTAATCAGATTTCTTCAAGTCATCAAGCAATAACCTTGCGAGAAGAAAATGTCCCAAATGATTAGTCGCGACGCTAAGCTCAAACCCTTCTGCAGAGAAAGTAGGCTCTTTAGCTGTCGGGAAATAAACCGCAGCATTGCAGACCAAAACATCGAGAGGCATCTCTGTTCTCCTGAAGCTATCAACGAACTGTCTCACACTGTCCAACGAGGCTAAGTCTAAATGCATCACTGTGTAGCTGTCTTTAGGCATCCCTGCGGATTTGGCAGCTCTCTCGGCTTTAAGGAAGTCTCTGCACGCCATTATCACGTTCCATTTCCCTGTCTCGGCTAGAGCTTTAGCCGTGGCTAAACCTAACCCAGACGAAGCTCCCGTGACCACCACATTTCCTTTCCTCAACGTTTTCTTGCCGTCCGTGGATGATTTTGTGACGGAGGGGCTTGAAGTCGCAGCGGTTTGGGCTCGAATCGCTAAATTCCTCAAGCTATGTTCTCTCTGAATTATAATTAAGTAGATCTCTAACCATTACTAATTATTCACAAAAGAAGGCTTTTGATCAACTCTTGTAATGTAGGAATTGAGATTTGTTCTGTACCTTGAATCTTAATGAGGAAGAGCCATGTTCGGATTTGATTTGGTCGGCAATGGAGGCACCAAATAGACTCGAGTCCTTGAAAGATGAAGAAGAAACATTCAATTTTGCATCCTTTCGGACAGCGAAAGCAGAGGAGACCAAAGAAGCAGCTTGAAGGGCCATCGTTGGTACTCGAACAGAGTGAGATAGCAAAAGCGAGTGAAGAAGAAGAAGAAGAAGAAGACTATAGTAGTGGATATTTTGGCGAGAGAGAGTGTGCGCGTTTATGTACTGGCCAAGGAGTGGAAGAGGTGATATTCGGACAGGGAAAGAGTGGGCCCTACAGAGGTTACTGAAGATATGTGGATAGCATTATCTTGAACAAAGTATCTGCCACGTCATTGTTGAATATCCAATGAGAATTCGAGGGTTAGATTTTCCTTCTTCAAAGATATTTTATTTTATTGTTTTTTGGGTTAAAAAATGAAACAGTTGCAATGAGGATTGGGTGATTGCTGATTGGTGTTGATGGGATTCCATACCCTTTGGGCTTTGGCATGGGAGAAGGAGAGAGAGAGAAGTTGAACTATCTTACAAAAAAAAGTTGCAACTAGTTGTTAAATATTATGGACAATCTGATGTTGGATAAATTTTTGCCGTCTTTGTATTTTGAAACCATGGTTTTGATGGAATGGTATTGGGAGATGGGCTCTATTGCTTTCATATTGTACTGGTCCAAACTTAACATCTCTAGTACTAACTACAAATTGCAGTGCGTCAAATTGCATACCTTTTTAAAAACATCATTTTAATTCAATATCCATACAAATCAATCTACAAAACTGATAGTTTGTACCTTCATTTTCAAATAATGTTGCAGGCATACTCACACAAAAAAATCACACACCAAAATATGATATTAGCATATCACATAGCACATAGGAAATTTTACGAAACATACTTGTTGGTTAAGAAGTTCTAGTATGGTGAAAGGGAAACCTCAGCAGCAGAGGAATAGAAGAAATAGTAGAATTGAGAGACAATGGCGTTGAAGAAGATGAAGGAGGCACCGGCCGCGAAAACGCCCTTACGAAGAGTTTGACAATCAGGAGGATTGTCCATGAACATTGTCCTGTACTTTGTGTGGTATGCATTCTCTACCGATCCAGCTAATAGACATATCTCTGCTATCAAGAAGAACATCCTTTTTTCCGCCAAGAAAACAACAACCAATATGTTAAAATATTAGCCCAATTCGGTTTTGTCAATATCGATGATGATATATTGAAGCACAATTGGATTAGTTACAAAGATAATGACCCCATTTGGCTTTATAACGAATTAAGACGATTGGTAATTTAGATTAAGAAACGCATGTTAGATTTGAATTATGAAATATTAAAACATTTTTGGTTTGAAAAGAGAATTGAAAATTTGTAAGCCGATCCTTATTCCAAAAACATAACATAACATAGAATAAGAGAATGTTTTTAATTAAAAAAAAAAACATAAGATTAAGACCCAACTTGGGATTATAAATGTCTTATTGTGGATTTGAATCATCTTTGTAATTTACATTATTGCTACAACTTTTCTTTTTGAAGTCAAGAATATATATAGTACCGGTTTTAGTCAAGGTAGCTAGCTTAGCAACTTTGAACCGAACCAAAATCGCCATACTAGAAGTCTAGAATCAGCTATATCTAAGCTAGGATATATTGTGAACTAATTAATTGAGTGAAAATAACCAAAAAAAAAAGTATAAATTACCAGCTGCAAATGAAGAGGACGAGGGCAAGAGCTCGTGAACCGCCAGGCTTAAGAGGCTTGCCACAACAGAAGCAACGACTAACGAGCATGATAAGAAGTTGACTAGCCACTGAGAACATAAAGGCTCCAATTCCATACCCTGTGGCTCTGTCCGAATCATAAACACAGTAGTTGTATTGCACCTCACTGTCCTGCACAACCGTTGCCTGCCCCACCAACAAAATTATATTAAAAACTTAAAAATGTTAAGAGAGATCACATAATCATCATCTTGCTCAAATTATGTATCGTTTGGAAATGTGTTTAATTAAGACTCACAGTGCTTCGTCTTTGTTCAGCAGCAACGGCTAGACCAAAGGCAATGAGGTTGAACACAAAGACTATGGCTGAAACAACTTTCGACGCCATGGATTCAACTTACTCTCTCCCTCTTTCACAAAATGTTTTTAGATATAAAGACAACGTTGTTTGCTCAGATTTGATTGTCTTTTGCCTAATAGAAAAAGACACGTTACCATTTCTTTGAAATGGGTATTTCATCTTTTATTTATTCCTATTATTCAATAAAAGAAATACTTTTTTTTTGGTCTTTGGAACAGTTTATCTAAGAAACTGGGGGGAAAAGATATATATGCTTAGTGCGTAAGATAGAAACAGAGCTTCCTTGTGGGAGAATTTTCTGCTGTTTATGTCAAACAAAAATAAGATAATATTTTTCTTAGAATCGAAAGTGAGCTGTGACATAAAATTTCTATGGAAATAACGTGACGGAATCAAAATTCTTAATTTTCTATATGATCGTAAATTCGTAAATAAGTTTCATAATGGAAAACAGCTTGAAAAATGCCAAGAACGTGAAAAGATATAACGCGGGAATTAGATTCGCACTTTGATGGGAACATGTTACCAAAATAAAAATAAGATAAAACATTAAAAGTAGAAACGAAGAATGCTTCTGCATCAATCTAACAGAACCAAATGCTTAAATCCCAAGGATCATCTCACCGAAATTTCATGAGAAAGTATTTTTATATTCTTTAATTAGAATTAAAACAATTCATAAAATGAACCTCATTTATCTCCATCCCACAATTTTGTTTTACTTAATTCTTTCTGGTTTTTTCTTTGTTCATATTGTTTTTTAATGATCACCAATCAAATAGTTTAGTTACAAAATCTATAACCACCTTACTTTATTCAAACTCTTCAAACAAATTTTTTATACACTCCAATGTGCATGCACTCCCAATGCTATAAACAACACATCAACAATGTAATATAAACAGCCAAATCAAATTGATAACAAACAGGAGAAAAGAAAAACGAACTTAATATCACACAAGAAAAAATTTTAAGAAAAAAAGAGAAAAAAATATGAACTCGACACGGCGTCGTCTCGAAACAAAGCTTTGATAATTCCGGCCGGAGAAGAGTTCTAACTCCGGTTTTTCCTTCCGAACATAAGAAGCTTCCTGAAGACTTTCGCCGTCGCCTTGGGAGACGTCTCTTCACTGCTCCATTTCTTCCTCGAATGATCAGCTTCAGTTTCTGGCGGTGTTGAGATATCAGTCTCCGAGACCGCTGGTGAGAAATAATACTTCTCCTCCATGTTTGTCTCTGAAAACGTCACTGACTTCTTAGGAGACACCGGTTTTGCCTGTGAAACCTTGATTTCACTGACATCATCAGAACAATGGTTCGTAGTAATTTGTTTATCTTCAGTAACAGATGTCTTCTTCACTGTTTCCGTATCATCAATTCTTGTCTGATCTACTTCTTTCTGATAATCACCAATGATTACATTCATTCCGTTGTTTCCTCTAGCCGTTTCTTCTGATGGAAAGCTATGCAACTCTTTAATGTCTTTGAAATCATCAACAGAAGAAGCAGCAGGAGTTTCATCAACTTGCTTCACCGACAAGTAAGACTGTGAATCTTCAACCGTTTCCTTGATTTCGAGACTCGGCTCACGAGAAAGTTCCAGACTTTTCGCATCTGATTTACCTGTTTTACTTGATTTCTTGTCCTGAGTCTTTTCTATCTTGTTTCCTAAAGGTTTTGATGTTCTTTTGATTACTGGTTTTTGTTGTGGCTCCTTTGGAGCGGTCCTGGCAACAGCAAGGCGCTCAATGGTGGAACTCCTCAGTACCGGCTTAGCCTTTGACTGCGCGGCTTCTGAGGTCTTCTCGTTCTTTACCGAGCTCTTCACAGTTTTTGTAGCAGTTGGAGTTTTCTTGGCTGCTAAGGAACTTGATACACTACCACTGGAACTCTTCTCAGCAATTCTCTTTTGCCGCTGAATCAAAAGTTCTTCCATTCTCTTCTTTCTCTCTTCCTCCTATCAAAATCAAATACCAAATCAAGATAAGAAAAGAAAACTAACGAAGAAAAGGACCATAAATGGTTACAGAAATTACCATCTCTAATTTGGTCTTGGAGACAGCAGCTCTACTTCCCCAAGCAGGTCTTTTGGCTTTCGACGCCTGGTCAGGTCTACTTGATAGTCTGGATTTTGCATCCTTTCCCTTGGAGACACCACGGGTCTTCTTTTCTTTACCATCTGTGGTTTTCTCACCTGCAGAGGCCTTTGTAGCGGTTTCCAAATCGGTTTTTCTTGTCTCTTGAGCCAAAGTGTTAGTCTCGAAGTCAATTTCAGGGGTCCATGATAACATTGTAGGTGTAACATCTTGTTCCCGTCCAAGAATCATGAAAAGGTCATCTGGCTCATGGGGAGTGATCTCCGGTGCATTGTTTTCTTGTTGAGTGGTTCCATAAACATCTGAGTCCATGATGTCTGTCCTTAACCGAGACTCTTCTACTTGGCCTTCAACACGAGAATGGATCATGAACGAGTCATCAGTCAGGACATCTCTCTCGCTGCTCTTATTTAGATGGAACTGGTCTCCTACAAATGTTTTGGCAAGGCTTGGATCTGTTGCTGAACCTCCTTGGTTACGTATGAACCAGTCTTCCTCTGTCTCATTTCTGGCTCTGAGTTTCCCATCATAAACCGACATCTCTGCCTGCGAATAGGTTCTTGATTCATCGCTTCTACCTGGATTCAACATCACCTCGTCATAGTTGTTTCCTCTCCTTATCATCCGAACATTCTCACCTGCATCGAGTTTCTCAATGCTTGTTTCTCTTCCCCAATCTTTATTCCCATTAGCAATCAAGAAAGAATCATCCGAAGGCGGTTCTCTCTTTCTCACAACTTCTGACTCCATGTTAAACGGAGATGATGATGTTCGTTGTGATTCTTCTGGATCTGAATCTTTATCTTTCAAAAGAAGATTCTGGAAGGCATCCCAATTATCATTCCCCTTAGTTTCCTTGTTACTTGAATCATCATCGCCATTGCGACTTTTGTGTTTCCTCTGACGGCGTGAAGTTGATTTATGCTGTCTCTCCAATGAGCCAATGGCTTCTTCTACTTGTTGCTTGATAGAATCTCCATCCACAAACCCTTCTTCTTCTTCAGACTCCTCCGAATCGCTCTCCTTCGCTCCATTTCTCTTTGAAGTTATATAATTTATGTTGCGGATAACCACTTTTCTAGATTGTTTCTTTCCTACATTTCCGTCTTCTGATTCGGTCTCAGCACTGGAATCCTGGCTTTGCTCCGCGGATTCATCTTGCTTAGACTTCTTCTTCTTCTTCTTTTTCTTTTTCTTGGAAGACTTCTCACTTGACTCCACATCTCCCATGTTTACAGGCCATTGCATATTTCCAGGGAAATACGGTGACTGGCCTTGCATCCCCGGAAACATATAAGGAGGAACAACATTCGGATACCCATGTCCTTGGAAGTTCTGCATGTATTGAGGATAATGGTTTGGCCACGGCATTGCCATTTGAGCTCTTCCTTCTGCACAATGAGGTTAATTCAGCTTTAGCTACTAAACAATAGAAGAATCATCTATTGAAAAAATCAGAACTGATGCTTCTAAGAACCTTGGCCAGTCTCGAAGCTACCCTGGCTCGTGGCATCTATGGAGTTGCCGTGCTTCAAGTTTGTACCATTCAACAAATCATTCTCTTCACCAGCGAGTATGATCCCAGAGTCACCCATGAACGATAATTCAGGCCTAGGAAATGCTTGCATAGCCGTGATTTGGTCCACCCACATTCTATCTTCGTTCTTTCTCTTGCACAAGTCTATAAAGTTAACACACGCTTCCCTGAGCGCAAAACACACACAAAATTGATTCATAATCTTAGTACAAATGCTTACAAACAACACAACGACATGAATGATTCAGCTACTTACCTTAAACGTGAAGCTCCAAAAGCATCAGCGAAAGATATGAGGTCATCCATGTAGTCCAATTCAAACCCAACAACCAAAGCTCTAGCGTAAGCCATGGCTTGCTCTTTACACAAAGCCGCTTTGCGGTTCTCGAGAACACGCTGAAGACCAACCCTATTCCAATCATTTCACCACTTCTCATGATCAATCAACTTCACATTATACATAACAAGTCAACTAAACCCACAAGAGTGAAAACAAAGACTACTAAAAAAACTTACTTAGAATTTTCTTCCACAGTGTCTCCATCAGTTTCACCCTTGGTCTAAAAATAAACAGAGACAACAACATTTGAAACATTAAGCAATTACTCAAATCTTAGCATCTAAGAGAGATACAAAAATCACCTTTGATAAAGCTGTAGACTTCTGAGAACCGCCCAACTCGTTTCCTATATAAGGACCAAATTACACAATGTTGAAAATTATAGAATTTACCAGTTTTGAACATTTTTATTCATAATTCTATCAAATTCGTATTGCAGCATGCATTACGTGTCACAACATACCTTCTGCTTCGCCAGCAATGGCGGCTGCATTAGAATGAATTGAATCCTCGATCTGCTCAATCTCCTTCTCTAATGTTACAGACCTCTCAAGAACCTCCGGAGTAGTTACGAATCTCACAAATCTTTCTCCCAAAATCAGAAATAAAAAATCAGCACATTTGTAGTTTATGACAGAAAGTTTTTTCCTTTATAGGAGACAGCTGAGATTTTACCTCTGAAGGGTCACTTTGGTAAACCAAGACACGCCGGTGCCGGTGCCGGCGACGGAGGTAGGTCGGAGAGTTACAGAATATCCACCTTTAGAAATCTGATCTCTAACGCTTTTGAGATGTGTAACGAACGGCTGGAAAATCCCCGAAGCAAGTTTCTCATTCTCGCCACCGGAGAATATCACAAGGTCACATCTTCGAAACAAAATAAGAGAATCATCAAACATAAGACTAACTTAAAATGGTTATGTACAAAGAACTTACAACTTACCTTGTCCTGGTTGGTGTGAGCTGAAACAGAGCATAGTCAAGTCTTGTTCTTGGATCCATTAATGAACCCAACTAACAAAAACAATTCAATTCTCTGGTGCTGTTCAAGAATATTGATAAATTTCTGATTTATTTGCAGAGAGAGAGAGAGAGAGAGTGAAAGAGAATGTTTCGTGACAGCTAAGAGATTAGAGAAGAGAGTAAAGAAGAAGCTGTAGAAACAATTGAGATCCAGAAGCGAGCCACATGCATTGAAGTGAAGAAGAGGAGAGAGACTTTCATGGAGGCTTTTGATTCTTTTTTGTTTTTCTCCCTTATTGTTTTTCCTTAAATTAAATTATTTATTGGGACCCTTCGTTATGTACGCCGACACACCCACTTCATCCGTAAACACATATATTCTATATTTAACTGTCACTACTGGTATTATATATTTTTTGTTTTTAATATGTGATCACTTCATTAATCCTGCAAAACTATCGAAGATTAATTATAACATGTTGGGGGATATAAGTAGTGGATTTCTATGTAGGAATTTAGCCGTCTCTCACTTTTGCAAGTTTGTCCCCAACTTGATTACATTCCCGGATAACATTATTGAAATTTTGTTTTACTGATAGAGTAATAGACAATAAATTTGTCCATTAACAACGTATATTATAAAGAAAAATATATTAGAATATATATTCATAAGAAGAAAAAAATGTTTGTTATATGAAAAATATGAGTCTTGTTGGAAATGAAAGTGTTAGTTGACATGTCAGATGATTCAGATCTGTAAAAAACTTTGGTACCAAGAGAGACAACGTGATAGTAATACTCAAATCAAGATGAGAGTATATTGCAAGTTTTTTGTGATGTTTACTAATTATTAGTATTTGTCTTAGCTAGGAGGGTAGACAATCTAATACACAATCATTTCATCGATATTTCAATTCAAACCATGTGAGGTGCAGAATGGTGCGAACTTATGGCACAAGATAAGTGATGGACGTAGCTACTAGAGTAGTAGTGTACTAGTGTTTACCCTGATATTTAAAGTTCTTCACTTGAAACTGCAAAGAAAAAAGAAAAAAAAAAACGAATTTGTAGGAGTTATTGTACATCGATGAATCGTGTGTGTGTGTCTCCGTTTATCGTGTTTTCATGTACCTTTAAAAGTGATTCAAACTTAGTCTTCTTAACATAGATGTTACATTACGACAGTACTAACTTGCACATCCTTAATATCTATCCAGTTTGAGATGTGTGGTTCGATGCTGAGACCTCTTACTAGGCTAGTAGATCTACATGTTTTTCTTTTTTTTTTCTCTAAATTCAATAAAAAAAATCTATAGTCCACAACTCAGTTTAACTAGACTTCCAACGATTCAATTATTTTGTGTAAAAGGTTGGAAATTATATCACTAATGATGGTTAAGTGGCTAATCACCAGAAAAGCTTCCATTGTTGGTTAGAATATATGTTTCACTAATTAATATCACAAGATTATTGCCAAAAGGTATAACCACTTGTAGGAACCAATTCAAGAGTAGTCACAGTGAAGGTGTGTTTGTAATAATTATAAGAAATTATGAAGAACTATGATTATTATTAATGTGGGGCACGTGCTTGATCGATTGTAACTACTTCTTGTCAAAGGATATCAAGAATGAAGGTTTCATTATTAATTTTCTTGAATTTTTTTGAAAGATTCAGAGTATAAAAATAAATAAATTAAACGTCTATAAAAAATTTCTCTGCGCCACAACAGATATTTTGTGGTCCAATGAAAAATGATCAATCACAATAGGGGGAAAGATTAGGCATCACGAAGTGACAAAAAAAATAAAAAATCGATTGAGAAAAAGATGCCATGAGTAAACTTTCCATGGTTCTACGTCGTGTGCAATTTTTTTCCCTTTATAATGGGCTTGTATAGCCCAGCCTAATCCCAATTATCATAAGTAGCCCAAATTAAGGTGGAACCACAACAAGAACACATCTTCAGTCGATGTCTTCATTCTAATCACCTATGTTCTGTGTTTTGTAAACTTTTTCTCATCTGTCATGTTATGGATATCTTGCACCTTCTCTTGCAGTAAATCTACCAAGCCTCTATCAATGTGCTCACTAGTATTCTATTGCAGTTGAGCTTTCGTGTATACATTACATATAAATCATATATATGATGAGAGAATAACATTATGTACATAATTATCTTTTTTGCTGATCAATATATTTAACATTTCAAAAGAAGAAAAAACATATGTATAGATATAGTTGAGAGTCTACAATAATAAACATGAAAAAACTATATGTATCTCTAAATTTCTTCAGTTAAAAAATGTAATCACCTTCTTTAGATGATGGGAGAAGGGTTATCAGTATTAGAAAGTGGAGCATAAGAAGTTGTATCTCGTCGACACATCCTCAACACGACTTCGGAAAGAAATTCTGTCATTTCTCCGGCGAATTCAAGCAGCGGCTTTCGGACAAAGCGTGCCCATAGTCCCAACACACCTACCATCACCATCCCCGTCTCCGCCACCATTTCTCCCACTTCTTCTTCTTCTTTGTATCTCCCTAATGTCTTCAATAATAAACTCGATACGTGATGCAAATTATGGTAAGAGATTTTTGTAAGGGATAAAGAGAGCGAGACCATAAAAGATTTGGACTATTTTCTTGATTTCATGTGGAGTGGGGGTTGCAACTACCGGAAGTTGAGGTTGACTCAGCTAACGGTCATCAAAGGATATAGTCTCAAAAAAAAAAAAAAAAAAAAAAAAAAAAAAAGAGGATATAGTCTCAAAACTCTCTAAGTCGACCAGAGGATTTGCTTGGGTTTTGTTCTTGAATTTTTTATTATTATTATATATATTTTTTTTTTTGAAAACTTAATTCTTAACGTGAAAGGAAAAAAACTACATAAGTAATTTGTAAGCTTTCAAGTAAATATATTTCATGCCACGAATAGTTCTATTGTTCATTTATCTCTTCCAATCATGTTTCAAGACTGGTAAACAATCCTACATCCGTTTCTTTCTGTTAAGTGTGAAAACACACACACAAACATTGGAATGTTTTTCTTAGAAAAAATATTTTTCTTATAGTAACAATTTGGATACTTTTATACAATTTTTATTCTATTTAAAAAGCTATCAACAATCTCTCTCGAGACAATCTTTTTTATAGTAGACATTATATATTTAATTTGATTGAATGTTTTTCAACTGAAAAGTCCAACAAGTATCTTTCAAATTTGATATTTTCAATATTTTGACTCGCTTTTTTTCCTCTCACAACTACATTAATATCATAATGAGTAGTATTACTTATGTGCAATTACATTGGAATGAACGACTTACAAATTCTCAAATGTCCGAGTCCCGAGACATCTAGTTAAGATCGGTTCCGACAATCAAGTACGAGTAAATTTCCTTTCTTGTTTTTATTCGAGTATAAACAAAGAAAATAAAGTAACATCAGACTAGGGATTTGACAAAATTAAATTTGACTGCTTGTGGTGTTATACAAAGGATGGTAGAAAATATAAAAAGCAGACCAGCGAACGAAAAGTGTATAGCATATATATATCACCATCCAATGAGAAAGTTTAATCCAATTAAAAGTAATAATCGAAAGAGTGAGTACCCAAATTCCTTAGTTTCCATACAAATTGAATCTCTGGTGGAGTGAAGAAAATTCGGGTTAGGACCTTTCCATTCAGTCGAAAAAAGTTATAAGCACTAACAAATTAAGCTTTCTTAAAGAAATGTTACTCAATGCAAACATATTCTCTGTAAGAGTATAATTCCTCCAAATTCATGCTAAATGTAAAATACAACTATATGATTCTACTTAACTTTGTGCATGCTGATAAGACATTTTTTTTTTGATAATCGAGGACCCCAACTCGAAGTCCAAAATCCAAGGTAATCTCCAAAACTTATGGAAAAGTCGAGCATTTTTGCTACTTAAAAATTCTATAATGGTCAATAAAGATTAAAATCGTAATATAAAAATTGAAGTTTTGATCCTTAACTCTATGGTGAATCTCTCAACCACTTAACCATAATAAATTCCTTAATTATTAACTAAGTTCATGTACGAAAATCTCAACAAAAAAAAAGATATATTTATATTTTAAAAACTAAAATGTTATAGAATATATATATATATATACATAGACTCATGTCATTGTGAACTTTTAATAACCAAGTTGTTTTAAGTGGGATGATCTCGTGCTCAACAATTACTTTTCACTTGCTAATCCCCACCTTTGATTTTTAAGTGGAGGTGACATTCTGCCATTACGTTTATGTTTAGCTTATCAGTTTTGTTTTGTTTCAGATAAGGAAAGGTAGATATCTCCATTTGTAGTCCCCCGTCTAATCTATCACTAGACTCTAGATTTATGTCAATTATTCCCATGTATTTTTCATGTAAGTAAGATATTAATCGAAAAATCAGTGTCAAAGATTATAAATTAACTTATAATCTATTCGATTAATAGTGCTGGTGCCTTAATTATGTCACTTCACTCAATTTATTTTAGAAATATTATTTCAAATAAATCATTATATAGTCATATTCCAAATATATTATATATTCATAGAATATATGTATGAATATATTCTATAGTTACAAATATTTAATTAATATATAGAATAAGTATATTATATTTATAGGGAATTTAATGAAAAAATTCTTCAACTTTGGTCACATCCATTTTTAAACCCTCAACTATTTTTCTAGTAAAAAATTCCTTCAACTATTATTCGTTAATAGATTTGATCCTCCTTAAAATAAAAAAAATTTCAACTACGACGGGAATATTGTTTTGAATGACATAAAATGTCGAGATGTTTGTATTTATTATATAAACAATAAGATTTTTTTTATATAGAAACAAAAAGATTTGCATACTTTCAAAAACTCTCCACAATTTGGACATAACAGACGCTCATGCACGCGTAAAACGGTACCAAACCCACCGTAAAAAACTTCAAGGAAAACCAAAAAAAAAACAGAAGACTGGTTACCACTCAGCCAACACAATTTTCTCTTCAAATTTAATGTTTTGGCAGTGTTCACTTTAGGATAAACGTAGCATCTTAGTTTTATTTTTGTTAAACAATATTATTGAACTTTTTTTTGTGTCGGTTTCTTAAACCAAAATATTGTTCAGCAACTAGAATTATTGGATATTTGTTCATGCTATTGTCTCTTTTAATTTTTTTTAACAACTTCTAATCGCCAAACTAAACCATTCAAAATCTACAATAAAATCACCAAACCGGAACCCTAAGTTTCTAATTCGAGACTTTTACATACATTTCGTGTTGTTAATTCATTAAAAATATTTTTATTATAAATACAAATGTCTCGACGTTTTATATCATTCAAAACAACTTTCCATCGCCGTAGATATAAACATTTTAAGAAGGGTCAAATCTATTAACGGATAATAGTTGAGAGGATTTTTTACTAAAAAAATAGTTGAGGGTATAAAAATAGATGAAGCCAAAGTTGAGGGGTTATTTCATTAAATTCCCATATTTGTAAGATCATATTTGATATAATATAAAATGATAAAAAATTGTTTTTGTTTTTGTAAAACTATATTTTATGTTAAGGGAAAACTTGTAAATATATGTTACAAGCACTGTAAATTATAAAGTGTCTTTCTAAAAAAAACAATAAATTATTTAACAATGGTGCACATAAAAAATAGCTTATATCTAGTTAATATTGTTCTAACAGGTAAAAAATAAGATAAGTGAAACAAGAATTAGTCGACCAATCTTTTTTGATAAAAACAAATGAACAATTTCATCTAAAACTTGTCATTTACTAGATTATTTATGCATATGCTATGATTCGAGTATTTTCGGCATATGCTATGATTCAATTTTTTAAAAACAAAAACATTTTCTCAATCTATCATCTGTCCGCATATTTGCATCAATTACATTCATAAACAAAATACTCATTAATTAAAATAAAAGAAATTAAATTTATTAATCTTTAAAATGTATTACATAAATGACACTATTGTAATTGTTAATAATAATATTGTCTTCTTAGTTATTTTGATATGTATTTTAAATTCTAAATTTATTATAAAATATGTCATTTTCTTATTTCCACTAAGACGTTTTACAACTTTGTATTTTCTATTACAAATAAACTGTTCAATGTTTTTCTATCATATATCGTATTCTATTTTAATTTATTTTCTTGGAATCTTTAAAAAATTATTGTTATTCCGATTCATTCAAATATTTTTTAATTTTACTTTTGCGATAAGTATTTTTTTGTTTGTAGTCATCTCAAATAGTAAATTTATTATAGAATATGTTGTTTTCTTATTTTCAATAATACTTTTTACAAATTTGCATTTTTATTGCATTCAGTGTTTTCTTATCATATGTAGTATTTTATTTTAGTTTCATTTTCTTGGAATTCGTAGAAAATTATCATTATTCTAATTCATTCAAATATATCTTTTTACTTGTACTTTTGTTATAGGTATTTTCTGTTTTTATTCATCTAAATTTATTATAATTATATTAAAATTAATAATTACATATCACTATCTTTTTCTATTGATTTATTAGTTTTATTTTAGCCATATAATAGCTCACATTATTTCTATTATTTCAAATATTTATATAAATAAAAGAACTTAAATTTATTAATCTTTAAAATATATTACATAAATGACATTATTTTAATTGTTAGTAATAAAATTGTCTTGTTAGTTATTTTGATATGTATTTTAAATTCTAAATTTATTTTAAATTATGTCGTTTTCTTATTTCCAATAAGACTTTTTATAACTTTGCATTTTCTATTACAAATAAACTATTCAATGTTTTCCTATCATTTATAGCATTCTATTTGAATTTTATTTTCTTGGAATCCTTAGAAAATTATCGTTATTTTAATTCATTCAAATATTTTGTACTTGCACTTTTGCGATAAGTATTTTTCTGTTTGTAATCATCTCAAATAGTAAATTTATTATAGAATATGTTGTCTTCTTATTTTCAATAATACTTTTTACAACTTTGCATTTTTATTACAAATATATTATTCATTTTTTTCTTATCCTATGTAGTATTTTATTTTAGTTTCGTTTTCTAGGAATTCGTAGAAAATTATCATTATTCTAATTCATTCAAATATATCTTTTTACTTGTACTTTTGTTATTGATATTTTCTGTTTTTAGTCATCTCAATTTACTATAATTATATTAAAATTAATAATTAGCCATCACTATTTTTTATTGATTTATTAGTTTTATTTACGCATATAATAGCCCATATTATTTCTATTGTTTCAAATATTTATATAAATTTACATATGTTATAAGTATGTTACATTTTTGTTATTAATATTCAATTTAATTTTACTTTAAATGGTATATTAATTGAAAATAAATATTTCTATAAATTAATTAATTTTAAATCATTTAAATATTAATGATAATGTGGACAGCTCTGCTATTATATACATGATTACTCTATAACAATAAATTTTGTTATACACTTATTTCATTTCAAAACTTATCACTATGTTTGTAAACTTTTTTTTTTTTTTTTGATAAAGGGGTCACTATATTTGTTATCTATCTTTTTCTTTTTTAACTCTTTCGGCTTGTCCAGATTTCAATCAAAATAAATAACGAAGTTACAACTAAAATAATACATAAATTTCAGAAGAAAAAACTAAATAATACAAAACAGATAAAATATACAAAATAAAGAAATGTGATTATTTCGTATCAGTTATCAATTTGTATTTATATATATATTTAGTATTATTGATTTAAAGAAAAAGTCCACAATTTTTTATTTCACTTTTATTTTAGCAAATATTAATAAATTGTAATCGTTTAGGACTATTTATGGTAATTTCCTCTCTCCTTATTGTTTTGATATATTTATTGACTAAAATTTAACTGTAAGATTACTAAATATTATGATCTTATTTTATTAAAACAAAACAAAAACAAGAGAAAATATTAGCAAATCTCAGATTGATTTGTTATTAATTAAACAAAAAATCTAAGGTATCGAAACAAACATCCCACTCTAAATGCGTGCTTAGTAACAGAAGCATATATTTCTAAGAATCTTTCTTCTATATATCCATAAAACTCTCTCTCACTTCGGTTACGTGAACCCTCATTTCTCTTTTTTTTAGCTAAATTAAAGAGTTTGGAGTTTTTGTTTTGTCTTCTGTTTCTAGGACACCCAAAGCTAATTCAATCAAACATCCTTTCAGCAATAAATTCGCCTTCTGGATTCTATTTTTTTGTTTCCTTCAAACATACTTCTATTCATTTCAAATACTTAAAAGAACATAAATATACTTCTAGATTTAATTTTAATCAAATACTTTCTTAATTAGTAGAAGAAAAAATATTTCATTTCGTTTTATTTGATTCACCTTTAATCCTTAGTGATCCTGCGACTATATACATCGATCATTACTGGAGATGGATAATCAAGAGGTTTCTATCGATGCTGAAGCCCAGATCGAGAATACCGATGATGATCGATCCCTTCCTTTTTCAGTTTTTAAAAAGGCTAATATTCCAGTTACTTTAAAGGTATGGATGCTTATAGAAAAATCTATTTATCACTTGATACACTCTCTTTGACTATATGATCTTGTTTTTTACGTATGGTACATGGAAAACACTGTGGTTCATTAGGTTAAAAGTGTTGATCTGTGTATGTATATCTACAAGTTTGAGAGCTTTTCATTAGGGCATTTATACATATATATTTACATATGCATACTATATAAGAATATTTTATTTTAATTATTAAATATATATATATATATATATAGAAAGTGTTCATGTGTTTAAATAAGATAGATTGTTGATTCAATCTTGTTCTTGATGTTTTGGAGCAGTTTGAGAATATTGTGTACACGGTGAAGCTAAAGGAACAAAAAGGCTGGTTCGGCCAAACCAAAGTCAAAAGCGAGGAGCGAACCATCTTGAAGGGCCTAACCGGAATCGTCAAACCGGGAGAGATCCTGGCTATGCTCGGTCCCTCCGGGTGCGGCAAGACCAGCTTGTTGACGGCTCTAGGAGGACGAGTTGGGGAAGGGAAAGGGAAGCTTACAGGGAACATAAGTTACAACAACAAGCCCTTATCCAGAGCTGTGAAGCGAACCACCGGCTTCGTGACTCAAGACGATGCTCTTTACCCTCAATTGACCGTTAAGGATACTCTAGTCTACACCGCGCTTCTTCGGCTTCCGAATTCTTATACACGACAAGAGAAGATCAAACAAGCTGAGGCGGTCGTGACTGAATTGGGTCTAGACAGATGTAAGGATACTATCATTGGAGGACCCTTCGTGAGAGGTGTTTCAGGTGGTGAGAGGAGAAGGGTTAGTATAGGGCAAGAGATTCTTATAAACCCTAGTTTGCTCTTTCTTGATGAACCTACTTCTGGTCTTGATTCGACCACCGCTCAGAAGATTGTGTCGGTTTTGTGGGAACTGGCTCGTGGTGGAAGAACAGTCATAACCACTATTCATCAACCCTCTAGTAGGTTGTTCTATATGTTTGACAAGATTCTGCTCCTTTCAGAAGGTAATCCGATCTACTTCGGGCTTGGATCCACCGCTATGGATTATTTCGCTAGCGTTGGATACTGTCCCTCCGTCGAAAGGATTAATCCCTCGGATTTTCTTTTGGACATCGCCAACGGTAAGTCTCTCGTTGTGATATTTTGTCGGCCAGGTAAGCCGCTGTACTATATCTTTGCGTCTCCTTGTTGAATCTCATATCAAAACATGGATACCTATAGGTGTTGGATCAGATGAATCCCAGAGACCAGAGGCTATGAAGGAAGCTTTAGCTGCGGCTTACAATACAAATCTGTTGGAAAATGTTATCAATGAGGTTAAAGGACAAAATGATCTTTGTAACCAACCAATAGAGAATCCTTGTCGAGAGACCAATCATTTTGGAGACTGGCCAACGACATGGTGGCAACAGTTTACTGTTCTATTGGAGAGAGGCCTTAAGCAGAGGCGACACGATTCTTTCTCTGGCCTAAAGATTTGTCAAATAATCTTCGTGTCTGTCTTCTGTGGTCTCCTTTGGTGGCAAACCAGCATTTCTCACTTACAAGATCAGGTTTTTAGCTTGAATTAGATATATACATATTTTCCTATACGTCATTGTGTATATACATGAGGCGATTATACTTGTGATTTCTTGTTGCAGATAGGGCTATTGTTCTTTATGTCATCCTTCTGGGCATTCTTCCCTCTCTTCCAACAAATCTTCACATTCCCTCAAGAGCGAAAAATGCTCGAGAAAGAACGTTCCTCGGGCGTATACAGGCTCTCGCCTTATTTCATGTCCCGAGTTGTCGGGGACCTACCAATAGAGCTTCTTCTACCAAGCGTTTTTCTCATCCTCACATATGTCATGGCCGGTCTAAAACATAAATTCGGAAGCTTTTTTCTGACTCTTTTGGTCCTCCTCGTCCACGTCCTCGTCTCTGGTGGGCTAGGACTAGCCCTAGGCGCCCTAGTTATGGACCAGAAGTCAGCCACGACACTCGGGTCAGTCATAATGCTCGCGTTTTTGTTAGCAGGAGGATACTACGTTCAACATGTACCAGTGTTCATCTCTTGGATTAAATACGTATCAATGGGTTACTATACCTATAAACTACTGATATTGGGACAGTTCACGGAGAATGAGTTGTATCCTTGTGGTGAAAATGGGAAATTGAAGTGTCATGTTGGTGACTTTGAAGGTATTAAGCGTATAGGGTTTAACGGTGGACTGGTCTCTGCCTTAGCTTTGGCTGCGATGCTTGTTGGTTATAGACTTGTTGCTTATATCGCTTTGATGAGGATTGGTAAGACCAAATCTGGCTGATTTATTTCCCTTTTTTTTTTCTTTTTTTGGATTTTAGCACTTTTAGAGTGACAATGAATGTTCTTATTGTATTATTTTTTTTTTGGGTTAAATTAGGTTAATCTATTTGTGATGATAATATGATCAGTTATTATTTGAGAGTTTCACTTGGTCCGGCTCAAGTGGTCCTCTGGTAAGTCAAGTCTCAACTCTCAACAAATAAAGTTATATCAGAATCTAAAGTAGTCATGTGAAGAACATGTTCTGTGTGTGTTTAAAAGGAAAGTTCAAAGCCAATTTAATGTCTACTTATTTGTATGTGCTCCCAGTCCACACTTTACACGTTATCTATCATTCACATCTTCACCAATTAATTCGTACATCTAAAGATATTGTAGCTCTCGCGGTTTTTATCTCACTTTTCACAAAACTCCCACTATTATTAAGGAAACCAAAAACTCACTGAAGAAAATGAATTCGAGTTGCTGATCAGTTTGTGGTGCATAGTAAACGTATTATTGGCTCCAAATGGTATCATATAACCCATTATTTGAGTTTACATCAAGCAGTAAGTGGTGTATCAAACATTTATGTTTTTAATTCAAATGTACGAAAATAGTTTTTCAACAATTTCAAAAGAATTACAGCTATAAATTTATATTTTACACTTAAAGTATTAAAGTGGGAACTATCTACACAGTCACTTAATTTTAAAAAATAAGGGTCTGAAAATCATCAATCTCTGTATAGTTTAGGTGCTACAGCCTATAAATTCTCTTATTGAGTCATAAATTCAGAATGGAATAGTCATTAATTTTTAACATTATTTGGATCGACAAGTTTTGATTCATAGCATAATTTCTACTTAACGGGATAACACAATATAGTAGAATCTAATTTCGGTGAAGAAAATCGTAGAAATAAATGATTAATTATATATCTAAGGGTATTTCCAATTTTACTCTATTTTCACTCTAAACTCTATTGTAGAGTAAAATTTTCTCCAATTTTATTATATATTCCACTCTAAAATAGAGGAATGTGTAAGATTATTCTATATTTAGAGTAACTCTATTTTAGAGTTAGAATTTTTAATTTATATTTTAGTCCTTTATATTTTAAATATTTTTATTTTATCTCATAATCTTATTCACTTAATTAAATAAAAATAAAATTACATACAACACAAACTATATTTTACAAATCTAGGTCATATATTAGAAAATTGTGGATGTAGTGATAATGTAATGACTTTAATATTTTTATTGGATAAGAATATAATTTTCTTTTTCTATAACGGTACTTTCAATATTGAATACTTTTATTAACTTTATTAATAAAATTTTATTATCACATAAATAGAACATTCATAGCATATATACTTTTATAAGATTAGCAAAAGAAAACAAGAATTAAAATTAAAAATAAGCAACATAAAATAAAATTAAAACAACAAAGAATAGCGACTTAATATTCTGGTAAATTGCTGCAAATTTGCAAAATAATAAAATATATGGAGTCAAATTATAAATTTTAGAAATAAAAGATATTAATAACAAAATAAAAATAGTATATACTTAAAAATATTTATTTTAAAGTAAAATATAGAATAATATATTAGAAAAAAATTCTACTCTATTTTAGAGTTATACCATATTAGAGTAAAAATAGAAAAATACATTAGAGATGATGTTACGAAAAACACTTCCCGAATGGTCACTATTAAATCATTCATAAGTGATTTCTTCATTATATAGACCAGATTCCGCAAGTCTATATTATAAGTGTTGTCGAAACAAGAATGTACACACGTAGAACGCATAGGCTATGCATTAACAAAGCATAATGCCTCTTTATTCATAAACCTTCGTGATCACCTTTATTTCCTTTACAGCTTTAACAAACATGCAACTTGGCAGAGAAAAACATACTTAGAGAGACAGACCATATAAATACGTGTACAACTCACTATTTGTATAGATGCGTGCACATATTTTTATTTTTATTTATTTTAGAGATGATGTTTTCTTCTGTTTTGATATTTGAAAAATATTCATGTTATTTATTCAAAAATAATTCAGTAGTTTCACACAGAAAGGGGAAAAAAAACTAAATTGGGCTTTGGATGATCTTTTGATTATAGACCCACTATTCATAACCTCTTTGGATAGTTATGTTGCTATATTGATTTAAGTATATATACGAGACAAACAAAACTTATTTTAATAATCAGGAGGTGATCTGGGTTTTTATCATCCGATCAATCTTTCAGACTAATAATTTTTTTTTTGTCAGATTCATAAGAATATTATTCTCTAGCTAATTGAATAGCGATAGCCGATTTTCTTATCAAGACATTTTGCAGTAATTCAAATCGTTGAACCAAACTTGTCGTATCTTTGCTAATGTTTAGAATTATTTTCTAATAAAAGAAATGGTTGAGCATGTCCCTCTCTCCGTGTACAAGAATTGTCCACGTTCACTAAAATCTAAAATCCTCAAAGCAATTGAAAACGAAATGTAGAGAATAATAGTTAAAAAGAAGAAAAAGAATTATTAAGAAGAAGAAGAATCGAGTTCTTTCATCTTCGAATCGCGGGTCACGTGTATTATATAAAAGGTTTCTCTGACTTGTCGACCATGGTCCATTATATAATTATTTATGGAGTAATGATCGTAAATTAAGAAATATATATTATCTTAATGATATATTTTCTATTAGGCAGATTATAATTCATTTTAACATATATATCCTAATATTTTATTTGTAAACCCAAAGTTTTCTAAAACAAAAAAAATGGATTTTTAATAGGAATTAATAAACAAAAACTGAAGTAAATTTTGTCTACTGGAAAAAATCGAATGTGGTTTTTATGATAAAATTTGAAAATTTATCTTTTGAAAAAATACCAAGAGACTACTAGTTTAATCATAAAACACACATTATAGAAAATCCCGATGGTTGATAAAAATAATATTTTCATATTCTCAAATAGTATAATCTTATAACGAAAATATATTAAAAAGTATTAGTCTTCTCTCGTTAGTTTCAATACGTGTCTCATAGTTGAGTATGGTTTCGATTTTTTAAGTTTAGAACGTTGTAGTTTGTACACTTGTTCAATATTTTCTGTCCTTTTATTATTACTTTTTCTTCCTTTTTTTTGTCCCTTTTGATATTTTTAAGTTTTGCCTAACTCTCTCAACACGTGTACATTTCACACGAGCGGGAAAATGCTTTCCACGCGTGTCTGATTAATGCTTTAAAGAAAAACACCTCCTATTACTTATTAGTGCCTTTTTTACTCCTACTCAATATATAGATTTATGATTTATCTGTCAAATAGTTACTTAGTGCTTCTTCTTTTCTTTTTTCTGCCTCCAATCTAGCTAGTGAGTGCTTCAGGACAAAATAAATGGAACTCGGCTTATTATTTGGAGCATTCTGATTTATACACATCGTTGTTAGGCTTTTCAGAATTCTAGAAGAAAGGACAAGTGGCTTTACACGTGTCGATAGACTTTCGCTTTTCCTGACGGTTCATGAACCCGAACACAGCACCATATAGCCGAATCTTGAAATCGGAAAGCGTCGGTGATCTCTCGGTGGAAAGAACATACTATAAATACTTATAGTAATTATTTTAGAAAATTTAAATGGCACGAATGAAATAAGAGAAGAATAATATGTTATCTTTTCTGAAAACACATTCAAATACTAAACGCTGTATTTAGTAGTATTACATCAATTATGTGTGAACAGTAATGATATAATGATACAAATATATTTTGATCGAAACGTGTAATAACAAGATTTCAACTTGCAGATTTACCCCAAAAGGATTGTAAAAGTTAAAATTTTATTCACGTACATAAATGTCTAAACGAATATTGACTTGTTCTCATACTTGCAGTTCTTACCCATGAGTTTGTTTGTTTGCACATTTATATTGCTGGAAAAATATTTGTACATCACCCACCTTGATTAGGTCGGCCAAACGTGGCAGTATCTCAATGGTTAAACGGGTCCCACAAAGAAAATCGTATTAAGATTTTAGAAGAGTAAGACAAGGACGACCGTACTTATCCTCCGAGAACCATTACCTTTTCCACAGCCTATATAAAGCAACTACTTACCAGATTCTCCAAGTGGTCGACGAACATAAACACAATAGTTTCTTGAAAGTTTAGAGTTTGAAACTTCAAATATTTTTTTTGACCCCTGTAGAATTCAAGGTTGAAGAGCAAATGGGTGTTAGAGAGAAGGATCCGTTAGCCCAATTGAGTTTACCACCGGGTTTTCGATTTTACCCGACAGATGAAGAGCTTCTTGTTCAGTATCTCTGTCGGAAAGTTGCAGGCTATCATTTCTCTCTCCAAGTCATCGGAGATATCGATCTCTACAAGTTCGATCCTTGGGATTTGCCAAGTAAGCATACATGTTCTACTAATAGGATGTTTGTTATTTGCAAAGATCATACTTTTGTTGTTCAAATTGAGAAAATATTAAAACTAAAGGGACTATTATTGCAAATTTTCAGGTAAGGCTTTGTTTGGGGAGAAGGAATGGTACTTCTTTAGCCCGAGAGATCGGAAATATCCGAACGGGTCAAGACCCAATAGAGTAGCCGGGTCGGGTTATTGGAAAGCTACTGGTACGGACAAGATTATCACGGCGGATGGTCACCGTGTCGGGATTAAAAAAGCTCTTGTTTTTTACGCCGGAAAAGCTCCGAAAGGAACGAAAACAAACTGGATTATGCACGAATATCGCTTAATCGAACATTCTCGTAGCCATGGAAGCACCAAGGTAATACAGATTGATGAAATTTTCCCCAGATTCTGATTGGATCATAAAACTGAAATCAAATTCGCTAATTTGTTTCTTTTTTCAGTTGGATGATTGGGTATTATGTCGAATTTACAAGAAAACTTCGGGATCTCAGAGACAAGCTGCTCCGGTTCATGCTTGTCGTGAAGAGCACAGCACGAACGGGTCATCGTCGTCTTCGTCGTCTCAGCTCGACGACGTTCTTGATTCGTTCCCGGAGATAAAAGACCGATCTTTTAATCTTCCTAGGATGAATTCGCTCAGGACGCTTCTCAACGGGAACTTTGATTGGGCTAGCTTGGCAATGGCAGGTCTTAATCCCATCCCGGAATTAGCTCCGACCAACGGATTACTGAGTTACGGCGGTTACGATGCGTTTCGAAAGCCGGAGGCGGAGGCGGAGAGTGGATTGAGGAACTCTCAGGTGGATCAGCAGCAGAACTCGAGCGGGTTGACTCAGAGTTTCGGATACAGCTCGAACGGGTTCGGGTCAAACATTTGAGTTTAGGCAATGAGAGAGATGATGTAATTACTGATGGGTGAAAAAAGTAAAACAAAAAAAATTCCCTGAGAGGGTAGAATGGTAATTGACGTCAATAATAGGAAACTATATGGGCCTTTACCGATTTGGTGAGGCTTAGGATTCCAGAAAAGGAAAGGCTTGGAGAGTTGATCCACAGCTTGACGAGCCGCAATTGTAATGTTTCACGATCCGTTGGCGCGTTCTTTATATTCGTTTTCAATGGAGAAAAATAAATGGCTATTGAGATATCACCAATGGTTTCAAAAACGTATTGAAATTCGACTTTGGAAAATTTTCGGATCGTTTGATCGGTTATGTTTTACTACGGATCAATGAATTTCTTCTTTTAGAAATGTTATAGGTTAAGTTTAAAAAATGTGACAAACTATGTTTTGTGTTGTGTTATAGAAGATGGTGTGTTGTGTTGGGATCAGTTTGCGATTCTGAATTTATGAAGGGGCTAAAACTCAAATATTTTTCTTCAGAAAGTTATTATGAAGTAAGGTTAGTTGGTTTACATAAAACAATATTGCTCAAATTAATCTGCGGACGTTTAAAACAATTGGTATGGAGATACACTCTACGTATATTCAAGCCTTTATCTCTCTTGAGACTAATTATGTAATGAAATTTAATTTTCAGTCGATATGATTCATTGACTTATCTAAAACCGAAGTTGAAGGACAATATTATTGTTAGATTTATGAGAAACCACGATAATCTGGAAACGCAATATGTTAATCAAAATTGGATATATCATATATTAATATGCGACTTTTAAAAGCTGATGCGTTCTCAAAGCAAAAGTGAACATGTGCAATCTATAATTGCACTCAATCGCGTTTCTCACTAAATTGCATCAAACTCTAATGTTAAGTCCCTTAAATCGGAGTTCTTGAAGCTCGTATATTTGTTTTTCTAGTTTAAAACTTTTGCTCAAACGCGCATATCTCAAAAGTCAAAGGTTAGAAACATGCTCAAAACGACGTGTTTCAAACAAATAAAATGGAAAAAAGGAGCTCCAAAACGACGCCGTTTCAAAATATAAAACTGGTAAAAAGCTCAACGACGCCGTTTAAAAAAAACTGGGGAAATAAAAAATTGCGGTGAGCGTGGACACGCGACCTTCAGATCTTCAGTCTGACGCTCTCCCAACTGAGCTATCCCCGCGTTGTAATAATAGCTGTTAAACATATTTATAAAGTAATACATATCATGACATTATTTGTCGATGAAGAGACCTTCTTGAGCTTTGAGTTGGGAAACAATTTCAAACAATGGCTTCGATTCCGCAGATTATCCTTTGTAATCTCTCTATACACGATGGTTTCAACAAGGAATCAACAAAGAGATTACACGCGAAAGGAAGGATCTTGGGTCTTTCTCTGCTCCAAAACAAGTTGGGATTGAGAGCTTCCTTGATTGAGCTTAGACAGAGACGGCGACTGGTGGGTCTGGGGGAATTTGGAGTTATAGCGAGTGAGAAAGCTCTTAACCGGAAAATACGGGTGGTTAAGGTTAGATGTAACAAGGGTTTAGGGTTTAATGGCGGAGATAACAACGGAAATGGGAGGATCCTTGGAAACCTTGCTTTGGCTATTGGCCTGACTTATCTCTCTATGACTGGTCAGCTTGGTTGGATTTTGGACGCTATTGTCTCTGTCTGGGTATTACTCTCTAAAGTCTAAATCTTTCAATGTTTCTGGTTATCTGATTGTGCTGTGTTTTTAGGAATTGGCTATTTGGTAACTGAAGTTCTTATAATCTGCAGCTGATTGTGGTGATTGTTCCAATATTGGGGTTGGGAGCTTTTCTATGGTGGGCACAGCGAGATATTGTCCAGAGCAATGTAAGTCTTCTTGTCTCTTTGGCTTAACTCATCACTCTTGGGGATAATTAAAGTTAGCTCACTTGTGTTTGAGTAGGTCATTCAAGATTCTGTTCTACCTAATTAGCTATCTTACGATTTTTCATTTTGCTTTACGCTTGTGCAGTGTCCGAATTGTGGAAACGAATTTCAGATATTCAAGTAAGGATATGACAAGGATCAATCCCTTTGTTGTTGCCCCAACTCTGCTGACTGATTATCGAAATCGTTGCAGGTCATCGTTGGACGATGAAGTACAGCTTTGCCCTTTCTGCACTCAGCCATTCTCAGGTAAGAAGATTATTCCTCCACTTTTCGATTTATCTAAGCACATTTTTTTTTCATTGTGTTTTTTACTTGGAAAGTGCAGTGGTGGATGATAAGTTCGTCAAGGAACCAGTGAAATTCTCCAACCAAACTAATGCTTTTGGACAAGACCTAAATGGGTTTTCTTCTGCACCTAAGAAAGGTTCTTTCTTACTTACCCAAATTTCTGTTTTACTTCTGCGCAAACCAAGCACCATATCTTGCTAGCCTCAACGCACGCTTGTGAATCCAATGGTGAGATGAAGTGTTTGATTGTACAGGAAAAGGTATCTCAACTGCAGTCGTAGACATAGAAGCAGAAGTTACCGATGCAGATTGAAATGTGACCATGGACCGAGCAAATCTCCTTTTGTAAAGACAACAAATTGAATTACAAGTAATATATAAATACACATCCATATGTATATACGTCTTGAATTACTACTATCACATTTCGATCTTTGATATTTGATATTTGATATTTGAATGATTGTTTAATGTTTTAAGCACCCAGACTTGAGATATCTTTTCGACATTCCTCTATATTAAGATAATCAATCAGTCTTGGTAAAGAACATAATTTTACCATTTGACAAATCCGTAAATAACATTCGGAGTTTCTCTATAAGTCGCCAACTAAAAAACCCTTTTTCTAAGAAAAGCATAACGTTAACAAAACCAAAATAGACAAACGAGCTATCAAAATTTTCTATCTTTTTCCTTGTTTGTAGCAATTTAACCAAAATCACTCGTACAATTTCTTGGCTGAAAGAGTTCTGAGAGTTTTGGTTTTGTTCTTTGAAGCTTTCTTTTCATACTTCTCGTTCAAGGCTATAGCTTTAGCCACAGCTTTCATCTTCCTTGCATTCTTCGTTCTCTTCATTGGTATTCCTTTCTTCGAGCTTGTCCTAAAGAAAACAGGGGCAAGCACAGTAAGGACTAAGGAGGTCCAAAGAAGACAATTAACAAAAGCTTTCATAATGTCTTCGAAGTGTTAGAAGTAATGTGTAACCTTCAGCTAGATAACCATTTCACAATGGAAATTTCTGACCAATTAAAACCAACCAGAGACTCATATAACATAAATCCAACTAGTTCACAAGTGTTCCTGCGAATACCGTAACTAGCCAAACCACAAATCGAAAGGCCTAATGAGCGAAACGATCAAATTGCTAAAGCCAGTTTCAATGCAATTATTCTGGAGAAGAATAAGGAGTTTCGAAAAGGCTTACAGTTTACGAGCACGAGCAGCTAGTTTAGCGTCTCCAGTCTCCGTAGTGTCCATGGCTAACGAAATCAAAGATGAAAATTTTGAAGATTAAACAGCTGAATCTTAAGAAGACGAAGACAGATTCAGAATATAATATTTACCTTCAGGAGCAGCTTCGGAGACGGTCTTAGGTTCGGAAACGTCCATGGAGACGGTGCCGTCTCTCTTCTTCCTGTTCTTGTTCTTCACCATGGCTAGGTCAGACGAGGAAACAAGAGAGTAGAAACGGAACAATCGAATTTTAGATTTCACCTAATGCATTCAATTTACGAGTGATTCGGGTCCACTTTTTGGGCCTATAGGTCATTGGCATTATTAGTTGGCAGTGAAATCTAAAATATATATAGGCTACAAAAGCCCAATATTCTTAGTTTTTAGGCCTAAAGCAACCCTATTTGGCTTTTAACCGATTCGAAACCGGAATCCTGAAACTCAAAACCATCGTCTCTTGTTCATGCGATCTCGTCAAGTTTCTACGGCGAAAAGAAGGTGAGTTGTGAAACTGAAATAGTTGTCTGATCATGGAACTTGAGATGATGTCTCCACTTCATCTTCAAATTAGTTGTATTTTAAGAAGGAGAGATTTTTCTACTTGTTGATGCATGATGAATTTGCGTTTAAGTCTGTTTTTGTCAAATCAGTTCTCTGTGGAATCAGTCGTGGCTTTTTTGCTGCTGGAATGTTGTGTGTTCCTCATGATTGATTGAGAGCACATAGATTCTGTATTCGAAATTTCAGGTTCGGTCAAATTCTCTTTAAGCGTTTTCTAAATTAGATGGGTAACGGAATGTGGCAGCAAGAAGCCAGAGACTCGATCGAGGAACCATGGCAGAGTAATGAGAAGCTGAGAGCTTACAGAATATTGCCCTCTGCACCAAAAAAACATATGTACACCGACAACAATTATAACCGACGAGCTCTGGATCATTGGGTAATTGGATTTGATTGTGTGTGTGTTTATACTTGATATAGATTTGCATTAAATTTTAATACTGATTCTGTATATGTGTGAATGTGATTTGTTTAGGGGCTCGATTCTGATTCTAACAATCAGGAACGGTTACACCAAAGAAAACACAATCCGGAACCATATCAAGGACCTTGTCCAGAAATAATCTTTGGTAAAATTGGACTCCATTACTACAATTAGCAAAAGGTCAAATATCTTTTCTTTTCTTTTTTTAGTGTAGCCACTAATGATTGTTTTTGTCTACTCATGGTCTGTATATTAAGTGATTTAAGAGAACTTTGTTTTGTTTAGCTTCATTCTCATCAGTTCCATTTCTGCTTTTGGTCTTTGCTTCTTTTGACTTTGTAGGGGACAAACTTACAATTTTTTACTGTACGCAACCATAACATATAGATAACCTCTATTCTTACTCATTTAATAACTTTGGAGGCAATGGATCCATTAGGCCATTTCAGTTGCGAGTTCGTAGCACAAGTTAGGCTTGCGGTTGAGAATAAACACTGCTTGAGTGCAATTACAACGCGATGGCAGACTAAAGCCTAAACTCCAGGTAAATGTAAATGGGTGATGCATCTTCGTTGGAATTGTTTTAGTGTGTATATCCTGGATGCCACTTTTTTAAGTTGGCCTAATTGGTTATGTCAACTTGTGTCTCTCAGAGGAGGAAGACGACTATTCTTCATGGAACAAAGATGCCGTGGATGCTTTCTTCAAAGGTGATATTCCTGATTGGCTACCCGAGGATGCACTAACGTCAAGGGATAAGCTGCAATACTATGAGGTGAGCTTTAACGTGGTCAAAGATTAAGAGAAGCCTATTTTGCTCAGTTTCTCTTGAATGGAATTATGGAAGTTGAGAGCCAGAGCGAAAGAAAAGGATGTAATGTTGTGTACATGATGCAGATGAAAGAATCAGAGGTGGAAGAAGAAAAGGAAGGGCTTCATCTATACGCGGAACTTGCATTGTTCTCCAAGTGGCAGTCTAATTGGGTGAGGAAAAAAAATACTTGACAGAAAACAAAGAGGGTGCTTTATGTAGTTAATGATTTCTTTAAAGAAACTTAGTTTTGGTGCTGTGTTGTAGTGTGTTAATGCAGGATGCACTGGAGTCTGCAAAGCCCTTTGAGATGAAGAAGATAGTTGTAAGAACCAAAGAAGATGTGGAGGCAAAGAAGTAGGTGAAGGCGGAGAATGCAATCTTCTACATTAGCTTCAAAACCCGTTGCGGTCGAGACTGTAATAGTATCATAAGGAAAACAACGGATAGAAGGCCAGAGCATTTTTCACTTGATTGCAAAGCCCTTTCAGATGAGTCTTGCAGCTGCTTGTAAGATTCTGGCTCCAGACAAGACTGCAACTCTCAGTAATGACTCAGAGGACACAATGTCCTTTGGAACTCCAACAAAAGAACCTAAGGGTAGCTTGAGTGACATTAATGCTAATTCTACAGAATTTGATCAACGGAGTGTTCATAATTAACGAAGATGCGAAGTCTCTTGTGGACGTGAAATTGGGAGCAGACTCGAAAGAGCACGCAGAAGAACTCAGGAGATTAAAGTTAAAGATTTAAGAAATGGAAAAAAGATTACAAAACAAGACTAAGAGAGACTAAAGCAAGACCCAGGTTAAGTGGTGACAGAGGTCGTCACCGGAAATGGTGGTGCAAGAGAAGCTTTTGAATTACTCAACTAACCTTCTCATGTACCGGAAATTAAATATTAGTTTTAGGATTTTCAACCATGTAAATTCCACATTAATCATACTAACCGACAGAAAAAATAATAGTTACAAAATAGAAAACTAAAGATTGTTTTTTTAAGGAAAAAAAAGCTAAGTGGATATTTTGACATAAAATAGAAAACTAAAGATTGAGAATTTTTGTATGAATGCTTATTAATTTTTTAAAACTTGGGGGTTTCATATGTGAAGAAGCAACGTATTCTTGTCATTTAAAACATTCAACTCGAATGATCTTTAATTTAACATGCACTACATAACAACATGGTCGTATAAATTAGCTAGACCGTCGGTCCGGAGCATCGGTTCAGCGGCTGATCCCTTGAAAGCAAAATGGTGAGGCTGCCAACGGAGAAAGGGATGAAGCAGCCACTGCAATGAGTCACGAACGATCCGAAATGCGTCCCGGCAATGCACTGCCACCCCGATCCGTATTTTCTATCAAACTCCTGAAATATAAATATATCCAAAGGAAATCTAATTGTGGCTTTTTTTTAAAATAACATTCAAAAATTCTTATTTAATTTACCAATGAACCTTCTTGATGAAACGAGCGATTTGAGTGGGTTCGGTGACATCAAAGCAATCAAGGGCTTTGGCGGCCAAGCTGAGAGCATCTTCCTTCATTGTTTGCTTCATATCTGTCTCACCCAGAACTGCTTTCCCTTCTAACATCCTTTTTGAATTTGTACAAAATTATTATTAAACTCGAGTAATAATATATAAGAGAGCCAAAGTGAGTTATACAATATATACTCTATTGTATGTTTTATATATATATATAAATGATAGGATGGTGAGAGTGAAGCTCCTAGTCTCCTAGATAGTGGTGGAGATTATATTGGAACTTATTTTTGGCTGTTCATAGATTTATCAGCCACATGGATTTGCATGGACCGTTTCATATGTGGTCAAAACCAAATCATTCAATCGATTTCAAATATGAATTTATATAAACAACATACACTATTTATATAATCATTAAGTGTATCATTTTTTTAGGATTTGCATACATGCTAATTTCCGAAACATTTATGTCCATTGAGAACCAAAAAGTGTGCTGTTCATGTTACAGTAAAATCATTTTGCAGATTAACCTCTGCGGGCTTAGAAAGGCCAAACTTGGGATGTTGTGTGATATGCTGTTAAACAAAACATATTGTGAGTGGATACGATTGAACAAGTAATTGAAAAGCGCAAGCAAAAGATTACAAGAGCAAAATGAGCGAAGGGAAGAGAAGAGACAAAAAGATATGTGGTTCTCCTTTTCTAAAGCTGTTCATTAATGAAGCAAAACAAAAATTAACAAAATGCAAAAGTTCTACTAAATTCGTAACGATAATAACTGTTAAATGATTTTCAACTCAAA
The DNA here is from genome assembly GCA_028015245.1 of Cardamine occulta. Classification (NCBI taxonomy): domain Eukaryota; kingdom Viridiplantae; phylum Streptophyta; class Magnoliopsida; order Brassicales; family Brassicaceae; genus Cardamine; species Cardamine occulta. The sequence goes on along the minus strand of CM051389.1, from coordinate 14,563,591 downwards.
ATTTTGGATGGCTAATACCTGGTTGTTATAAAACTAATTTCAACTGCAATTTGTTGAAATATTATATCTAATTTTATTTTATTTATTTGAGATAATTGCTATTGATTGAAATATTTCAATTGTGAAAGTTCAAGAACTTAAGAGAAAACACAAATTCTTATAATAGTATCTATTTTAAATTCTAGAAAGACATGTTTCCTCAGACGTCCACATGTCTCGCTTACAAACCGAAAAAATTTCAAACTATCTATTACCTCAAACATGTATCCATACACGTTGGAAAATATCCCAAGATTTATCGTAGATGCAGATTTGAGTTAATCTGATCTATTCTTTATCCAGTAAAAATATTTCTTTAACTTGAGCGTTTAAATCTTGATATCTTCAAAACGCCTCATCATCTACTCTTCTCTTTCAGTTGTCCACGTTAATTATTCCTTTTAGTATCAAAAAGAAAATTATTTTGCTAATTGTTCAACAGATCCTACCCATATATATATTCTCAAAGTAATAGAGAGATCCTTTTATAGTTTTATTTATAGTATATAAAGGCAAGTGAATCTCTGTTTTTTCTTTTGACGAAAACAAAAAATTTCGTTGGCCGACCTCGAACAACTTATATATGCCTGTCTTTCCCTACGTGTCACCGACCCTTTCTTCATACCAAAGTCTGAAAAAAGACATATTTATATATTTGCCAAACTTGTTTTTCCTTTTTCTAAAACTACAGCTTTTGCCACCAAATTAATAATTATATATAAAGGGTAAAGAGTAAAGAGTAAAGACACTTTGCCGCGTTTCTCTCATCGCCTCTCGACGTGTAACCTTGTCCCTTCCTCGAAAATCTCAAATTTTCTCGGGAAAACATCTTCGATTCTCTGATTCGTTTTTCTCCGACCTCTTCCCTTCTTTCTACTATCCGATTTCTTCGGAAGGCGAAGAGACGGGGGCACAATTTCTCCCATGGCGCGCCGTCTTTTCGCCTGTTTTGGCCTCAAAAAATCTTCAAATAAACCTATCTCCGGTAACAACTCCGCCGTCGTCGCAGCAGATGTTCCTACCGGAGACGGACCGGTTCTCGTCCAGCTATTCTCGTCTCAGGGATGCAAGACATCGCCAGCGGCGGAGATGCTGATGTCTCGGCTCGGCCGAGGTGATTTTGATGCTCAGATCCGTGGAGACGCCGGCGGAGATGGTGGATCTGGATCTCCGGCGATGGTTTTGGTATTCCACGTTGATTATTGGGATTACAAGGGGTGGAAAGATCCGTACGGATCGAGCCAATGGACGGTGAGGCAGAAGGCGTATATAGAGGCGTTGAATCTGGATACGATGTTTACTCCGCAGCTTGTAGTTCAAGGCCGTTCTCAATTGCTCGGAAACGAAGAAGAGACGCTGCTTAAATCTATCTCTGAAGCTCCTAGGTTCCCTTCTCCTGCGTTCAAGGTCAGTATTCTTAACATTTACTTAGGATTTTGAGTTAATCACAATTAAACTTTGATTGGTTTTAGTGTGGTGATGTTGATGAGGAGGAATTAGGATTATGATGAATCGATGATAGATTTTAAACTCTTGTTTATATGGGAGATAATATGAATCCAGGGCTAGTCTTGCTTTATAACCAAGTTTTCTATGATTGTTCTGCACATCACCTTATGTCTTCTAACATCTATTACAAAAATTTGATGTAAAGGCTCATTCCCTAAGGATTCAAGAGCATGTTCTTGTATCTGATTCTGAGCTAGAAGAATGTGTCCTATGATTTGCAATGTCGCTTGCCCCTGAGTCTTGTGAATATTTAGTATAGTCAATCGAAGAGTTTCTTTTAGATATAGGGCTATACTCGGGTCGCTGATGGTCTTTCTCCGTCCCAACATGATCACTAAACATTTATTTATGGGGTACGCTGGTTTTGAAGGGGTATTGTTTCTGCTACATTGCTAATATTACGGTCAAGGAAGATAGGTTTATGAATACAGGAAGCTTTTATGGCATTAGAATAAGCGACTTCTGGTGGATCTTGACTAAACATCTATGAGAAATTTTGATTAAACAACATGTTCTTGTAGATGTGCGTATAGGATTGGCTACATAACTACATAAACTTATCTGGTCTTGAAATCAATGAGTTCTTATTATATAACAGAGCAACGTTGCTCACTCTTGGTTCATTGGCTTTGTTTCTATTGAACTTTTCACATGTAATCTTAATCAGTTATTGTCATTTACCAGGCGACATTCCAGAGACCAACCTCAGAGACACTGCAAGTATCACTCACTGGAGCTTTGAGAGTGAAAGTAGACGGAAACGGAATGGACATAATGGTGGTGATATATGAAACCGGGCTTGTGAACGACTGTGCAAGAGGAGAGAACGAAGGAAGAATGTTGTCGAATGACTACGTTGTAAGAAAGATGGAGAAGATTTGCACGGTGAAAGACGTAGCACCGAAGAAATCAGTGTCAGGGACTGCTCATTTCACGCTTTGGGATGGATTCAACAGCAACAAATGTGGAGTCGCTGTCTTTCTTCAGAACTCGTCTCTTCAGATTTTTGGTACGCAGAGTTTTAAGTTGCCTGATGAGATTTGAGTTTATGCATAATAAAGTTTTGTGTCGTCTCCATATTTTGCTTATCCGATTTCTACTCTCCGTTGTACAGTTATAAATTTGACGACTTTAAAGGTTTTAGGGGTTTCTTCTAATTTGTTTTAATTTTCAACTTATACTACTCTTAACGGTTTTCATGATTATCCATATGGGTTTTTTTCAATTATCATTATGTCATTATACCATTCAACGAAACATTCGAGTTGTATCATTCATGTGAACATCTTAAGAAATCTGAAACTTCTGTCTAATGCCTGCAAGGTTACACGATGTCGTTTTACGTTTTAGCGCTAGAACGACGACGTTTTTAGGATGTAAGCGGATAATTAAAAAAAAAAAAAAAACTGAAAGCACCGAATATCTTCTTCTTGCCGATGAAACTCTTGTCCCTAAAATCGTTGATGCATAAACGCGGGAAATAATCTTCACAGTCCCAACACCAAAATCTAAATCCAGCAGGAAGCTGAACGAATCAAAATTAACTAAAAATGGTGTCAAAGCTGTCACTTTTCCGAGCCAATTCACTTCCTTTCCCTGGCTTCTCTTCCTACTCAGCTCGTTTCATCCATAAACCCTATCCCACGCCTAAAACCCTTATCTTCTGCGTCTTCTCCACTAATCTCTCCTCCACTACCGTTCCCTATGGTCCGTCTCTTCTTAAAGGGAAGAAGCCTTTGCCAGACGATCTTAGCTTGGCTTCAATTGGTCAAAACAGGGATGCCCATCGAAGCAAAATTGGAGATTCAGAAGAATCAATTGAGAAAGGTGTTCTTCTGGAAGAAGACGAATTCACTAGGATTTTTGACATTTCGGCGGTTCGTGTTCCTGCGAAGGAATGTTTCGCTCTCGAGAATCGTCTCCGTGGGCATCTCCTTAATTGGCCTAGAATCCGGAACATTGCTAGGGTTCCCGGAGATGAAATTGATGATGAAGTTGTGAAGCTGTTGGGACGTGAGACTGATGAAGATGAAGATGAAGAAGATAGTGTTGTGGATTCGGTTAATCGGAGAATACAAGGAAAAGCAGAAGGAGATGGAGAGAGATTGAGTTCAGTGTTGCACAGAGATAAACTCGCCAAGACATTTAATTCAACTGGGTACCTCAAATTCAGAAACTTGGCCAAAATTTCTAGGCCAAAGAGGAAGAGAAAGACAGAGAAATCGGAGGAGAAGGAAAAGGAAAAAGGAAGCAGACGCAACGAATTCGCGGTGGTGGAAGTAGTGGAACCTCGAGGAGGAGCGGAGGATTTTGAAGGGTTACTAGGAGAAGGCTATGGTAGTAGCGGAAGATGGAGAGGTTCAACAAGATTGTTGCTTTTGGATGAGAAATATTCAGGTGAGGAAGTTCAAGACTTGCCTGAGGCTATCAAGGTGATAAATCTTCTTTAAATTCACTCCAATGGTTTGATCCTGTTGTATTGTTAGTTCTGTGCTACAGGAAATATTTGATAATTTTACGGTTTCTGTTTGGTAGGTTCTGTTTGCAGAAGCTAAAAAGACCGATGCAAGCTTAAGTTTTGAGCTAGTTAAATGTAGACTGACTTTGTTCTATGACTATTGGCCAATGAATGAGGTAAATGATGAGACTTTTCAAGCTGAATTTAGTTTTGATGGAAGATCGGGTTGGTTTGCTTCAAAGTAAGTGTTGTTGTAGGTATTGGAGGCTGTACTGCCAAAGGGTATGATTGTGCCTTCAGCATTTGAGATGGTGGGACATATTGCGCATCTGAATCTAAGAGACGAGCATCTACAGTACAAAAGGCTCATAGCTAAGGTGATAGTGGGCATTGCTTGTCTGAAACACAAAAATTTCCCCAGCTTCAGAAATCGAATTCTTTATAGCTGTTTTATTTATTGCTGTTTCTTGTCAGGTAGTTCTAGACAAAAATCAGCCAAAGATACAAACAGTAGTGAATAAGATTGATCCTATTCACAATGACTTCAGAACTATGCAGCTAGAGGTTTTAGCTGGAAACCATTCCCTGGTGACTCTGGTTGTTGAAAATGGACTGCGCTTTCATGTTGATTTAGCTAGAGTGTATGTATCTTCTTTCTCATGGTAATGCCAATCTTACAATGTATGCTTACTGAGTGTGTTGATGATGAACCAAATACCATTTTCCCTTTAGACTTAGCCACTCCTTAACTTGGTGAAGAAAGTACTGTTACATAAGATGTCAGATAGCAGTTTTGAGTTTTCATTCAGAGGGGAAATATGTTCTATCTTTTGACTGATTACTGAAAACATGTGTTCCTACCGAATTTCTTATCATGTGATTTAACGATGTATCTGTTTATAATTTAACTCTTCTGGTATTCCTTTTTTTCATGTGCTAGATATTGGAATTCGAAACTTGGGACAGAAAGACAGAGGCTGCTGCTTGGGTTCGACCAAAATGATGTTGTCTGTATGTTTGCTACTTAGAACTAACTTCGAGGGTACATCATGAAAATTATTGCTATGCCCTCTATAGAACTCCCCGTTTATAAATTAGCACCACCATCTCCACCGTTAAAAGTGTATTGTCCCTCCAATTTGTGGCAAAGATCCTAGTTATTGATATTAAAATCTTGCTACTTTCTGTTGCATAAGAAGCATATACAGTATAGCGTCTAGTTTGAAGTTAGTTTGTCCGTTTTGGTATAGATTTTGTCTGTGTGTTGTTGTGTTTTGTTTCAAATTACTCCATTGTTTTTATCAGGTGATGTTTTCGCTGGAGTGGGTCCAATTGCACTTGCTGCAGCAAGAATTGTAAAACGTGTATATGCCAATGACCTGAACCCTCATGCAGTAGAATTCATGGAACAGAATAGTGTTGTCAATAAGCTCGAGAAGAGAATTGAGGTAAATACAACAAATTCCAAACCATTTTGTTTCATACTTTAAACATCTGCAGGATCCTGAATCTCTTATCTATGTCTAGATCTTTAACATGGACGGACGAAGATTCATAAAGGCTATGTTTTCAAGCGAAAAAGGTCGAAAAGTCACCCAAGTAGTCATGAATCTACCAAAAGATGCAGCTGAATCTCTAGGTTTCAATATATTCCTACTAAAGCCTCCTTTTTTTTTCTGGCTCACAATCCTCTCGTAACTACCATTAATCCTTTACTCAAGCAGATGCATTTCGCGGAGTATACAATGAAAGACAGAGAGATGAAGGCTTATCTTTCCCAACCATTAATGTCTACGGATTCTCCAAGGCCCCTGATCCAGAATTCGACTTCCACGAGGTTCAAAATCAAATTTTGAATCCAAGGAATTAGCGATTGATTAATGTTTAATCCTCACAATGTAACTTGTTTATATTTGTAGCGGATACGGATTGCTCTATCCGAGGTGGCTGTGGACGTCAAGATGAGGAAGGTACGCCTCGTGGCTCCCGGAAAATGGATGCTATGTGCTTCCTTCATACTTCCCAAGAGTGTAGCATTCTCTAGAAGAAACATAAATTATGTGGATTAAAAAAAATGCAATACATTACAAATATGGGTATTGGGTTGTGGCGTTGGGGTTGGGGGGGGGGGGGGGGGGGGTTTTTGTTGAAGAACAAGACAACAAACAAGTGAAAGTGAGAATAGGTTTTGTTACATTATTTAATAATTGAAAAACCTCTCTCACAACACAAAACTCACCAACCCTATTTTAAAAGCTTTCTACTCTTGGACACAGAATATCTGGTGCTCAGATTTGTCTCTGCCTATTCGATGGTCCAGATTTCAACAGATCCTGTTTCTGATCCTGTCCCTCCATGTTCCAAATCTCTACTTGTAAGTTTTAACATAATAACCCCTTTTTCTTTTTTTATTAGTCTTTGCTTTGGCCTATAACTTTGTACTTGTACACGTTTAATCAAGAATGTTAATTGTTGTTATAATAACTAAACCCATTTTTTCTCTATTCTAAAATCTAAACAAAGTAATATTGAGCACATTTCATATCCGGTTTAGAGGTTTGGTGAGAGTGAGAATTAAAGAGTCAAGGGCGAAAGTGTAATTAGTTAAAAGAGTGTATACAAGTGTACTTGGTGAGGGAGGGAGAGAATCTCAGTTGGAGATTGAGATCTAAAGTAATGATAATAGAAATCTGGAAAATTAAATTCGTAGAAAAGAAGATGAGAGAGAGAGAGAGAGAGAGAGAGAGAGGTGGTCCAAAAGGAGGTTTAAGGAAGGCTTTGCAAGTTTGTATGAAAATAGATAGATAAGGAAGATGATGTATAAAGCCTACACTAACAGTTGCTTTCTTTTCTATTCCTTTTTTAATATTTTTTTTTTTTAAATCTTTTTTTCTTATAATTCTCACTGCCCCAAAACTCACTCATTTATTCACCTACTCTGCCTCCTTTTGTACTCTCTACTCTCTTGTCTTGTGTACATTTACTCCACTATTTGCATATGTATATATATTATCATTATACGTGAAGATACAATCACAAATCTCTAACAATAACAAAAAAATGGAGGGATAGATTTTGTTTTAATGATAGATCGTTTTATAATATGTACTAGTTGAATTCATATTTTTATTTTATGTATCAACTGTACCTATGTAACATCATTTAAAAGTTCAAAGGATTGAAAAGATAGCAAACGAGATATGAACGGAAGGATTCAAGCATGAATTAAAACAAGAAACGGTTCGTAAAAAAATGAGCACCATTGTACGTTCTATGAAACTATGTAATTTAAACAATGGTTATGGAACATCAAAATTTGATCTGATTTCATAAGAACATAATTTGTTATTTTGGTTCCATTTTAATAAGAGAATTATTATTATTATTATTATTATTATTATTATTTAAAAAGGATCCAATCATTCTAGAAAGGATACAATATGCTTTACGGATCCCAAGAATCTTTCCATGCCTGCCTAAACCCAGCAATATAAATCAAACCTTCACACGCTTCTCCTCTCCTCACACGTACCAAACAAACCCTAGTAGTAGCCGCCCAATGACCCTAAAGTGGTCCCCTCCGTACACGTGTCAACTGGACCACCCCGTAACTTAACATGAAAGCACATGTGGGGTCCCCATTCGTCCTTTGCCGGTTTGCCCTACCAATTCCTTGTCCTAGCCCACAATACAATCTACGCGGTATCTATATTAAATTGTCTGAATTAATACATATATTCTACAAATGTATCAAAATATCACACTTTTAAGCCTATAATATTCTTTTAATTTTCTAAACACTTTAAATTAATTTATTTATTTGATAACTTTCCTAATCAAAGGATCGGTCGTTGATAATTATCACTAGATATACCACATTTATTTTGTTAACGTATATATATATAACACATTTGTTGGTTTAGTTAATAACCACATTGGAACATTTCTCTTTAAATAGAATCTTTTTATTGATTTTTGTTTTAATGTAACTTGTTAACTATCTCGCGTGTCATTATAGGCTTCTAGCAACGATATAGGTACGTTGGGTTGGTCATGCGGTTTGGATCTGTTTTCAAGTGATAAATTTCATGGTGTCTAATTGTATGTAATAAAATCACGCTAACGGCAAATAGTTTGCATGCCATTCGTAAATTTTTGAATATAAGAAGGTGGAGCCATTCCTTTCCACTTTCAAATTTTAGGAAAATACATCTGAAGGTTATTAGAATTTCATTAACACAAAAAAGGTTATTAGGATTTTCAGCGGAGATTTTCTTAAGATAAATATAGAGCATATTCCATATAAAACAAAACTAATTGTATAGGTAATTAACAATTTCTAAGAGTAGGTGCTGGTCTGAAGCAAAAATTAACATGGAGGCAGCTTTAAAATGTTTCCTTATATGATACAGCCATCATTTCTACTCTACCCGTAGCTCAGCCCTTCTCAACGTTCTCGTAATTCACGTCTCGTGCAATCTTTTTGCTTTCATCCTCATCTCAATAACTATCTCAAATTTAAATACATAAAAGCTGATTTTTAAAAATAGATCACAAATCTATAAATATGATGTTTTAGTATTTAATATTCTTTTCATGATACTTATAAATCTATCCGATTTTTAGTTAGATGAATGAAATCTCTCTATATATATAAAAGCTAAAGAATTGGCATTTCCACCATATATTCTTAATTGTAATCTAATACAGAAATGAAATTTGTTTTTGAATAAAATAAGAATTAAATAACTGCGAGTCTGTAACTCGACTTGCTTATTTTAGTTGATATGAGCTGAGAAAAATCAAGCTGTTTCAGACCTTGCTCGCTACAATCGGCGAATGGTCTCACGTCCCGACACCTGTCTTCTTCTCCGCGGGTACTATATTCTCTACGTGTAATACACGCGCTGTTTCCATTAGACCGTGGTCCGCACGTCAAGACTATGCCAAGCGACAATCTTCGATTAGCTGCTTCCACTGAAACATATTTGCGATTATCCCAATATTTTTTTTACCTAAGAACAAGAAATATCAAATGTTACAAGCTCTGATATTTTTCGTACATTCTTCGCCCAAAAATGTTGAAGAAAAGAAGAATTTTAACTCTTTTTCTATTTTTTTTGTTTGGTTAACATTTGTCAGTCGTTCATTTGAATTCTTAAAACGACATGTCATTATATATTGATCTATTTCACAGATTAATCGTGTTCGTTTCAACTTTGTATGTACTTGAATAGTTGAATTAGGGATCCAGCTGACAAAATTCTTATCATTTGCTATCATTATCGTTCTACTTGATATAGACCTTGAATATGCATACTACATTCTATATCTAGTTATTTTAGTTGAAACTCTAATAAAAGGTAGGTTAATTAATTAAGGAGTACTAATAGGGATTATGGAAAGCGGGAGACAGCATTTAATGATATAATAAAAAAAGTCAACATAATCAACTATGATATGTTTTTTAATTTCTTCCTCAATCCAATTCATGGATAACATCAATCAATCGTCCATTCATGCTATAACATAATTTTCAGTAACGAACTCTCCCTTATTTATTTCATTTTTCCTTTTCATGACAATATGATAATCCTAACAAAGTTTATTTGAACGTCTCTCGACTTAAACCCGAACCCGAATATAACAGAGATAGTGATCTACGTAATGGCCAATTTACTGACAAGTTTTGACATGAGTATACACATTAGTTAAAAAAGCATCCAAGTGTTAAGGGAATAATAATACCATCTGGTTAATTAATTCATTTAAGAATCAATATATCCTACTTATAAGTAATTGTTTTTGAAATTAAGAACCTTTAATTAATCTTGCGGAGAGGGTAAAAAGTAAGAAAAAAAAAGTTAAAAAGAAAAAAGATACGATATCCTTATATAGTACCTGGAAATAACAGAAAATAAAAACACAAGTAAGTACTTTGCCTGAACAAAAAAGAGATAAACACACATAAAAAGAGAGCAGAAACAAGACACAGACTTTTAAGTTTTTTTAACCTTTGCCTCTTCATTTCTCTCTCTCTCCCTGTAAAGAGTTTTGAAAAGAAGAAGAAGAAGAAGATCAGTGATCATCATCAATGGCGACTTCTTTCTTTGGAAACCCGAACGAGCTTCTGAGAAACTCCCACCTCGTCAACGGCTCCGGCGAGATCCGGTCAGAACCACAGAAGATTCGTGGTCGGAAACCTGGATCGAAGACAGGTCAGCAAAACCAGAAGAAACCGAAGCGAAGAGGGATGGGTGTAGCAAAGCTCGAGGAGCAAAGAATCGAACAAGAGAAGAAACAAATCGTCTCCGCTGTAGACACAGTGAACCCTAACAACGCTACCCGTTTATTACCCGCACCCGATCCGGTTGTTGTGCTACAAGGCTTCCCAAGTTCCCTCGGAGGATGCCGAAGCAGCAGTATCTATTGTGGTGGAGTCGGGTCGGGTCAGATTATTATCGACCCGGTTTGTTCTCCATGGAGTTTTGTTGAGACCTCTACTACTCATGAGCTCTCTTCAATCCCAAATCCTCAAATCTTCAATAATCGCTGTGACACTTGCTTCAAGGTTTAATTTTTTTGTTCATTGTTATAAATATATAGTTAATTTTGGCATTTTAAAAGTTTTGATTTTTATCATGTATACTATTGCAGAAGAAACGTTTGGATGGAGATTGTAATGTAGTACGATCCAACGGTGGTGGGTTTTCGAAATATACAATGATTCCTTCTCCTCCGATGAACGGCTACGATCATCTTCTACAACCAGATCAGAGGAGCCAAAGTTTCTTTTATGATCATAGAATCGCTAGATCGGTTACAACTTCCAGTACTAATCCGTATTTTAACGAGGCGACAAATCATACGGTACTCAGTCCATTTACACATATAGACATTTAATTTATGTATTATATAGTTGTTGATTTTTATTAATTAACGATGTGGATTCAGGGATCAATGGATGTGTTTGGGAGTTACATGGAAGGAAACCCTAGAAATGGATCAGGAAGTGTCAAGGAGTACGAGTTTTTCCCGGGAAAATACGATGATTTCCCAGGAAAATATGGTAAAAGAGTTTCAGTGGCTACATCAGTCGTAGGTGGTTGCAGTCCTAATACATCATCCACCATTGATTTGTCCTTGAAGCTTTAAATGTTTTTAAAATTTTTTGAAACATCATATCTCTGAGAATTTTTCGCCTCTTTTCTTTCTATATTAATTTAAACAAATAATCGTTTTTTTTTCTTCTTGTTTTCAATTAAGTAGAGGAAAGTATGAAACAGAAGAAAAAAGACCCTTTTTTGGTGTATGCATCTGAGAGCTGAATCGAAAGAAAGATTCAGCTTTTGGATTACCCTTTTTGTTGTTTATTATGAGATTTCTAACCTAAACACTCGGACATATGTTCTGTTCTCTTCCTTAATTAGTGTCATGAAACCTCTCTATATATCTTTCTCTCTCTAAAGTTGTGTCAGATCTTGGGGATTGGATCCATTTTGTTTTTCTTTAGTTAGGCAATGATCCTGTCATGATTCATGTTATCATCACCTAATCCTCGGTTTACGAAATGGTGTCATCTTATTAATCTTGTTAATTTGACGTGAGACATATTTCACTTGATAAATTGCTATAGCTCTTGACTGTAGCTTTTTTTTTTCCAATGACATTGCATAAAATATAGAGTGTACAGCTTTGTTTTTGGTTTATGAAATATATTAAAGTGTTTTCGTATGGTTTTGCTTTGTTCATTTATAGAAAACATAGAACTATCTCATCAACTATTATTGATTTTTTTTAGGTCGGCCAAAATTAGTCAGATCAAAATCCATTAAATTAATCTAGTCCAATACATGCACTACAAATTGGGAGTTAAAACACTAACTTTCGTTATAATATTCTTGGAAACTGTGTGATACAATTTGTATATATATGTGACTATACCAATAGATCGCCTAAAACCATTTACCGTACTATTGCCGTCGACGTCTACTGTCAAAATATATATTTTCTAATAAAAGAAAAATACAAAACCATGACATTGTTTAAAGTTTTAATATGATGCTTAGATTTTTTTTTTTAAATAAACACATTCTCTAGGTTATAATTTATAAATAAATAAATTCGATCTGATGATCATATACAGAAATATAAGAAAAATAAATATACTGATGATTGTTGTCAGAACAAAAAAGAAAAATATATAAATATATACATTACTGACGAGGTGTTAAATAAGAAATAGTAGACGTTTCACAAAAAGAAAAACAAATAATAACACTTGATCGACAAAATGGTCAGCAAACAAGAATATATGTTTAACAATTAACATACTGATAGAGTCTTGTCTCTATGAAAGATATTAGTAGAGTCAAATGTAAGGCTTTTGTTAAACCAAAACATGACATATGGGCCCTTAATATAAAAATTACGGCCCATTATTCCGATAAGATAAGCAACAGTTCCCCATGATTCCGCTCACTCAGCTGCTGCTCAGCACGTTCTCGTAATTTCGAACCTCTTGAAAATTCAATTTTCGTGATATAAAAACATCCATTATCCTACAATTAGCAATTAATAACATAAAACTAAATTTAAAACTCTACTTAAAAAAAAAAAAAAAAAAAAAAATCTAGAAACGCGGCTCTTTTCTTCATCATCTTCATCTTCCTCACGATCAGGAAAAGAAAAATCAAAGTTTCTAAAATCATTTGAAATCAAAAGAAGAAGGAAGAAGAAGAAGAAGAAGAAACAATCATGAATCCAGATTTCGATCATCCTCTTCTCCCAAACATTAAGATCCACCATCCTTCATCTCCTCGTCACTCCCACCACCACTCTTCCTCAACTCCTTCCGCCGCTACTCCAACCCCAACCGCCGGAGCTCGCCGTAAAATCGGAGTCGCTGTTGATCTCTCAGAAGAAAGCTCCTTCGCTGTTCGCTGGGCCGTTGATCACTACATCCGTCCCGGAGACGCTGTCGTCATTCTCCACGTCTCTCCCACCTCCGTTCTCTTCGGCGCCGATTGGGGACCTCTCCCTCTCCAAACTCAGCCTCCTGTAGATCCCGGAGCTAAACCGCAACCTAGCCAGGAAGATTTCGATGCTTTTACTTCCTCCAAGGTAGCGGATCTAGCCAAGCCATTGACGGAAGCTGGATTCCCTCATAAGATCCATATAGTGAAAGATCACGATATGAGAGAGAGGCTTTGTCTTGAAACTGAACGGCTTAACCTAAGCGCTGTGATTATGGGAAGTAGAGGATTTGGTGCTGAGAAGAGAGGAAGTGATGGGAAGCTTGGCTCTGTTAGTGATTATTGTGTTCAGCATTGTGTTTGTCCTGTTGTTGTGGTTAGATATCCTGGTGATCGTGATGGTCCTGCTCCTACTGGTAATGTTGGAGCTACTCATGAAGCTATTGTTACTGTTAAATCACATGACAATGATGATGATGATGATGATGAAGATGATGAGGCTAAGATTGCTAATGCTGCTTCTTCTGCTCATCATGAACACATCAAAGGTCAGGATCAATTTCGTTTTTGTTTTCGTCCCGTTGACTTGCTAGCTAAGGTTTCTGGTAGTGGCATTAGTTTATGGAATTGTTCTGAATATGTTAGCTTTAGTGTTTTAGAGAGATTGCTAAAGATGGGAACTTGAAAAATTAGATCTGTTCAGTGTTCATGCTTCGTTTTCAGAAATTAGAGTATTGTGATGTTTAATTCTGGTCAACTATAGTATTGATTGCTCTTGTTAATGTTTCAGTCTGTGATTCGTTTCTCTTTCTCGGTTATATTTTTTCTTCACCTGCTGATATTTTTATATTTCTTGCTTTGTAAAATGTATGCTATTTACGTAGCCTTTTTGATGATTTTATCTAAATGTTTTGGCTGATTTCCTCTGCAAGTGATGCAAATGTTCATCATTTTTCTCACTTCACCATTTTCCTACATGTTGTGTTTCAATTGGAATTTTCTTTAACCTCTTACTCCAGAAAATAATTGCTTTTGGCCCACAACGAAAGTTTTGTTTTGTTTTGATTTTGTGTTCTCTTGATTGTTTTCTCTGGGTGGGAGTAAGTAGTAAGCGAAGTACCACAATCTCGCCTTGATAAGGAAGAGCAGAAATGAATCTCCTAAACGTAAGAAGCTCCCCAGCTTCACTCATTCTGTAAATTAGTGAAAACATGCATCTGGTGGAATGTTGTAAACTCTGTTACCCTTAATCTGAAATGTAAATCAGTAGCTTCTTACATTTAGTTGCTGAATTCAAAGACTCCATGAAAACTTTTCCAGGAAAAGAAAAAAGGAAGTAGAGTGATATAGAAATCATAAGCATTTCTTCTCTTTTCGTAATCTAGTCTTTTGCTAAGACAGGCTTTTCTGTTTTTCACTTGTTATACACAGTTAGACATATGATATCTTTGTGCAGGGTGATGCAAAATAGCTATGAGATTGTGAAAAGAACATATGAATGGTCTTTGCTTGATTGATTCAGTGATTCCTCTTGTGTACCTTGTGAATTTAGTTTGAACACTTACAAGTTGTAGCTTTAACTACTTCATCAGTCACAAGTTAAAGTAAATATCATTGCTGCATATGATTTGATAATCGAAAGCAAATAACAATTGATCCTCTTCGTTTTACAGATGACTAATTCGCGTTAGTATCTAATTGGATTCACCCTCTTCACAGCCAGGTAAATATAAATTACCCTTGAAACCACTATCATCGAACCTTTTTTCTCCCTTTTCTCTTATTCTTTTGGAAATCGTAGGTGCGGCGATGGATGAAACAAAGGGTTTTAGCGGATTTGTGCAGAGGAGTGTGTTTATGTGTGTTTTGTGCTATCTTTTCAATCATGGAGTCTCTGGAATCTCCTCTTGATTATTCTCAGTCCTCTTTTTTTATAATTCTCCATGTATGATTTTCATATTTAAACAATGAAAAAGTTGGTATGAGCACTAAAACCCCTTTTGGGATCATGATCTTCATCTTCAATCTGATTTGATATCCGATGTGATACTAAAAGATCGAGTCTGATTTGCTTTCTAGCATTTTTCAAAAACCTGACCAAACATTTATACTGATCTATCCCGGAGAAAAGCTAGTTGGGTTGGTTCTTGTCATCAGCATAATACTTTTCTTTAGTATATTATGAAATTTTATTTACTATTTAAAAACAATGGTTCTTAACAAGCTATTAACAATTTTCTGAATCTATCTTCAATTTTTAGATGTGTACTTATCTATGTTTCACTTTTTCTCTATTTGTCAAATTATCATTATACAATTAAAATAAATAATTAAAAACTAAATTTATCTTTTCTCTTTCTTTTTATTTCTCTTTCTCATTTTTCTTATTCTTTTTCCTTTTTGTTCTTTTTTTATTATTTTTTTCTCTTCTGCAACTATTATACACATATATACACATATATAATCTTATATAGGTATACACATTCTTATATATATATTATTTTATATTCATATATATTATCTTATACATGTGTACACCGTTTTATATAGGTGTACACGATTGATACATGTCTACAATATCTTATATTTATATATTTACTAGCAATTCTTTGGTGAACATCGTCTTATATATGAGTTGTTTTTTCCTATCAATTCTATGGTGTGTATGTCTCTAATCATCTTCCAAAAAAATAAAAAAAATTTAAACAGAAAAAAATAATAAGTTAGATAACATTTAAGCATTCACAAATGAATATAAGTTTAAATCCAAAAAATTTCATTTATAATTTTTAATATTTGTATATGAAATAGTTGTCTGACTTACAGCGTACGTACTAATATATGATATATACCATCGTTTATCATATATATATTAGTATATAGTGTACATTTCGATTTATGGTGTACATACGGCTATATGATATATACCTCAGTTTATAGTGTACATCACAAATTAAAGTGTACACCACATACTAGTGTCTATACCATAAATCAGGGTTTACGTCATATTACTGACATTTATTTTTAAACATTTTTCAAAACTACTTATGCATGTACACCCGATGTTTGTACACTATAAATCATACATTTTCAGTTTATGGTGTATGCCATATACTAGAGTGTACACCGATGTCTCATGTGTATACACTCCATATTTCTCTCTTTTTTTGTCCTCACATTTCTCTATTTTTGGTCTCCACATTTCTATTTTTTTATCTCCACATTTCTCTTTCTTTAGATTCCTACATTTCTCTTTCTTCGGGTTCTCATATTTTTTTCTCTTTTGGTTCTCACATTTCTCTCTCTTTTGGTCTCCACATCTCTCTCATTTTTTATTTTTTCTCTTCCTTTATTTCACTAAAAAATAGGATATTTTGGTCATTGAATCTTCATACTTTTTTAAAAACTATGTAAAAATTTATCTTATTCACAAATTAAAACTCAAAACTACCTAATTTCTAAATAAAAACTTAAAAACTACATTTTTAGCAAAGTAACTCAAAAAACAAAAGAGTAGATTATTAAATTAAAATCAAAAGTACTATTGCATACAAAGATGAGATGATGTGAATCAAGAATATGGTGAGATAAGCTCAAGGTAAACATGGGGATGGCATTATTTTTATGGACCATCAAAAACAGTTCGCAGACTCTACAGATATGACAGGTTCAACGTTCCTGGCGAATGAAAGAAACTTTCAGGACCCACAACTTACAAAAATCTTCAATTTATAAATTTATTTTCGGTGGTCCCCACAAATTTTGTTTCGAGTGGTCGAAATTAGAAAGCATACCACAATCATATACTTTATTTTGACGGTCTGTGTATTTCAATGCGTCCATCTGTTACCTATCTCCCCCATTCCTTTGATCCATAGAATCATATAATACAAAGTCACAATAAACTTATTTAACCAAAACATAAACTTTTTTTTTTGGATAAAACCAAAACATAATCTTATATAACCAAAACATGAAATTCGAGTCTAATAAGGCATTTCAGTATACACGAATCCAAATAACTTAGAAAAAAATCAATCCAAATAAGTTACTTAGATAAAAATCAACATAATATTAATAGGCGAAAATACAATGCTTAAAATTGATTTTGTACGACATAGGAAGGAACAAAAGAAACTACATCATCACTAAAACCAAGTAATAATGTCAGAAATGAACGGTGGTGATTTACTAAAAGGAAAAACAAAGAATCAACGGCTGAGATCTCTCCTGGCTTTGGAGATCCCAAAGATCAGAGAAGACGATGAAGGAGATGATGAACTCTCATCAGCTAATCTGATGATTGAATTAACCACAGCCGTTGATTTAAACGCCGGCTCGTCTCTTGACAGTCGCTTCAACGGCCGAGAATAGTTTGACTCTTGAGCTGAAGAGCTTCCCATCTCATTCTGCATTTTTCAAAAACTAATAATTAAAACCAAAATTTTCCTGGGAAAATCCAAAAGGATAAAAAGAGAAAAAGATAGATCCATACATCAGAGTAGAGCAGATCTGAATTCTCCCTCGTCCTCTTCGTCATCAAACCTATGCTTCCGCCGTCAGAAGATGAAGAACTCATCATCGGAGGCGGTTGCGCCGCCGCAGACCACGGTACAACTTGATTCTCCGCTTCTTCATCGTCAACTTCATCCTCCTCCTCATCTTCATCGTCATCGTCATCACTATACTCGTCACCTTCATCTTCGTCGTCATCGTAAGACTCCGCGCCGTCACTGTCATCTTCTCTGATCCGATCCTCGTCAGAATCAAAACTATTGATCTCCTGACCTCGATTCTCCAACAAACTCCGGTCAGAGCTCACCCCGCCGCCTCCGCCGTTTTTAAGAGCGACGCATGAGTCGCAGACGGTGAAGGTAGGGCCGAGACGAAGCCCCGTGGCTTTCCACGGCGTAAGAGACTGGCAGGAGCTGCAGAGAAGACATCGCGTATGCTTAGCGACCAGGAAATTAGCTCCGTGAACCTTACCGTCGCAGTCACAGCATAGACTCGCCTGATCTGACTCGCAATACATTTTAGCCACACCGCTGCATAAATCACACTTCTTCCCCATCAAATCAAACTCTTCTATCTCTCTTCTATCTTTCTCAAGATTCTGTATTGGCTTTGTCTTCTCTCTTTGAAGAAATAAGAGGAAAGTGCAAGTTGCAGGAGGATATTTTTTCCGTGGCGAGTTCTCTGTGATTCAATTCTTTGAGGTTATTTTCGTCTTTTTCTCTGTCCTTTCAAAAAAATCTATTTCTCTTCTTTGGCTTCACAATGGCTTCTTTTATATTCCACCTTCCTTTTTTATTCTGTGGTTACTAACACATCTCATTTCAGTTTACTTTACCTTTACTACTTTCTTAATTAATATATTGAATCAATTAGTCATTGCTTTGATATTTACTCGAGATTTTGTTTTGGATAATGATCAAATTCTATACCTGCAAGTATTTATTTTCATTGATTAATAATGTGTTCTTTATTGTTTGAGCTTTATCCTCAAGTTTCTTCTTTTGAGAAACAATGTTATCCTCTACTTATTTCTTTTGCTTTAACTTTTATTAGTTTTAAACGAAACCATTTTAAGACTTGTTCGTTTCATACTAGTTAATTTTGTTTATTAAGCATCAATATCTTAGTTTACCACACTTGAATCATCATCAATTCGGATCCATCCCATTCGATTGCCGCAAAAATGTCCCATATTTCTTTATCAAAAAGAAGAAAAAAAATCCACACTTGATGTTGTTATTTGTTAAACAAGTATTACATATATGACAGGATATAATTTGCACATCTTTTAAAATAGTATGAAAAAATATTATTATCCTGACCGCTAAATCCAGCAGATTGTTCATTGTCTTGATTCACTAGCAGTTTCAAATCTGTAAGCCATATAACTTTCTCGAATAGAGTAATCTCTATAAATATGGTTTTAATATCAATAAGGGATCAGTAAATAAACTAAATATAATCAGATATTTAATCATAAAAAGTCATTTTATTATTTCAATTTTTTCACATAAAATTATCTATTAAAAATATCAGAGTGGCGATCTATAACCATATAAAAATATGAAAAATCTTACTCGAAAAATAAATAATAGAGGAAATGAACATTTTAATTTTATGGCGATGATCGATTTCATTTTATTAGGTCTAGCAGCCATAATAAAATTTTAATAATTATTTAAAATGGTATTTTTAATTTGAAAACCACTTAATACTTATGGGCCAAACGCCGTTTTACGTGGCTACAAACTGATGGAGGAGTTTCAAGATATTTTTTTGCGGAGATTTTACAGCCGATGACGTGGCGAGATTTCAGCCGGGGGAACAGGGAGAGCGAGATTCTGCTCAGTCCTACGTGGACGAATCAGGTTCTCAATAGACTTAGAGCCCACGTGAGCCCACCTGGGATTTGTCTGAACCTCAAGACAAGTCTAATGGGGCCCCACTCTCTTTCAATTATCTTTCTTTTATAACCATTTGTTTTTTTTTTTACTTCTCCCATACTTCTCTTCCCAAAGTGATCCAAAACATTTGTTTTTCTAAGCTTTGCGATAAGATAATAATGAAAATTTTTAAAATATATGGATGGGCATGGGAGAGAAGAAAATCTTTATAGTATATTACACAGACGAGTATTATTTACTTGGACCATAATAATTTAAATGTTTTATTTGAAATGTGACTATTCAATCGTATAGTTGCTCATTAATCTGTGGCTCTCGCGAACCTATTGTAGAAAAAATAAATGTTAATTTGTAGTATTAAAGCCTGACCACATAAGAGATTGTGTGCATATGTGGCATGCTTCGACATGGGGAAATCTACGTGGCGAACAACGGCGGTGTGAAGAATCAAAGGTAGATGAGGTGTCATGATGAGAGCCACATAAGCACAATTACAGTTTGTGGCGAGTCCGTGGTATGGCTCTTTACTGTGGGTTTTCTTTTTTTTTTTTTTTTTTTGTTTCCTTTGTGTGGATAACAATTTAGGAACATCTCAGAACTTTAAAGAAGAGGTTCATTTTCAGAATATATATATAATTTTCAAAATAGCTGGATACATCCCTTTTTAGTTCTTATCTGCTAAGAGATGTGGCCTGTATCATGTACGTATGGGGTTAGAGGATATGCATTGCTGAGACCACTTCTTATATAAAGATTTTTGTACACTGATATAAGGCTGTTACAAACCTTTCAAAAAATAAAACGGTTTGTAAATCTCCAAAAACTAAAAGGTACTTGAGTTTGTTTGTTTTTTTCAACTTGATTTAAATTACTATTCACCCCCTAAATCTGCAAAATGTTCGATTTTTTTTTCGGATTAATGAATATTAACCGATTTTTTGTTGGTTGAAATTGATCGATCTAAACGTAGTTTAATCATGTCATATTTTGAATTTATGTTCCTTATTTGTTTAATATAAGGAATTATGGATAATATATTTGGTTAACTGATTAATGAAGTGAGTTTGCGATAAAAATCTTCTAAGGTCTTCTAAATTAGATTCTAACTCCCATAAATATAGTAAGTATAGTTTATTTGATTAAACATATGGGGTATATGTTCTCTATATGTATTGGGAGGAGTGGGACGACTCATCATTAATTATTTTGGTTTTAACCAATGTATCAAAATGTTTTAACGAAAAATGAGCATATATATTCGATAACTCATCAATAAATGTGAATATATATATATATTCAACAACTAATGCTTTATAAAAGTGTCAAAATGGATAAAAATCCATAAATTGACACAGTCTACTTATTATTTTATTAGATTTGGATCTAACTTTTATATCCATAAATAAATAAATTTTGATTGATCAATCCTAATGGATTGACCAATTAAACTTACAAAACTCAAATGGGTTGACATATTTGACTAATAAAATAGGTCAAATAGATTTGTAAGTTTAATAGGTCAACCCATTTGAGTTTTGCTTTATCTATAGGTAAAGCCGTCAGACGGGCGAGTCTGCGTCCGCCTCGGCATGTCCGCCATCGCCCACCGTTCAATGATGTTGAATGATGCAGAAACCTCTCAGCCAAAGTGCCAAACGACGAAATTCTCTTGAAGTAATGAGGTCTCTTTAGTTTTCTTGTACGACAATAACAAAGAGTCAAAGATCGATTTAGGGTTTTATATAGAGCTGCCAAATTATCAAAACCTCTAAAAGAGTTAGAGGCTTTCATGCGGATCGCCCCCCAGGCCCGCCAAACCGCCTGGGCATGCCCGCTGAACACCGTAACCCACCTGGCCATTCCCCGCAAGGCCCGCATTTCTATGAACATCCTACAAAGTGTCCAGGTCCGCCCCGCCATGGAACTAAACAGGCTCGGCCCACGGACGGCAGACATCTTTGACAGTTCTACCCATAGGTTTACCATTAAAACATAAATTTAATAAATTTATAAAAAAAAATGTAAAATATCTAAACTCTAAAACAAGTATTAGGATTCTGGGTTACATATAATTTTATGAATTATCATTTTTTGGCTTTATGGATTTGTGGTTTTAAGATTTTATGATGTTTTTATTTATTTTAATAACTATATATTTTTATTTAATTTGTTACTTAAATTTTTTTGTTAGTTTTATAATTATATAGTATGTTTTGGATTTTTTTAATTATATTTAATTTATATATGGATAATTTATATAACCTATTTAACCAATAAATTTAACGATTATGAGTTTAGGTGTATAAATTTTAACCCATAAAATAAAATTCGCTCATATAAATTTTGAATCTAGATGAGTTCGGATCAGATCGGATCGGCTTACCTATTTTGACACCCTTAATGCTCTATATAGGAAATCCATGCGCTTAAAACCCTTGAAGCGACACGACTATGAGAAAAAGACGAAGTGACAATCATGTATAAGCTAAGGCCTAAGGGATGCGTTAAAATGGGCCTCATTTGTCCACGTTTCTTCTCTTTCTTTTTCTTCTTTGCATCCACGTTTTTTGGTATCTCTTACATTCTCCACGTTCAAGTGTAACCATTAGAGAGCTCTCTCACTAGAGACAACAATGATCTTTTATAATCTGTTACGGTTTCGTGTGCCAAATTTAGGTCTTGATTTTCTATTGGTTTATATCAGTTTGGGCCATCTGATCACTAGACACGCATGGTCCGATTTTCAGAAACTTCTTACTTGCCAAAAATTTGTCCACTCCAAAAAGTAGTCGGAAGTTACAATAAATCGTACACCTAAAATCGATAGTAAAAGTTTGGACCATGCGTGTCTGAATACTATATCAGTTTGGACCATCTGAATACTATTGTTGCAAACTAGTTAATGTTTTTGGACGAGAAGTCTAAAAAGACCAAAAAAAAAAAGTTATCGAGAGAATAAGGTTCATGGAATCACTTGGAAAGATACTTAAACGGATGTAACTGATTGCTTTCTCTTTGTGATTTCAACCCTGATCCATGCGTCTAATTTCCAACCAAACTTGATTTTTTAACGGGTTAAGGTATAAGCTCTAGTTTCACGTTTCTGTGATTAGTTTCCAACAATTGCTAAGTACGTGTTTAAAGCGTCATCCCAAGTTAAAAATTGATAATTTTCAATTAAAAAAAAAAGTTAAAAAATTGTTCTTGGATGTTTTATTTATCGCATTGAAGGCTTATGTTCGAGGAACGAAATTTCTTGTTCCTCAAGGAAGACAAAAAAAAAGCATTAGACATGGAGATCGGAGAGCGTGGGCCGTTTATGGGCCTACACACAATTAGATTCCTAAGTTGACCAGTCTTTGCGTTGACTGAGCCATATATACGTCACTCGTCACCTCACCTGTGAATACTCTGGTCGCGAGCGACTGCTTTTTCCACTGATCGAGTCTGACATGACACCAGTTGATCCAATGAACCCAATGAACATATATTTGAAAAATTAGCTCCTAAAAATTGATAAACGTAGCAACTCCAAATACGAGCTTCATCAGTTTGGTCCAGGGGCGTGCTCTGGATAATATTAGGGCTAACAGTTTCATAGCATTTTTTTTTTATAAAGAAACAAAAAAAAAGAGTATATAATATGTTTGTAAACAGATCCATTAATTTGCATCAACCCACAAGTTCCTTATTTTAAGTTCTTTGATTATCGCTGAAAAGACTAGATCAATAATCATACTGCAAGATACTATACTCGAACCGTCGCAATGTATATATCAAACTATCAATGACCTGAGCTGACCCTTCAGTCCCTTATCATGGGACTTAGTCAAGGAAGATCAGCTACATCTTATTTATTGTTTTTTGTCATTGCTAGGCTTATACACTCTTGGAATTTGAGAAACTTGAAACAATGTCCCACTAAATTTGATGGTTGATCATATTTGGTCTCTGTATTCAAACAAAACATACTAATAATTTTCTTTTTCACACTGAAGAAAAGTTTACTCATTGAATTTCAACAGCCACGTACAAGCTGCATTGAATTTCTGTAGACTTGTCGCTTATCTCAGGCAAATTGGGTTGTACGAACTTGATCAAAAAAATTATGTATGTTATGTTTTTAACATATAGTATTATTATGATTCAATTTATTGGGGTAAAGGACACAGAACTAGAGAAAGAAGGATCTGTTGTTCTTTCGATCAAATACTTTTTCTAAAAGTGAAGCTTCATTCAATGAGAATGTTTCGTTCTCTGTTTTGGATATCTCTGTTTTCATTATCATTTTCTTTCTCTGCTGCTCTGGATTATAGTGTCATCACTCCAAGAGAATCCCTCAAGGATGGAGATACTCTTAGTTCTAAAGACCATGTTTTCCAATTAGGGTTTATTAGTCTTGACCAAGATGAGCAGCCTCAACATCGGTTTCTTGGCTTGTGGTACAAGCAACCATTTGCAATCATTTGGATAGCCAACCGAAATAATCCTCTCTACGGCACATCTGGATACTTGAGCTTGAGTTCTCGTGGCAATCTTCAATTGTTTGATGGGGAACACAGAGCCTTGTGGTCATCATCATCATCAGCATCAAAAACCGCGAAAAATCCTTACTTGAAGATATTGTATACAGGGAATCTTGTCTCGAGTGACGGAGAAGGAGTTGTATTGTGGCAGAGTTTTGATGATCCAATGAATACAATACTCGCTGGTATGAAGCTTGGAAAGAATTTCAAGACACAAAAAGAATGGTCTCTATCCTCTTGGAAAACCCTAAAAGATCCATCCATAGGTGATTTCACCTTGTCTCTAGATACTCGAGGTTTGCCGCAATTGATCTTAAAGAAGAAAGGAGATTCGAGTTATTCCTATCGCTTAGGATCTTGGAACGGCTTATCCTTCACCGGAGCTCCAGCTATGGGACGAGAGAACAGCTTATTCGACTACAAATTCACGTCGAGTGAGCAAGAAGTAAACTACTCTTGGACTCCTCGTCGCCAAATTGTCTCAAGATTAGTCTTAAACAACACAGGGAAACTCCAGAGGTTTATCCAGTCGAAGCAACACAAGTGGATCTTAGCAAACACTGCACCAGAAGATGAATGTGACTACTACTCCATATGTGGAGCTTACGCAGTTTGTGGGATAAATAGCAAAAACACAGCATCTTGTTCATGTTTACAAGGATTCAAGCCAAAGTCAGGTCGCAAATGGAATGTTTCAAGGGGAGCAGGCGGGTGTGTCCATGAGATTCCAACCACTTGCGGAAAGAAAGATACATTTGTAAAGTTTCCAGGTATGAAATTACCAGATACTTCATGGTCTTGGTATGATTCAAGAAATGCTATGACACTTGAAGATTGTAAGATCAAGTGTTCAAGTAACTGTTCTTGCACGGCTTACGCGAATACTGATATTCGCGATGGAGGAAAAGGTTGTTTGCTTTGGTTTAGTGACTTGGTTGATATGAGAGAGTATTATAGCTTTGGACAAGATGTTTATATAAGAATGGGTTTTGCGAAAAAAGATTTTAAAGGAAGAGACATAATGGGAATGGTTGTTGGATCGGTGATTGGCATCGCAGTGCTTTTGGTTGCTGTGTTTGTATGTTGCAGAAAGAAGATGATGAAAAGATATCGAGGTAATATTTTTTAACCATCAATTTTCTGTAGACTATGAGATTTTCCCTCATATATTTTATATTGAAATTTGTTGGTTATTATTTTGCAGGAGAAAATTGGAGAAAAGGGATTGGAGAAGAAGAAATGGATTTGCCTATTTTTGACATTAAAACGATTTCCATAGCCACTGATAATTTCTCATACATAAACTTTCTAGGACGAGGTGGGTTTGGACCCGTTTACAAGGTTGTATACTGTCTTCATCACATTTTGCTTTTCTTCTAATGTTTAGAATTCTGAATTGTTGATCATTTTCTTTGAAAATTAATACAGGGTGAGTTAGAAGAAGGGCAAGAGATCGCGGTGAAAAGGCTATGTGCGAGCTCAGGGCAAGGAGTAGAAGAATTCAAGAACGAAGTGAGACTGATCGCAAAACTTCAACATCGTAACCTCGTCACGCTTTTAGGATGTTGCATTCAAGGTCAAGAATGTATGTTGATCTATGAGTATATGCCTAACGGAAGCTTAGACTTCTTTATCTTCGGTATGTTCTTACTTTACAAAATCAATCTCATGATCTTAGTGTAGCTTTTAAGGTAATGATGGTATTGCTTAACTTTTTAGTTGTTAAATGATTGCTAAATAAAGATGAAAACAGAAGGAAAGAGTTGGATTGGGAGAAAAGAAAGAATATTATCAACGGAATTGCTCGTGGGCTTCTTTATCTTCATCAGGATTCAAGATTGAGGATCATACATAGAGATCTAAAAGCTGGAAATGTTTTACTAGATAATGTTATGAACCCTAAGATCTCAGATTTCGGTTTGGCTACATCTTTTGGAGGAGATCAGAGTGAATCAAGCACAAAAAGAGTCGTGGGTACTTAGTAAGGACACTCTATTAACCTCTATATATATACTTTGTGTAGTAATTATCGAAATTTTAACGTTTTGGTTTTCCATAACTGCTTGCAGTGGTTATATGCCTCCGGAGTATGCAATTGATGGACATTTCTCAGTGAAATCCGATGTGTTCAGTTTTGGTGTATTAGTTCTTGAGATCATAACTGGCAAGACGAATCGCGGGTTTAGTCACCCAGATCATGATCTTAATCTTCTTGGACATGTAAGTTATCAGGTTTCTGCCTTCTTTAATCATCTTTTCTCGAGTCAAATCTCAATTTTGTATAGGGAACATGCCTATACCTGGTCAAGTTAGACTCTGATACTATGAGAAAGTTCATGACATCTCCATCTCAAAAGTAATTTGCACTAAGTGGAGTGATTCATGCCATTAATATACTAATTAGAATTCCTAGCTAAACCAGCCAAATAATCTTTACTAAAAAATCTTCAAAGTTGTCTCCTCTTTTTGTATATTAGGTGTGGAAATCGTGGGTTGAAGACAGAGAAACAGAAGTACCAGAAGAAGAGTTGTTGGAAGACACATGTCTTGTTCCAGAGGTTCTAAGATGTATCCATGTGGCTTTGCTTTGTGTTCAACAGAAACCAGAAGACAGACCAAACATGGCTTCTGTTGTCTTGATGTTGGGGAGTGATACTTCTCTTCCTCACCCAAAACAGCCCGGTTTTTTCACCAACCGGAACGTTACAGATATTTTTTCATCTCTAAGCTTACGTTCACAAAACGAAGTTTCCATTACAATGTTGCAGGGTCGGTAGAAAAATAAAGATTATGTATACACTATGGTTACTAATGTAATGTGTCACCAAAGAAGTAAGAATCAAATACAAATAAATGTCACAAGGTTTATCTAGGCTCTATTACACTCATGGTTTGTAAATTCTTGGAAGGAATCTCGAGATTAATAGATAAAAGTGTCAGAAAATAAGAGATTTCGTTCATTGAAAAACCCAGGCTGCTTCGGATCAAGAAGCAACATTTCACTACTCAGCATCAGAACCACCACTGACATGTTTGGTCTGTCTTTAGGATCTTGTTGTACACATAACAGACCAATGTGTATTACTCTTAACACTTCAGAAATATCGGTACACGACTCCTTGAAGGCTTCATCAATTAGCTTATATGCCTTGTCTTCTGTGTAATGCTTCCAAGCCTGAAAAATTAATTACATTTAACTAAGCTAAGATTACAATTATATGAGTTAACTTGCATTGTTGCTGCTAATGTACTTACGTGTCCAAGAAGGTTGAGCTTGTGTTCTTCATTAAAAAATCCACGGTTTCTTCTTCCTGACACTATCTCTAATACCAAAACTCCGAAGCTAAATACATCGGATTTCAATGAGAAATACCCGTCGATTTGATACTCCGGCGACATATATCCGCTGCAGAATGATAGAAAACAATTCTTTTGAATAGATAAACGTTTAACTTGGTGCATTGAAGTCAAGAAAGAGAGCTAATCTTACTATGTTCCAACCACTTTGGTCGTGTTTGCTTCAATTTCATCTCCTCCCAAGGTTCTAGCCAATCCAAAATCAGATATTTTTGGATTCATATCGGAATCAAGCAAAACATTGCTTGCTTTGAGATCGCGGTGGATGATTCTAAGCCTTGAATCTTGATGGAGATACATCAGTCCGCGAGCAATCCCTTTGATTATTTCAACCCGTTTAGGCCAATCAAGTTCTCTGCGGTGTTCTTTATCGAAAATGAAAGAATCCAAGCTTCTGTTCGGCTGATACTCGTAGATAAGCATTCGTTCATCTTCTTTTTTTTTTTTTGAATGAATGTAAAATTTATTCAACCAAAATTTTTTTTGGACATTGTATGCATCCGTTTTTAGAATGTTTAAAATTAAGTTAAGAATCTAGAACCACAATTCGTTCATCTTCTTCCACGCAATATTCAAGAATCTTCACAAGATTACGGTGTTGTAGCTTTGCAGTTAGCTTGATTTCGTTCTTGAATTCTTCTATCCCTTGTCTCGACGTTCTTGAGAGCCTCTTTACTGCGATTTCTTGTCCACCAGCCAATGTTCCCTGGTAAAAAAATTTCAAAACATCTTACCGCTTTTGCGCAGAATCTAAAAATTGGACACAAAGCTTCAATTTATTACCTTGTAGACCGGTCCGAAGCCACCTTGTCCAAGTTTATTCCCATCGGAGAATCCATCTGTAGCTTCTGCGATCGTATCACGATCAAGAAACGGTAATTCAAAATCTTCCTCCTCTTGCTTCCTGCTCGAAGCACGGTCTATATCGCGCTGCACAGTTTCTGAATAAATCAACAGGTTTAACTATCTTATGAAAACATTCACAATAGAAACTCAGGATACTTAATATCTGAGAGCTATAATAAATATTTACCTTCTGTTGCAAGTTTCTTTTTCTTCATGTTGAAGGCAGTCAAACCTATGCAAAGGCAAATAAGAAACAGCGTTGTAGAAAATACTACAATGAGTATCATTTTTTAACTTCCCCTTCACGTAATAAGTGTTATACTTCTCTGTGATCGAACCAGAACAAAAAACATGATCAAGAGTTATATATCTCAGTAAAACAATGAACACAACAAAAAAATTGAACACAAGTCTTAACCTTACCTATCTCAGAAGAAGCAAGCCTCACATACAGATCTTGTCCGTTCTCATTATACTCTCTTATATCAATCAAATCTCCAAACCGGAGAATACATCCTGTTCCTCCATCTCTAATATCGAAATGCGAATAAGCCGAGCAAGAGCAGTTTCTCAAGCATACCCTCTTGCATTCATTCAAATCCATGCTCTTATCATACCACAATTCTCTTATATCTGGTAATTTCAACTTAGAAATCTTCAAAAAATCTTCTTCTCCTCTACCACAACCCAATTTCACTTTTCTAACACACCCTTCTGACCAATCCCCTGCAATCCAAGCCTTTGGAGATTTAGGAACAAACCCTTTTAAACAACTACAAGCCGGAGATTCATTGATGTTGCAGCTTCCGTAAGAGCCACACAACATGTAGAGATCACAACTATCCATCATAGCCGATAAATAGAAGTTCCAACTTTGAAGGCTATCGACCCAAGTGTAACGCAAAGCCCCATAGGGATTCATCTGCATTCTTGTGATCACTGAAGGGTTTTCAAGCTTATAAGTGTAGTAAGCTTCTTCCTCCGTGAACACAAACTCGAATTGATAGATAGGGTTAAGTTTTTTAAATGAGGCATACCGGTGAATCTTAAACCGTTCCATGGACCAGCCCTGAAGACATTGACCGAGTTTCTCTTCAAGTAAAACTGCGGAACACCTTTTGGATCCATTTTATTAGTGTAGTTACCAGTTGATGGATCGTCTTGAGATTTCCAAGATGTCAAGAACCGGTTTATACCGGTTACAAAATTGATACCATATTTCATTCCTGGAAGAAACATATCTCCTGGGTAATCAAAACTCTGCCATATGTAATCTTGATCATCCCCTGAGTTTTTCACAACTAAATTACCTGTATCAAGAATCTGAACCATCGGGTTTCTTAAGCCGGTTTTGTGGAGAGACGATGATGATGACCAGAGGAGGTAGTTTCGGCCATTGAAGAGACATAAGCTCCCGTTGTGATGGGCTTACCCGATCCGATTCGACCCGTTTAAAGTGTGCCACGATCAGCCTGTGGGCCGGCCCATGGTTAGACAAATGAGATTCATGTAACTCGAGAAAATTGAAAACGAGCCGCATGAAGTAAGAAGAAATCGAGAAAGGCCTGATAATATGTAAAATTCAAATATCAGATTATGGGCATGTACAATTTTTCAAATATAAAATAAGTGAATGATGCTATAAGTTTTTTTGAAAGTTTGTATGATCTGTAGATATTTTTCACTTATATGTGTAGATTTTCTTCTTCTTCTTTTTGCTCACTTCAGGTTCACTTTGGAGCTCTTTCCGAATGTCAAGAGTGTCACCAATGGGGCTTCCGAGTTCTGACGTATTTATTTATAGGCTAATGTTGACTTCATAATTAGTCGGTCCATTATTTTTTAGTACGTTATACTTATATCTAAAAATATATCCAAGGTTGAAACTAAAGATGTATCTATTTAAAAACAAAATAATTTTGAGAACTTAAACGAATATAAATGTGACTTGACAGATTTAAATTTAGTAGTAATGTACTTTAGTCAAATGGTCAGTTTTGAATTGAGGCTGTAATTAACAAATAGCTACAAAAGACACTAGATCAGTTAGTGGGATGTGCATTACAAAAGACATTTAGGAGAGGTTTTGATAAAAGCGTAATGTTTTGTCACCATTAATACAAGCCAATATAACGAGGGTGAGGCAACAACAAGACCTAAGGTATAATGATTCAATGTTCGTTCTTTGAACCTGACTCGTTTTTAAAAAAAACGTAAAAGCATTATTGCACTGCGGTTTTTGATTAAATTATATGAAGAATCATGAAATAATGACAATGGTTATCCGATAAGCAAGATTTGGTTGGATTACATGGATATTAATTAAAAGGGATATAGAGACATGCAAGAGAGAACAAGCAGACCAATTGTAGAATATTCTGTCAAGCTGCATTTAGTTTTCCATGGCGATGTCTTTGAATAAGGGACAACAAAATTTAATTTAATTAAGTACCATTCGTAGAAACTTCCCAACAGAAATTATAATAAATGTGAAATGTGAATTGTGAAGTAAACCCTTTTTCATTAGTTTTAAGTTACAAGTTACAAGTTCATAAATTTTTTATACTATCAGAATATTTGAACCAAAAAAAAAAGTCTATCACTTCGGAAGGCGTGTTGGAATAATCACGTTTATCTCATAAAAATGTTACCAAATAAACTTTTGATTTATGAGTTTACCATCAACATCAACTACACTTCTACAACTCTATCATCATCATCATCATCATCATTTTACAAATAATATACTACAGGATTAATAATTGCGTCTTTTACATACTGTTTTCTTTTTATTAAAATACTTCGTTAAGTTTTAAATGGACTCAATCCATCCAATTTAATTGGATTTTATTAGATAAAATTGGTTCAACTTTAAAATTTGAGTACAAACCAATTGAACTGATAAAAGAAGACAGGAGAGCTACACTCATTCCACATTTCTGAACTTTGACCGAAATAAAATAGTAATTACCATTAGCCCCACCCCTAGTCGAATTAGTAACTGTAATCCTGCTAAAAAGAACTGTATGATCGGCAAAACCAGTATTTGAATGGAATTCCAAAGTACTTTCTTGCGGAGCCGACCTTATCTTCAAAACAAATTATCATAATTTCTCTCTTTAACAAAAAAAAGAAAAGAAAAGAAAAGAAAAAATAACATAATTTCTCATCGATACGAATCATAAGATATATAAAATCTCAAGTCACTTGCCGATCAAAGTGGAGGAAATTTCCATAAATAAACAATGGAACAAACAAACAACTCCTCCTTTAGTCCTTTTTTTTAATTTCTCAATATAAAGCAGCGGACGATTTTACCCTCCAATGCCACGGCTTGTCCACACTAGTCAACCACTTCACAGTTCACATGCCCATGGAAACAGAGACATCCCTTAATGAATTGACGGTTATACCCCTTAGCGAGCTTCCAAGAAGAAACCCACAACAACAAGTTGGAGAAGATTATTCGCAATTTCCCAGACACGGACCTTCCCTCAATTATCTAGTTGGCTTCTTCTTCCTTGTCGAAAATCTCCTTTATATTTCCTCACTGCAATACCAATTTATCATAAAACATAGAAACCTTCTTTATCACTCTCGTCAATAAAACTTTCAAATTTTCGACAGCAACATCCACTCTAATGGCATCTCCAAAGTCACCTACAAGACCAACCCAACAAAACCCACAACCCCATTTCCACGATTTCTTTCCGGCGATGGCTGGCAACTTAGGCGGCGAGGCTCTGATCGGAGAGCTCTGCAAGGGATTCGAGCTACTGATGGATGTTGACAAAGGTGTCATTACGTTCGAGAGCCTCCGCCGTAACGCTGCGGCGGTGCTTGGTCTTGGAGGTTTGACGGATGAAGACGTCCGGTGTATGATTAACGAAGGGGATTTTGATTACGACGGCGCGTTGAACCAGATGGAGTTTTGCGTGTTAATGTTTAGGCTTAGCCCTGATTTGATGGAGGCGTCACGGTGTCTCGTCACAGAGGCCATCGAGGAGGAGTTCGGCAATTTCACCCGCCGGCGTTGACTGACACCGGAGGGTTTTTTTCCTTTGATTTAATTCGATTCATTTGTTACTTTTTCTCATTTTTACTAATGTTACCATTCATATAATTCTTTGAATAATAATACGTGATACAATTTACAATATACAGCTTAATTATATAAAAATTGATGCTGATCAGATGTTTTGCAATATTTATATAACAAAATAAAAATGAGACCTAATAGGATAAAATACAGTAACGTAACATTGTTTTAGCTTAAAACCAATATCGATTTGGTTTAACTAAGAAAATAAGCACCATTGTCGAATCATTATCATCATCATTTACTATGTTTAATCATTTCCATGAATAAAGGATATGTTAAGTAGCAAATAGCAATCCAGTCTGCCGGGAAAAAAAAAAAAAAAAAAAGTCTACATAGCAGAATTAAGGTGGTTTCTTCAAATAAAAGAAAATAACGGGGCCATACATATAATTTGGTCAGATTTGGGGGGCGTTGACTAAACAGTCTCCAATAAAAACCCAGAAGAAGCTAGCTAGTGAGGGTATAACGATTCGGAGCTAGATTTTCTGGAAAATTAGAAAAGCTTCCAGAGGATCTCGAGCCCACTCTTCTTCAATGGCGACCAAAGTCTACATCGTGTATGTGAAAAGTCCCTTTCTCATGAATGTCTTTTCGTTGTAAATGCGCGATCATCGATCTCTCAAGCTTTTCGTTGTAATTAGATAGTTTTCATCGTTAAGTTGGAATTAGAATCGTGGGATCCGTGTAGCTTGCCTTAAAGCTTTTGTGATGGATTTGGATTTTGAAATTCTGCTATTAGGAATGAGAGAATTCGCTTTTATGATGATTTGATCAATGTAACAGGTATTACTCAATGTATGGTCATGTGGAGAAACTAGCAAAAGAGATAAGGAAAGGTGCTGCTTCTGTTGAAGGCATTGAAGCCAAACTGTGGCAGGTCTGTGCTGTTTATGAGCTCTACCTTATTCTTTAGTTGGCTCTTCGTAGTCAATTTCATCAGCACATCTGATTCTATGTTACAACTGACTATAAATCTTCGATAATGTAGGAGTTGAGGTTAATAATTAGTTTCTTGTATCTGAATGATAGGGGAATAAATAACATTTCTAGATTTTGATTACTGGAATATAAAGTCTTAGGCTTTTTGAGTCATTCAACACTATTGACTGATGATGACTACATTAATTTTAACCTGTCCTGCATTGTCGCTTGTGCATATCCTATTGTCTTCTCTGCTGTCAACAATGTAAGTTTATTTCGTCAAAATGAAAGTTTGCTTGACTCTCTATTCTCTGAAAGAAAGAAGAAGACACTCTAAATACTAATATGAAAGTTTATTTACGACACTACACGTTCAGATCAGCGATTACATTTGTAGCTGCTAAGATTCTTGACAGTATTATTCGCTCTTTCGAGCTTCTTTATCTCTGACTAGTCCACCACAAGTTATTTCCTTGGGGTTCAGAACCAAAAAAAAACTGTATTATCCCAGCGGAATGTTTTGCCACAACCTCTGCTTTTAATGTCTCTAGTATGCTCTCACTGTTTCTGATCATTTAGTTATATCTTTGGACATATACATTATAATTATACTCGTAAACAATCATTGGGAACACTGAAGCATTGAGCTGGCATTTGTTTTTGATAGGTACCCGAGACGCTCCAAGAAGATGTGCTCTCTAAAATGAGTGCACCGCCAAAGGGTGATGCTCCTATTATCACCCCCAACGAGCTTGCTGAGGCTGATGGTTTCGTATTTGGCTTCCCAACAAGGTTTGGTATGATGGCTGCTCAGTTCAAGGCATTCTTGGATGCAACCGGTGGCCTTTGGAGGACTCAGCAACTCGCTGGTAAGCCAGCTGGAATCTTCTACAGCACAGGGTCTCAAGGTGGTGGTCAAGAAACCACTGCGTAAGTTTCTTTTTGCAATCCAAACTCAACACCCATCAAAGAAACCATTTACTATATCGTGAGAAAACTGGCTTTCTCTTGTAGATTAACTGCCATTACTCAGCTGGTTCATCATGGGATGATATTTGTCCCAATCGGGTACACATTTGGTGGTGGTATGTTTGAGATGGAGAAGGTGAAAGGTGGAAGCCCGTACGGGGCGGGAACATTCGCTGGAGACGGGTCTAGGCAGCCAACGGAATTGGAGTTAGAGCAAGCATTTCACCAAGGGAAGTACATTGCCGCCATAAGTAAGAAGCTCAAGGGACCTGCTACTGCTTAGAGCTCTCTTATAAAGATTATAATTTGATTCTTTGTTTGTAAGTTTTCACAATTTGACATCTTTCAATTGTTTCGTTTTGGAATTATCTACCAACACTGAATGAGTTACTTCAGCTCACAGAAAGAAGACACCATTGCCTTGATTAATTTATTCTTCACAAAAAATTTGTAAGTTAGATATTTTAGTCAAGGTGTTATCAATTGCCAAAGATATCGTATTCAGCTTTGTCTTTTTTTTTTTAAAATTCCGTGACACACTCGATTCTTTTTATGGTTGTTTGAACTGGTCCACTAAAGGCCCATTAATAAAAAATCAGTTCAATAGATGCTAAAGGCTCATTAATTGAAACTAATATTCTAGGTGGTGTGAAGCAAGTGGCATACATTAGTTTCAAATTTGATGTTCTGAAAACTTATGACAAATTGAAATTACTGTTCGTCATAAAATCTAAAACTGTATATGAAAAAGTACACCTAACTACGACTCTACCGGTGAATAGAGAACAAAGGAATTTATGTTTTATACTGAATTCATACTATGTTTAGAGAAATGACTCGTTTGATAAAAATATGTATTGCTCTCCTATAACTCCACAGACCCGAAACAATCTCGACATATCTATGTTATTGGTTCAAATTCAACCGTAGAGGCAAGATACATATTACACAGCATAAATTATATCAGATATGACAGACAAAAAATTAAGTTGATGTTAAATATAAATTGTATATATTTCTGTTGCATTTAACATATACAAATAACTGTTAGAATATCTTAGCAAGTAATAAAAACGTATCCTTGCGTACCATCATGCCTGTATCTATCCAGAGTATTACTTAAACGCATATTGTATATAGTTTTGTTAATAAAGAATCTTAGCGACTGCATTATTACTAGACTAAAAGATTAAAGTGACTTTTTATGGATTGGCCGCATATATGAGATAGGGAGAAAGAGAGGGAACCAAAATAGTCTTATAACTTAAAGTAGTCGAACATGAGGGATCAAATTGGTTTATTCGATTTGTAGTAAGACTTAGATGACATTATTTGGTCTAATAAATCCAAGACATATAAAACAAAATAATTGAAACTTAAAGAGGGTTACTTAATTTGGCCAAATATTATAACATATCCAAAATTTCCACGAAAGTAATGGGCAAAGAAAAAG
Organism: Cardamine occulta; assembly: GCA_028015245.1. Classification (NCBI taxonomy): domain Eukaryota; kingdom Viridiplantae; phylum Streptophyta; class Magnoliopsida; order Brassicales; family Brassicaceae; genus Cardamine; species Cardamine occulta. The sequence continues at coordinate 14,528,017 of CM051389.1, read as the reverse complement.
GTTTAATGATAATCCAAAATAAGCTAGCTCTGAATATAATAATAACAAAGTCTCACACAATAATTCCATTGCTCTATGAAAGAGTGACAACACTATATGTTGGGTATAAGTTGTTGCATGTGCAAGACCCGAGAAATAAGTATTATTTCCTAAAATTGACATATCAACTGTTAGGACAAAACAAAATGCCCAAATGATCGTATCCTAAAGCAACCGAACTCATTGATTCAAAAAACTCATGTGGGTCAGCTAATAGAAAGAATTGCTTAATTAATTAAATTGTGTCGTAAAAGCATAGTAATTAATTACTAAGTAATTATCACCATCCCACTGGTTAACGTAACATTTTTTTTTGTTTTGATCATCATCGTTCATGTAAGTTGGCATATTAAAAATTACGGAAACAAATTTCATGTGGTTGGTCGTGGACTAACAAATTGGTTCGGGAAAATTAGGACAAAAAAAGAAGATTTATATGATGGTTTTTGGAAACCAATGGGCATGAGACATAAAAACATTGCCTACCGCATTATGCGTGTATCCATGTATATTCTAATGTCCCAATTTTAAACAATCCATGATGACCTTCTTTAGTTATAGTTTTAGTATTCTTTTAAATATTATTATAATTATCATGTCATTGTTTCAATGTAGCAACAAAAATCATTAACATGGGCATGTTTACTGTTTCATTATTAAACTTTTAAACATATTATATACTATCATATTTTTTTTGTTATCTCAAAGAGGCGCCAAAACGGCATAATCGTTTTTTGTAGACTGGTTATTTTGTCATTGCAGAATGAAAATGCAAAGTATGCGACTTGACTTGGCCTTGAAAACTTGACGAAGAAAAAAAAAATATACATTAGTGTGTAGATAAATATGACTGATATATCATATATCTACACTACAGATTATTGAATTTATCGCGATTTAATAGTTTGTCTTATATATTTAGAATTGCAGAAGTCGTCAGACCTTGTCGTTTTACTTCAACAGTATAAATGGGCCAAGATCTGTGGTCTAAACGGCCCACTGTGTAAGCCCGAAGGAAGACCGAAGCTATGTCTACCACACGTGCGGGTTACTTTCAAGGGACCCGGTCAAAGTCAACTCTCGTCGCGCGTGTCCATGTCTTTGAGCGATATATTATATCCAATTGCAACCTCCCAAAATCATACACCGACTTGATGTTTGCCGTCTGCGCCATCTAAAATTTTCTATGATCCCAATTCATAAACTATACTAGTCTTATTTTTAGGAACATTTGCACAACAATAACACAAAATAGAGTTAATCTTATAGCCTTATCAGAAATGGGATAATTCATAAGAAACTAAAGCTACTAAAAATAAAATCGGTAGTAAAAAGAAAATTTATTTGAAGGTTTCATATCGATATTCCATATAACACGCACACACACACATATATATATATATATATAAGTGCTGTGTATTAATATGATTTGAATTATCTGCATAAGTGTTCTGTATTGATTTTGACACATGTTGCTATGAATAATGTTCTTTGAAATATACTATATATTATGCATTGTCTCCTCACACCATCTTGGGTCGTCTTGCTAATTATATTTGTTTATGGAGAGATGTTTTGTGATGAGTCTTAGATCTTGTAAATGAGACACCCTCTAAAAGAAACACATAGCCAACCCTGTTCCGAGAAGTTTCTGTCAGTCTTATAATTTTAGACAGTGTCACGTGAAGGGCTGTGTGTTCAACTATTCCGTTGACTCTGGTAGGTCACAGTCAACGTAAACTTGTGGACAGTATACACTTGTTGCGATCTGAGAAAGTTGTAACGAAGAAAACGGTATTTGAGTCTCCACAGATAGTAACAGTGAACCGGTCGGTTCTGTGTGGGTTTACTGGTTTTGTCTATTTCTGATTTATATTCCTCTATTGTTGTGTTTTCCTCTCGGGTAAAGATTATACACTATTTATGTCGGGATTAAAAAGTACACAATTTGATTAAGATCAAGAGTGTAGTTACAAGTTCGGTAAAAGTTTACAACATCTACACGTTTGTGTGTAATTTGTTATACAATCTGATTTTAAAAATTGTATGCGGATCCTAAAAGAAGATCAAAGATTATGTTTAACTAAAGTGACTTAAATTTTGAGCTCTCTTCTTCATGATTTGTTTAGGAAAAAAAAAGGAGTGGTTAATTCAGAATATTTCCAGTCAGATGTTTTTTTAAAAAAGCTTTCCAAGAAGGAAAATATATTAAGAAATATTTGTGAAATAACAGCGTAATTAGTTAAAGAAATACAGTTAAATCTCCAACGGTCTTTGTTTCTAATTATCAATCACACACAAGAATGGGTTGTGACATAAGACAAGACAACCTTATCTATACCGTCAGTGGCGCAGTAGTACTCAAGTACAATTTATCATTATTGCAAACATTAACGGTAAATTCTAAATTTTGTCTACATAGGAAAATAATGTTTTATATATAATAATATAGTACGATACACTGCACTTGTAAGGTCTCTATCTGTAAAAAGCCAGCCTTTTTCTTGTAAGGGTGTTAAAAGAGTCGCACTATCTAAAAACATTGTCTTATCTTTTTAACTATGAAGGAGATGTTTGACAATATGCTGCTCCATTAACAATAACAAGTTTTATTTCCCCATACAAGAGCATTTTTTCTATTGAGGAGATGAATTCCACTATCCGCGCGAATCTTTAGATAAAACTAACATTCGGTGCATTGTAATTTTTGATAATATCTATAAGACATATAGTTTGATCTAAACTAACTAAAATCTAAGGTTTTTAATCGAACTATACGGTAATAGCTATAGCTTGTTTTCGAACTAACTAAGCCAACAGTCAAAAACTAAACTTTTGCAACAATCACGTAGTTTTGATTGAAGAATGTTTCTCTCTACACGGTAAGCTAGATCCCTCAATATATAAGACTATTAGTTTACTCCTAATACTAACATATTGTTTTGGATTGTCATACTCATATGGTTATGTTTCTCAAGGGAGATAACCTGCAAATAAAGTTTATGGCAACTTGAAAAATGTTTAAAGAGAAAAGAGTATCGGATATGCAACCATTAAAAAGGAAATGAAAAGATTTTGATCATTATCAAAAAAAAATTTTCATAAATAGAAAACCCACTATCAAAAAAAAAAAAAGATTTTGATCATAAGAAAAATGTCAAATCACATGTGAAAAAATGTCAACTAAAAAAAAATTTAAGAAAAAAAGGTCAACTTGTGGGTTGTTTATGTGTCATTCAAAGAAAACCACCTTTATATATATATATATGAATCTTTAGTTTGATTTCTTTAAAAAAAAAAAAAAAAATTCTGTCACTCACCAATGCTTCAAAGCCTGTGTTGTTGTCAAAATGCTCACATAACAATTGTATCTATTCTTTCATATTTGATGAGCAATCAGTTTTTTCGAGTAAAACTTATACTACTATAGCCTATATATGAAGATGTTATTCTTTTGAGTTTTGTCCTTTATCTTTATTTTATTTTCAAGTGTTCAAACCAGAAAAAAACAGAACATGATACCAAAAAAAAAAAAAAAGATAACAAAAAAAAAACCGGAGGCATGTAAAATCGGTTTTGCTTTTGCTTTGTCAAGTAAATCAGGCACAAGTAAATGTCACACTGTTGTTATACGAAATTGTATTTTCTTCTTTTAACAAAATCATCTTACCAAAATGCAAATTGACCTTGCTTGTAAAGGATAAAGGTCCAAACAATTAGGCATTAAAAAATAGAAATTTTAGAGGCTCGAGAAATTGACGGACAGAAACAGAGAATTTGTTGGAGAAACATGATTTGCCTTTTGTACAACTGGTTTTCAAATCCAGAGAGACTATGCATATTAAAAAGGATACAAAAATTAAACTAAAATTAAGATTAGAGAAGACATCATCTGCAACTCCCAAACCTTCTACACCAGAGAGAGTCTCTTCACGTTCCTTATCCATCTTACTTGCTTCCCCACTGTTTGTGACCAGGGACCCATTTTGGACACTTGGGGCTGAAGTAACTATCAACAACCCTTGAGTTCAATAGCTCGATGATCGGAGCAAACTTCACGCACCTTGGCGTCTTGTACTGATTAATCGATGCTCCTAAGCTGATTGCATAATCCATGAGCTTATCGAATGTCCCTGGCTCAACAATCTTGATCTCGAGCGGGCCTATGGACTTGTCACTAACCCTTCCTTGTCTATAAACAGTGTTGAGTGACTCTTCTACGGTTAAACAGCAATCCTCGAAGACCGAAGGAGGGATTGGTGTGTTTCCATCCAAATATAGTTCCCAGAACAGAACATAATGGCCTGGGATAGAACTTGTGTCTGCGTAGCTCGTGTACTCAGAGAGTGAGACATCGAACTGGACGAGGTGTGTAACAGCGTTCTTCACCGCGTTCTGAAGCTCAACCTCGTCGGTCTTATCGGAATCTATGCTCAAGACCACATTCTTGCGACAAATGAAACTGAATTGAGGGGCCTTGTTCTTGAACCCAGTCACTCTCAACAAATCACCAACTCTGTATCTGCAAAGCCCTGCAACAACAATCATAAAGAAATTAGATTAAACCCTTGAATTTTTACTAAAAATCAATCAAAGACTGTCACGTTTATCTTACCGGCGTAAGTGGTGACAACGAGCTCGTACTCTTGACCAAGCTTGACATCAACTAGATCAACAAGCTCTTGTTGCTCTTTCTCAGTGAGTGCTTTAGGAAGGTTGATGGAGTTAGTAACACCATTGTTTCTATGAACAGGCAAGAACTCGAAATAAGCCATGGTTGGTATGAGCGTGTAAGAGACCTCGCTGGGTTTGCAAAGTGGCCTTAGGTTCACACCAAAGTAACACTCTGAAGAAGCATACATTGTGCAGACAAGAGGCAAGCCATTGCTGTAGTAATCCAAAGTTGGGATGTATTGAGACATAGTCCCGGTCACAATCACATCCACATACTTTGTGTTAGGCCACAGCCTAGTGATAATCCCTTGCCAAGACGACTTCTTGCACTCGGATTCCACGAAATCCGCGAGCTTTGGACTAGATTTAAGGATCTTGGCGACAGCGTCACGCACTGAAGGATCGGTTATCAAGGAACTTAGAGTACCGGTTCTGATGTCACGGACCAACTCGGTCCAGTGTTTCTCAAGAAACTTGATGGCTCTGATGAAACCAGAGGCGAAGACAGCGCCGACTCGAAGAACCTCCTGGTGTTGGTATAAGCCACAGAGCATCTGAGAGTACATGCTCTGGTAAGAGTCAGGGCAAAGGATGGTCTCGTTGGGGCTTGTGTAGTTGGTGTAAGGGTCAAAAGGTCTTTCTTTGAAATGAGAAGATTTGTAGAAACTGGTTAAGACAGGACGAGCAGGGAGGCCTCCTGGTGTCTTGGATTCGGACTTGATGAACAAGAAATACATTCCTTTGCCTTTGTCAAGACCAGGAACAAACTGACTCATCACAGGCATCAAGAGACTGTAGAGGAGTGATCTTCTGTCTAGTTCCTCTTCGATTGTTGGCATTAGCTTCCTCTCCCCACCAGATGTCCCAGAGCTGTCGGAAAGAACATATAACGCCTTGTTAGACTTTTAATTGTTGACAAAATTTTATGAAAAAAAGTTGTTAAAATTTCGATCTTTTGGGTACGCAGAAGAAAAATTAAACTTTTTTAGAGTACCCATCTTCCAATCTTAATCTCAGACTGAATGATAAACAAATAACTATGAAGACAAAAATTGACTAAAGATGTACTGAAACATTTTTAAAGAATCAGGTGAGAGAAAACAGAGCATCGTCCATTATCATAAAAAAAAATCAGAGGCATCGCCCATTATAAAAAAAACAGAGCATAGAGCAACAACACAAACAAAAACAGAGCATCGAGCAAAACCATAAACAAAAAAAGAGCATCAAGAAGAAGATAGAATGTAACCTGGTGAGGAACTCAGAGATGGGCTTTGAAGAGAGAATAGGAGATTTATCACCATTAGCAATCCTATTGATCTCAGGCTGAATATCCTCGTACGTTATAACCGGCATCACCTTTTTGAAAGTCTCTCGGTCTGTGCGACCGTCGAGGTCATGTCGCCTGAGGTACTCCACGTCAGCATTGCGGGTCAAGATCTCCTTCAAGACCCGTCTCTGAACTTGGTCGGCGTTCGAGGTCAGTTCTTCGATCAACTGAAGCATCTTCTTGTTTTTTTCATCAAGCGTCAGATCGAAAACCTCTAAAGTATTCTTTTTAGGTGCCTCAGGCATGGTTTTGGTTTCAGAGAGAAGAAGTAGCAAAAAAGATAGAGATAGATAAGAAGTAGATACTCTTATGGTTTTTGTGAGTTTTTTAGTGTGTGAGGAAGAAAGAAAGACAATGGTTGATATATATAGAGGAGAATGAAAGAAAGGTGAATGAAAGTGAGCATGGACAAATGAGGGAGATGAAGGGTATGCTCGTCATTTTTTAATCAATTAATCTATAAATTAAGTAAAAGCTTACTGTTCGTGCTTTTTAATTGCACTAATTATTTAATTTAATTTCATAACGCGAGACTCTCCTTTCTTGCGTAAAAGTCAAATCCCGTACTGTGAGTTATTTAGTACTCTCCAGTTTCTTGCAGTATAGATTTAAAAAAAAAAAATACATATACAAATTATTAAAAAAAAAAGATACATCTATTACACTTTAATATAAAATTCCATGTCACTATAACTGTTATTAAGAATTAGACTTGACATATAATAGAGCTGACTTAGCAAATAATTGTGATGATTTTGTAATGAACCACCAACTAGTTTGCATTGTTATTAAGAAAATCACTTAACAAATTGTGGGTTTTATACTTCCAAAAACAACAAAAATTGTGGATATATAGAAAATAAAAAGAAAGAGAAAATACTACTCCTCAACTGTAAAAGCAAATGAAATTAAATAATTTACTTTCTTTTTCTGGTCATCTTAAACAATTTAATTTATACAAAGGGAAGGAGTATCTACGCAATACTGTAGCCGTTATTCATAAATATCCATTAAAATTGCAGTGTATTTGATACAGCAGCAGCCGAGACATTAAGATAATGCGGATTAATACAATAATATGTACAAGCGAATGAAGATTAGTTGACAAAAAAAAAGTAGATTAGTTAGTTATATGTTTGATGTGTATTTTAACATGTTGCTTGTCTCCTTTATCACAGGAAAAAAAAAACATGCTGCTTGTCTGAAGTATTTGGTTCGATACATCCAAAATATATAACAATAAAATTCAAAATACATTACGTCAAAAAAATAAAGTTATAAAAAGTTTAAATTCTAGAATACTATTGAATTTGATGCAACACTCTCCAACACATAAATTACTCTAATCGCTCTTCTAATAACTATCTCCATCAGACTATATAGTAATAAAAACGATATTAAAATAAAATAAGTGTCCATCCAAAACCATAACAACAGGGATTGAGATAGGGGCACGGATTTTATAACGGGGTTTTACCCGGTTGACCAGCTCTACAAAACCGGCAATGTCCGGTTAATCCGCAGTAATCTCGTACGGGTTGTCCCACAAATAACCGGCAACTAACTTTTAGCCTTTTTAATACCCTAAGCTAACAAAAACGAAACCACCTCTCAAAAACGGCGTTCATTGGGTATTTTGAGATGTGCATATTTGTGGGGGCCCAGACAGCTGGACTCCACACTTGATAGCTTGACACGTGTACGGGATTCTTGCTGTTGTAACTAGTTTAGTGCCTTCACGTTATTTATTTTGAAGCGAATTGTTTTTTTTTTTTTGCGGGATCGAAATGTTTTGTTCACCATCCATGTAAATCATATGAGTAGATTTCAACATTTTGTTGGGTGTGAACGCATTTGTTTGGAGATTTCCGTTTCTTTCCTTTTTTGTTTAAACACAATAAACGTGAAACTTTGGATAAGCTCACCAGAATACGTAGATAAACTATTAATTAAGTTGTTATTCATAATGTTTAGTGTCTAAAACTGAAACTTATACTAATTGTGAAGATAGCCGTCATATGGATAGCGTAGGCTGCGTAGCAGTTCTCTATAATTATTTTGCATTGGAATCTTAATTTTTTTCTTTTGCTAATTATTTTTTTTTAATTTTTTTTTTAAATGTTCAACTGTACATGTTTTTATGAACATTCTAGAAAAGCAGGCCAAAGGATTAAAATGTGCCTGTAAATATTAACGTCTACGTAAGAAATTGGTTTTTCAATACATTCTCAAAATTACAAATAAAAGTCTGTAATTTTTTCACAAAATAAACATATAATTGAGATTAAGCAAATTCTAATGGCTGCTATTTGCTGTAATCTGATATGGTTTGAAATCGGTGCCTAACAGATTAACATGGACGACGTAGATGTCTCTACATTGCGTAAAACTCTTAATTTCTTCTTTGTAATTAGGAGTCAAATATTTTGGTAAGTTTCTTGACTATATATAGTGTGTCTAGTATATATCAATTTCAAAGAGTCGAAACTTCGGACTTATTTTGTTTATTTCACCTACCAATATCGTTATTCTATGGGAAATGAATTTTCAACTATCAGATACCTTTTAGCTTTAAAAATTATAACATTTGGAAAATTAACAATAGAAATGTGGTTTTAGCTAAATTTCATTCAACAATTCGAGATACCCACTATTCGTACCGATCAGTCACTCTTTAGTGTTTTCCAAATATAAACGACTTGGTAGAAGTATACTAACATTCAGGTCTATATATACAGATGCAGGCATCCGCAAGAAATGCCACTTTGGCCTGTTGAATAATGAAAATTTCCTGGCGACAACAAATAATAATGAAAATTTCCTCTAGGTTTAAAACTCATGAATCCAACTACAAATTTTGACATTATCAAAACAAGAAAAAAAAGAAAAACTATAATAAAATTTGGACACTTTCGTGGTCATCTGTTACAAATTCTCATTATTTTATCATTTGAAGAATTTTGGTTTTTACACGGAATGTCCCAACATGCCACGCGGATTTTCCCCCACCGAAAATCAGGTGTGAGCATCTATGTGTAATATCCAAAGTTCAGGAAGGTATTATTGTAATTTTTTTATCATAAAATAAATCCGTACTCCCACAGTCTTACATAGTTTTTTTGGTGTGCTTAATATACGGAAGGTTTTGGCGTCGGCGGGAGACACCGTCACCGTCAGTCATAAATACCTTTGACCGTTGACTTTTTAATATCTTTTACCCCTCTCCGGAGTTTTTTTTAAAACTAAAGTTGGTACTCAAGTTGATATTTTCTAACCCATATATAAGATGTACAACTTAAATAAAATCATGGTCTTACAAACGTGCATGTGTTTGGCTTGAAACTTGAAGATAGCTTTATCCTCTATGGCTTACTATCAAGGTACAAGATATATATATATATATATATATATATATTTGCCTTTATTATTTAAGTTGATAGCAAATTATTACTATTTCAATAACCTTGTTGTTAATATCTAAGTAGGTATTTAATTATGCAAACCAATAATGTGGTCCCCAGATATATTAGGAACCTTGTTGTTAATATCTCTTGCTGTTTCCTCGACCTTGAGCGTGTAATAATGCTGTCATGTCAACGACCTAAGTTTGTGTACACATTATAATAAATCAACTTTATTTAGATCATAAATCAGGTTTACCGTAGTGTATATTAAATTCTACAGATTGTGAAAGTTAATATCTTTAAAACAATTCTTGATAAAGCAGTGTGATCAATGGTATGGTGCGAGTTTATGGTAAATCCCACTATTTAATGACTTGGAGACCGTCTAGCTAGTTTGTTTTGTTTACAGGTTTCACCATATTATATTTAACTAGATGTGTGTGTACGTAACGTGAAGGGAGGATCGTGTCTAACGTAGTTGATATGGAGTATATATTATAATTATAAACTGAACAAATTATACCTAAAATAAGATTAAGGGAATGAAATGAACAAAGGGACATTAATGAAAGTTGATTGGCTAGGGAATGGTTTAAGAAACCACGAAAAAAGTGACTACGCTTTCGCACTCCAACTAAAAGAGATTCGGAGATTGTGCCCCCACCCCACCCCCAATCGAATCTATATATTATGTAGTTAGTGACATAAACCATGGTCTTCCAATATGTATATATTTATATGCATGTGTCATTTGTGTATAATACAACCCTTACACTTTCTTTACCTTAAGCATTGTGCTTACAGAATAAGGAGATGGCAAGTCATTAATGAAGGAACCATTCTATTACAGCTCAACTTTTTTTTTTAGTAGTTGATATTGATCGATTATTTGCCTAAACTACTGTTAGAGATAATAGCTAGTATATTGTTATATATACGTGTATATGTGTGTCAGAGAGAAATTTAAACTATTATGAATTCGTTACTAATTAACAACTCGAGTCGTGATGACAACATGGGAGAAGGAGGTAGATGAGCCCTTGATTTATCGGCAAGCCATGTATTGTAAGTGCTTGACTTTGCTGGGAGGGGAATAGCAGAAAGATCAAGAGTTTGTTTCAAAGCACTCTAAACTTTGTAGTATATCGTTTAGCCGTAACGATTCGCTGACCAACCAGAAACCTTCGCATGAACTGCCAGCGTTTAGTGGTAAGTATATGCTAGTAGATCATATATAAAACTATATATTATCATTTAGCTTGTTAATTACTATTAGTCATTTACAACACTAATAAAATAGTTTGCTTGTATAATCAATAAAATTGTGCGCTAAGTTTCAGATATAATTTATGTTTCTATATTTTTGTAATATGTTGAAAACAATTTAACAAATTGCCATATTTACCTAAACGATTCTTTTTTCCCTTGCTATTAAGTCCACAAAGAAGTAACTCTTTTTAACATTGTTATTTGATGGATGTCACGACATCATTTGTTGATTTTGAAATAAATAGTTCGTGGGGGAAGAGGGTAAAATGTTTAAAACTTTATAGGGATCAAAAGTATATGAAATGTTTAGTTCTATCCTTATCTTTTGACTATTTGACAGGTAACTATTAAAGTAACCCACTAGATAAAACATGGCAAAAGCTCTTGAGATTGAAAGAAGCACTGACAATTTGAGTTTCATGTCTTCTCTCGTTGGTCTTCATTACTCCATTATTTATTTATTTCTACTTTTGCCCTCCAAAAGTCATATTTACTCATTTGGAAAAATATAAAATTTCTCAAGAGGTACAATAATGAATGCATTCTCACACAATATTATTGGTCTGTATGTCTTTTTCTATCAATTGGTTTCATCATATATCCATTTGGGTAACAGATCGATTGTTATAAACATTATTTTTTCCTTTCATTTTTTAAAGAAAGCAATACATTGCTGATAAACACAAGTATTCTAGCGTGATCAAATTTACAAAGTTCTTATATGTAATTCATTTGATTTTTAGATACTGGAACTTAGAATGACGATTATATAAATCTGAATTAGCAAAGGATTTTTGGGATGGAGATCGATCCGTCGTTATACGGATACATTTAAAAATAACTGTATAAGAAACTGATGGATCATAGCAATGACGTAGCGGCATATTAATTATGGTACATATATATATATATATATATATATATTAAATAATTTGCATATTTAGCAAAAATTTGTTAACACATAGTATTCGAATGGCGTACGTTGTCTAGTGTAATTATCATAATACTTATCACTAATCTTATGTATATGCGAGTATTGGTAGGTTGTGCTTATTGATGGCTACAAAAACATGGATAGATGCTGGGGAAGAGTCCATTAGCCAGCAGTGTTTAAGGGATTTATTGGGTCAATATTTTAAGGGATTTTGTCTCTAAATTTCTCCGATATTTACATATGTCTAGCTACTATTCATTGGTTTTGGGGTCATTTCTATCTTTTTAAAAGTTATTTTATTACTCTTCGAAATTTTATATTTGGTTTTCAAAATTTATATGTTTTCTTTTCTCGCATGAGAAAGCGGTCGAGTCAATCAAATATCGACTTCTTTAGAGTCTAGTCGACCGATCGTATCCTCAAAGTTGCCTATCACTTTACGGTTTTCTCAAACCTTCCTATACTTAAGACTTGGACGTACATATTTTATCCAGGTCTATAAGAAGATTGTTTTAATAACACTTATAAGGTGAAAGTATATCAGTCCGTATTGTCTATTGAAACCGGAACTGTGTTTAAGTATCATTCGACATCTATGTTTTTGTGGGAAAATATGAAAACAAGTTGGTTTCTAACGTTCTGGTTAATTCGTCTTACATTTATAACATAAATTTTAGTTTAATTAATAAGATAATATTTATAACAATCTGTTATCAACATCTCATCAACTTTATTTAACCAAAAAAAAAAACATCTCATCAACTCGAGATGTTTAGTTGTTCATATTTTCATCTGGTAAGAAAAGTTATACATAAACTTGAGCCATTTTTTTATAGAATAAAGATTGATTAAAATATTTAAAACTAGACCATATGATGATTTGAGTAACAATACTTTAAGACAACAAAGTTTAACACAACCAACACAATTGATGGGTATGGACATAAATCACATGCTACTAACCAATAAAATGAGTGTGTCGGTTTTCACCTTTTCAATATTTCGTTCCAGTCAAAACATATAATATTTGATATTTTTTCTCAGCCATGATTAATTAACTTTACTTGCCATTAAGTAGTTATAAGTTTCATGGGCTTAGGCTTGGACAAACATTTGTGTATAAAATAAAGTTGACAAGATGTGTCATAAAGAGGTTAACACAATTAAACTCAAAAGATTATCTATGAATATAACAGCTGAAGTCCAATTTCATTATATATTAGCTCATATCTACTTTTTTTTTTTTTTATCTTCGCAACTTAATTATATCACATCAATGTCGTACTTAGGCCTCTAGTGGGTATTTAGGTACCGGAAAAACAACGTGCAACAAATTCAAAATGCCATGTACCTTATATCCAACAAGGGATAAGGTGAAATTGGGTCTTAGATCGTAAGAACTTTTAAGCCCATTATTGATTCGTGTCCCCAATAAATCATAACGGATGGGTCCATGCACGTAGCAAACACACGCTCACGGCCACAACCATCCACAACGTGTAAAGTAGAAACTCCCCTTTCTTTTCTTAGCACAGAAATAGATGATAATAATAATACTTGTCTTTTAGTTGATTTCCTTTCATTCATTTTTATACCTTGCATGATCCAATTTCAGGGGCCGGGTTTTGTTGGATTCCGTTTAACTTATCCATTGAAAATCTCAACTTTTCAAGGTTGTAATTAAGAGATAAAGTATCCATTAAAATCACAATTCTTCAATAAAGTAAAACTAATATCCCACATAACATAACCTGATAATTAAATAACACAACACACATGAACTATATATTTCAATCGCAAGAGTCTGAGCAGAATAGCAAGAGTTTGCTTATATTCCAAGACTCTATTTGAATCTTACTTTTAGCTTTATCTTTAATAGAGATCTTAATTAGTCCAAAAGCCATCGGTAATTGTTGTTGATATAACAAAGGGATATGAACTAGATATTGTTCCATCAGTACTTCTTTGACGACTCAATTTACCGACTCAAACTATTTATCTTATCAAGAATATAAATCGAAGATGAATATATATATATATATATATATATATATATTGTTAAGTTGAATACCAAATTCATAAATGGGAAAAGCTTTAAACTTTCTGTTGTGGGCAATGGAAGAGGTCTTTGGCTGTTTATAAGTGCGATCAATTGAAGGAAGAAGATGATAATAAGAAGGAATAATTTATTTTCTTTCAAAAGAAAATTTCTTTTCTAAATTGGGTTTTTTTTTTTTTTTTTCAAGATAATATTCCCTTTATTGTTGAATCGTGTTTGTGTTGCAGTGATAGATTCTTTAGTAATTGATGAATGGTACTATAGGTCTGGTGGTTATTGTGGATTTGTGTGTGCGTATGAGTGGGTACAAAAGATAATGGCCTTTTTTTGGGGTGTCCCCATGAAGAGTTTTATGTCTATGCAATAACCCAACTTTTCCTCCTTTTTTATTCACCAGACACATCACTTCATCATCACACTGAGCCCATTTACATTTTATATATATGCATGTATGACTGTGAATACACATGTACATATGAGTCAGAGTCCGTCCCACAGGAAGACAAAACTGAGTTTGAATTTATCTGCAACATATATCGATCTTTATTTGAAAAATCAAACTATATTTTGAACTTGTTTTACCAAGATTTAAGTAGTCAGGACCGGCTCAATATATATATATATATATGAGCCTTAGGGCAAAAAAAAATTTTATGCCCTTAAAATTTAAATTTTTAAAGTTTTTTACTAAATTTTTTTTGGATTTTTCAATTTTTTAAATGAATAATATTTTTGTAAATTTTATAATGAAAATATTTTTTTTGGCTCCTTTCAATCTAATTTTTAAAATATTTTAATATTTTATATATATAATTTATTTATAAAAAAAATTGAATTCCTTAGTTATTAGGACACAAGATTGGATCCGAAACCATCGCCACTCCTGCCTTCCTATATGAGCCGGCCCTGCAAGTAGTTAATATGATTCTATGGTAATAAACTTTTAGGAAGATTTTAAGGTTTTAACAACGAAAATTGTAGTGCTAATTAATGATGTGCCACAATAGGATTCGTGAAACGACTTATGCTTTCAATTAGTGGTTTAAGTGTGTATTTACGGCCCGGCTCAGCCCAGCCCATCCTAACCCATTTTTTCTTAAGTGGCACATTACTATGTGTTGTGTTAGAACTCAGAAAGCCTTCTCATGTGATGTGGAAGAAGACACAACAAACACAACACTGGGATGAGCATTTGACAAATATGTTAAATGCTTTGGCAGATCAAAGCACCCGATCCATAGCTATGAATGTGGTGCAATAATATTGAGAAAAGTGGGAGAAACTAAATTAAAGGAGACCAAAGATAAAGAAACCACACAGCTGATCTTTCTTAGCTGTTGTTACTATATTTTTCTTCTTATGTCTTAACGATTGAGGTTGTATCGAACGTCTTTATCTCCTCCTTTCTTCTTATATATTCCAATCTGTAAAATGCACTGCCATTGTGTAATATAACGCCAATGTTGCAATAATCCAATCTTGCCAAATATAATAATATGCCAAAAAGATAAAAAGGTATCTGTCTTGGAGTTTTCCAATTGTCAAGAATAATAAAAATGTAACACGGAACCAAAGGAAAAAAACAAAAATAATATTAAAATAGCATAGAGAGATGGAAACATAAATTTATAATATATCGTTACAAGCCAAAAATAATAATTTAACACTGTAAAGTGTAAACCCATTTTTGGCATTTGGAGAATAGAAAAAGAGGAAGAAGAAGAAAAGAGATAATGGAATCGAAAGGAGATGGAAGGAAAACGACGATGTATTGCGTGACTGGTGCAAGTGGATACATCGGTTCTTGGTTGGTTAAGTCTCTTCTCAAAAGAGGCTTCACTGTTCATGCCACTCTTAGGGATCTTGTATTGTTTTCAAACTTGTCTTGTGAAAACCAATCGAGTTTTAAGTGTTTGTTTACATCGAATCTCAGGTGCTTTACAGAGGATTTTAAAATACATATGGATTAATTGGTTATTTTGACTAAAATTTGGACTATTATGTAAATAAATGTTGCTTTGAAGTAGATAAACTAAGGAACGCTTCTTCTTCTAACAGCGAAATCTCAACATTTTAAATCCAAATGGAAGGAAAATGAACGGCTTAGATTATTCCGAGCGGATCTTCATGATGACGGCAGCTTCGATGACGTCGTTAAGGGCTGTGACGGCGTCTTCCATGTTGCCGCTTCCATGAAGTTTGATATCTCATCAGATCACGTCAATCTCGGTACGACCTTGTCATTGCACCGATTTCTTTTTAACAACGCCTAAACCGCTATCAACCGGATCAAACCATTAGTTTTAACCGAAAAACCGGGTTTTGTTGGATTGAATGGTAGAGAGTTATGCACAGAGCAAAGTCATAGATCCGGCAATAAAAGGCGTACGGAATGTACTTGGTTCTTGTCTAAAGTCAAAATCAGTCAAAAGAGTTGTCTTCACATCATCCATCAGTACTCTCACTGCCAAAGATGAGAATAAACGGATGAGATCTGTCGTGGATGAATCTTGCAAGGCTCATATTGATCATATCCTTAAAACACAAGCAAGTGGATGGGTAAATACTATTTCAATAGTATAATTTCATTACTTGCTTTACAATTCATTTCGGCGTCATAAACAGTTTAGACTTGGTGTGGGCGACAGATTTATGTATTATCGAAGCTCGTATCAGAGGAAGAAGCATTTAGATATGCAAAAGAGAGAGGAATGGATCTTGTTTCAGTCATTACAATTACTGTTTCAGGTCCATTCCTTACTCCTTTTGTCCCATCAAGCGTTCAAGTTCTCTTGTCTCCAGTGATAGGTATGTATATAAGTTAAGAATGTTAATTGGGCTTAGTTAACCAGTTTGATAATTACATTTATAATAACAAAACAGGTGACTCAAAGTTGTTTGAGATATTATCTGCTGTGAACAAAAGAATGGGTTCGATTGCTTTGGTACATATTGAAGATATTTGCCGGCGCATCTGTTTTTGATGGAACAACCAAAGGCTAAAGGTCAATATATATGTTGTGTTGACAATATTGATCTGCATGAGTTGATGTTTCATCACTTCTCTAAGGAGTTTCTTTGTAAAATTCAAACGTAAGTCTACAAATTTCTTACAATTTTTAATGCTTTTGTCAATTCTTCTTTGTTTTAGACTAAAGATTTTAGAAAATTATTATTCTTGGTTTATAGGGTAGATGATGACGAGGAAGAGAGACAATGTATGAAGCCTATAATTTCTTCAAAGAAGTTGAGAGAATTGGGGTTTGAGTACAAATATGGTATTGAAGAAATTATTCATCAAACAATTGAGGCTTCCATCAATTTTAAGTTTCATACCTTGAACCACAAACTCGAGCAGTGAGATCAACAACAATTGATCTTCTTTTGTCTTGCTTGATTAGGCTATTGTGATCATAAAAGTCTATTAATAAAGTGTTTATAGTCACTATAGTATTAATATCGTTTGAACATATAATATAGATATATAGTGACTAAATAGCTCTTGGTCTAGTGGCTTATTTGAAAGAGATTAGGCCACTGATAAAGAAGTCACGAGTTCGAGTCTACTTGCGAGAAGAGATATTCCCAAAGAAAAATTTAAAGCCTGCTTCAGTACACACGGAAATCAGTATTTCAGTCCAAACTTAGAGGTTATAAAAAAAACATATAACATAGAATGATGGGTCTTACTAGTTCGAAGTGTCAATTATAGTTGTGATTTAGTACCTCTAGTTTTGTCGTCACTTTTGATGTAAGCTTTGTGTCAGTGCATTTGCAAATCATATGGACAATTCTGTTTTTCAAATAATATGCTAGCTATAATATATGTTCTTTTTTGCTATTCTTTTTAATTAGAAACATAAGCATGGCCGTAGTATATATGATTCAAATTTGAAAATTTTAGCATATTATTTCGGAGTAGGACGTCAATACTATGTTGTATATTCATCAGCAAATATATTAGAGCTCATTACTCTGCACAAAATTTCTTACACGATGTAGGCAAAATAGCAAAATGGGCATATTTATTTGATTTGTCTCTTCCCCGACGCTGAAATTTGGCATTTACCAATATTCTACATCCGTGAAACAAAGCCTTTATCCGTCTGGGGCTCTTCAAACTTCATTCATGTTATTTGTGCAACCAGCCCATTCCCTACTTCGCATGAATATAATAGCCAATACTATCAATTACACCATAAACAAAAACATTCCACTCTTTTTTTCCACTTAGAGATCAATCTAAAAAATCTGACAAAAGCTTTACACTTTGAAAATTTGAGTTTACAAGTTTTATAAGAGTTGTTAAAAATCCAGAGACTTGCACATCATGTTGTGAAAATGAAAATTTGAGTTTACTCCTTTGATATGTGAAAATGAAGAAGAACAAAGAAGACCGTACATAATAGCAAAAAGCTTTAGAGGTTTTGGTTTAATTAGCTCATTTGCAATTAATAATTTTTGAAAGCTAAAACTTTTCATCAATTTCACAACTTTGCGTTTTTTGAAACTATATTGATACAACTAGTCAACCAAAATTTCCAATATTTTTAATCAAAAGATTAATCTTAAGGTTTGCAGATTAGCACAAAACAAGGAAGTAAAGCTCGAGAATTGAGCAAATAAAGCTCCTCAACATTTGTATACAGCCCAACTTTACCGGCCAAAGAATCAAACCCATTCAACTCATTCATCTCCTCTAAATTCTCCACCGGCCGATGAACCCTTCCGGCGATTACTCGACACACAATCAACGCCTTCCGATCACCACCGCCGCCAATAACAATAGACTCGAACGCCCTTTCGCTCGTAGACGCCGTGAAAACTCCAATTCCGTAGTTCATCTCCCGTTTCTCCGAGAACCCATTGCGTATAATCCGGCAAACGCAGCATTTGTCCGACGAACATATACTCGTCGACCCGTTTATCCCCAGAACACACGCGACGGTTGTGCCGTGGAACCTGAGCAACTCGTTCCCGTCGGCGATACATCTCGGATGTTTCTTTTGTAGCTTGCTCGCTCTTATCTTCACCGTATCTCTGTATTCCTCGAATCTGGCTAAGGTTTTTTGCATGTTGTGCACTTTCAAGATCCGATCGATTCTCCCGCCTTGATTCTCACTCTTTAACCAGCTTGTTCTGCAGATTATCTCCACAATTTTCCTCGATGAGTCTCCTTCCACAAGCTCTGTCACTGAAATTTCGGTGAAAATTCTTTGATAAACAAACTCTGTAACCTAATTGTGAACTTCGAAGATGAAATTTACGAACTTTGAGCTAGAAAATAAGAAATTTAGAAATTTGAAGATGAGATTTACAAACTTTACTGAAAAGCTAAAAAAGTATGAAAATTTTGAAATTCAAAGATGAAATTTACGAACTTTGAGCTAGAAAATAAGAAATTTAGAAATTTGAAGATGAAATTAACAAACTTTACTAAAAAGCTAAAAAAGTATGAAAATTTTGAAATTCGAAGATGAAATTTACGAACTTTGAGCTAGAAAATAAGAAATTTTGAAATTTGAAGATGAAATTTAAAAACTTTACTAAAAACAGTATGGAAATTTTGAAATTCGAAGATGAAATTTACGAGCTTTGAGCTAGAAAATAAGAAATTTTGAAATTTGAAGATGAAATTTAAAAACTTTACTAAAAAAAGTATGGAAATTTTGAAATTCGAAGATGAACTTTACTAAAAAAAGTAAGAAACTTTGTGATATGATTATTTACCGGCGTGTTTAGTGAGATGATGAGCTTCAGCAGCTTCGAGTTTGCTAAATTTCTCGCCGCATCTATGGCAAGAAACAGAGTAATTGTCTCCATTAATGGCGGAATTGTCTCTCTCCTTTCTGCTCTGGTGAAATCCCAATCCTTCCCTGTCTCTCTCAACCACAACCAAGGAAGCCTTTCTCGACGCTTGGCTCCGCCGTGAAGAAGAGTAATGCACCGGCGTGCCTGGCCTAAGAGTCCCCACTAATTCCGTAGCTCCGGTGATCTTGAGCTCGCAGGTGGAGTTGCTAAGGATAACGTCGTGAGTAATGGGATTGAGAAACTCGCTGCTTCCGATAGAACGAGGGCTAGAGCAAGGTGGCTTCTCCAAATGACGTTGGTTTCCATTTATTACGTCTTTGAGATTAGCTATGGATCTTGAACAACCGGACCGGCCTCCGATACCGGAGGAAGTAGCTGTTGGTCTCTTTGTGGATATTGTAGCGAGTCTTTTTCTTGATCTCGGGTCGTGGACATCGGAGGGATCAGATTTGCAGGTGAGAGATTTCTTCAGTGAAACCCAAACATTGGGAAGCTTCTTGTTCTTGTTGTTGTTCTTCATCTTCTTCTCGATTCTTGTGCTTGAAGCTTCCATTTTTCTTTTTAGCCTCTCTCCACTGGTTTTGGTATTTGAAAGAATATGAGAACAAGAGACGCAAAAAGAACGTGACGAAAGAAAGGAAACAAAATAAATTTCAAAAGTAAACAAAAAAGGAAGCAAAATAGCAAAAAGAACTAAATTTGAAATGAATGTTTAGAATTTAGAGAGTTTGCATTTTTTTTTTTGGATTGGAGAACCTTCTTCTGGCAATTTAGTTTTGCATTTTCTGGGGAGAGAGACAGTATAGGAAGGGAGAAACAAATTAGGGGAACTGGATTATTGAGTTTTTGTCGTCTGAGGATAAGATACACAAATATATATGAACTTAAATTATAACGGGAAAATTATTGCCAAAAAAAAACAATGTTTTAGGCTCCCAATAATATTTGTTTTCTTCGTCATTAAAGGTCTGAATATGGACAGCACAACGCAAAGTAAAGCGGAAACAAAAAATGGATGGAACAAATAGTGTAGAACGAATACAGTAATACATACACTAATAAATGCCGGCAAAAAAAAAAAATACATTGAATGGTGATTATGGTAGATGCGATGGTAACATAATAACTATATCAACTTTTTCTTTTTAAGTTTAGTAGATATGAAAAAACATTATTTATGAGTTAGAAAAAGTTAAATATGTTGTATTCACCGTTTGTTCATATCCAAACTTATGGAGCAGAGTGTAGATTTATCGATCAACCTGTCAAATCGGAATGAGTTTGAAAATAATGATTTTTTCAAGTCTAGCCCTAGATAAAAAAAAATCGCAATGTAATATCAGAATGATCTTATACTATTTATTTCCAAAAGTATATATAATCAAAAATCGTGAGTAAACGTCACACTCGTATACATTTTTGTTTGGTAACGTGGAGTAAATTCTGAACCGAAGTTTAAGCTAATCTGTCAAATATGTAGATAGATATTCTAGTCACTTAAAAGTTAAAACGTTTACAATGGCTAAAAACAATCCATAATAATCTTAATCAAACAAAAATCCATAATAATGATAGTACATAACGAGTTTTATATAACATTCAAACACCACCACTGAATCATGCCATCTTGGTCCTCGCAATGTTTTTTGACATATCAATCATCGGTGAGCTATCAAGACAGCAATTATCGTACTTAGGTAACTTAGCTATCTATGGTACTACTTGACTCACGAGGCCACAGTATGATTTGGTTGTCTCCTCACTAAAGTAACGCGTACGTTCAATCTCACATTTCCCAAATATAATGCTTCCAATATTTTGCATAGTTTTGCGGTTTGAATTGTAGTATTTAAAATATTGATATCTGCAAATATTGTTGGACCAAAAGACACTTCCACAATAAGTGTTCGTCCTTCGAACAATAACCATTCGACTCTAGAGAGAAAGTTTTTCGGAAATATTGATTTGTCAATACCAACAAGTACAAAATATGTAAAATTTAACTGGTTTAGAGATGAAATACGTACTATTAAGATATTATTACATTGACATTTTATCGGGGCAGAAGATTCTGTATACAAATAATGCTTACCAGCAAAGTTATACGAATATATATATAATTTTTTTTAATGTCAGAATTGCATTTCAGGTCTACAGACATGCCATTGTATTCTCCTTGACTACGTACTCTGCCTCAATTTTCCTCCTTTTTTAAAAATACTTAGCACGAGACTTTCATTAACATATCCACTTAAAAGTACTTACAAGATTCAATATTATTGTTTTAATATTAATTTTTTATACTCGAGTAGTACTTCTAAAAATTTGTAATTTAAAAAAATCTTACGTGGGGTTTGTAGGTCAGTACAGTTTTTTTTTTTTTTCAATTAGTGGTGAAAGATCTCATTTCCACAATGACGTTATGAAAGTTGTCTGTCCCTTAAATTATTTTTCTGTAAGACAAATAATGGGTATATTTTTTTATCATCAAACAAATATATAATGGTATGTTATTTTTTTGGTTGAAAATCATAGATATTTCTACATCCTTACATTAACGAAAAATGTAAGTGTGATCCACCGATTTTTGTCTTGAAGGTTGGAAACATCATGACCATCCCACAACTTTCATGACATGAACTTTTCCCTATGTCTCTCTTTGGTTTACTTCTTTGTTATCCACTTATTCAAGAGATTAAAAGAAAAACAATAGCTTTAACCGCATCCTCTAATCTTCTCGTCCAAGCGTTGTCTCATTATCCACCCAAATGAAATACTTTGACTGGTTGATGATTTCTAAAACAGTTTCTTTCCCTCACGAAGATTACAAATCAAAACCTATTTGTACTTAAAAGACCAGAAAAAGTATAATTTGATAATTTCTTTCGATTTTTGAATTTTTTTAAAAATATAAAAGGAAAAGAAATACATTGGACTTCAACCAAGGATATTTGGGCCGAAAAAATGTTAAAATAAAAAGGAAAGCTACTTTTGATTTAGTAAGCCCAAATCAGCCCATTATCTAGAACACCAAAAAAAAAAAAAAAGTGAAAGCAGTGGGAGCACGAAACTTAAATCGTGTCCCTCAAACTTAAAACAATCTAACGGTGAGAAAGATCGATCCATGCAGTGTAATATCATTGGTCAGCTATACTTTCTTTCCCACTATATTAGTACTCATTATTGTCATTTATGCAATTACGCTTTCTCTATTCTTTTCTTTTTTGGTTTTGTAGAGTTTTATTTAGTTGGTAGTAGAAATGGCGGGTCGGGGAAAAACACTTGGATCTGGTGCGGCGAAGAAGTCTACTTCTCGTAGTAGCAAGGCCGGGCTTCAATTTCCTGTTGGTCGTATCGCTCGATTTTTGAAAGCCGGAAAGTACGCCGAGCGTGTTGGTGCCGGAGCTCCGGTCTATCTCGCCGCTGTTCTTGAATACCTAGCCGCCGAGGTAATCGTTTATTGCTGTCTCATCTATTGATCGCGTGTTTAATTTGCTTCTTGTTGTCAAAATTGATGGTTTTCACTTGCAACTAGGGTTCTGGATTTCCAATTTGTCTTACCTCTTTCGTTAAATTAGTGTGAAATTGGAAGTTTTTGAGAATGCATTAATTTCTTCTACTTGGGAAAATTTGTTTATCTTTGTGTACTTTTGGGTCTCAATCTTTACTTGTTGTGTTACCAATTTTGAATGATCAGAATTTTCAGTTGGTACTGTTTGATTCTGCTACCTGACTGTAAATCCGAGAATTTCGATTGCTTTACATGGCGTCTTGGAAATTGAATATGGTTCGATCACTTATTCTTTTATAGGTTCTGGAGCTCGCTGGGAATGCAGCAAGAGACAACAAGAAGTCCCGTATAGTTCCACGACACATTCAGCTTGCTGTGAGGAACGACGAGGAACTAAGCAAATTACTTGGAGATGTGACCATTGCCAATGGAGGAGTGATGCCTAACATTCACAATCTCCTTCTCCCCAAGAAGTCTGGTCCTTCTAAGCCTACTGACGAAGATTAGGTCTAGTAGTACAATGACTAGATAATACTGGAAAATGGTTGATGTTATATAACGCTTAGGACTGTTGTTTTTTTGTTTTTCCATTTGCTTTTTCTTTCCTCTTCAGCAATAGAATCTGTGTGGTTTGTACTAGTTGTAAGGATGGCTTGTTTCACTTTGAGTGAATATATGAAGAAAATTGTTCTTAGACCATCTCAACGGTAAGAATTTTACCAATATTTTATTATAAATTTTGTACAAATCACAAATCGAGGTGGAAGGGTTTTTAAAATTAAGAGATTGAAGAGGTGGAAGAGTTTTTAAAATTAAGAGATTGATTTTAAAATTTTTTATTTAAGAATCGATTTTTAAGAAAGAGTTCTTAAAACAGTTTACTAATAAGATTTATATTTTTTAATCTTAAAAACCTATCCTAAGAACCCTGTAGAGCACGTTTACCAACTTTATATTTTTTAAAGTCTTGACACCGTTGCTTGAGAATTGTTCTTTACAGAATTAAGTGGCTAGTGACAAGAGTCCGTTTATCTAATATAATCATTCCGTAGAATGGTCTGGTCAATCCATGACAGATTAATCAAGTTACACTAATGTAATATGTTTTTTGGACAGTCGGTTCTTCATTCCTCGAGCCAAGATTCATTTAAGTTGTTGAGCATATCTTTATACATTTTATAGACCAATGAAAATAACAAAAATATAGAAAACATGTTTTCAAAATTATCTACTATTTCGCTGGTTTTTTATCTACAATGGCGAAGAAGAGGAATTGAAAGTTTTTTACATTTTGAAGGTCACTGAATAAACCTGAAACTTTCCATGATTACACTGTAGCTACAAAAGCTCCTCACCCATGAGTTCCTGATTTATTAGAAGCTGGAGAAGCTTGTAATTTCCCTTAGTTTTTGTTGGTCTGCTAACCAGAGATTCCCAGAGAGCCAGTTAGTATATTTCCGTCAGCTGGTAGGAAACGAGGTTGAAGGGTTTCTTTTGTAGTGTTATCATCCCAAGTTAAGTTGTTCCACCAGTGTGTTTCTCCTCTTACTTCTTTGACTCTGTCAGAGTTATTCGAGCTAATGGGTAGATTCTTGAGAAGATTGCATCTTATCACTTCCACATGCTCTAAACATCCCCAAGACTCTTTTTGGCTACATAATCTCTTCAACCGAGGGAGATTCCTCAGCTTTATGACACGCAGAGCAGGCACCACAGCTTCAGTGGAGGCTGGAACTTCTCCTGGAGAATAGTCGAACAGCTCCTGAAGCCTCTCACAAAAGCTAACATGTATCTCTTGTAGGTTCGGCAGGAAACAGATAAAGTTACCTGTTAGATGTTTGAGCCGACTACATCTGCTAACTTCTAGATGTTTCAGTGTCTGAAATCTAAACCCGAGATGACCCACGAGCTCTCTAATTGTTTCCAGACTTACACGACGCAGATGAAGCTCTTCCAGGTTAGGTAAGAGATCCAGCTGCGCGACACATCCACCAGCGGGCCTTATACTTCCACCAAAACTCTCATACTGTTAGAGACCTCAAAACGTTGAAGCTATATAGCCTACATGTGTTCGTATATTTACAATATTTCTCTAATAAAAATTATAATATATAATATATTCTTATCAAAAAAAAAATATAGTATATACTTATTTTTTTTATCAACTTCATGTATACGTACGTAACGTATTATAACCAAACAAGGAATCGAATATCATAAAAATTAGAACGGACTAAGACGGCAAGATAAACGGGGATTGACGAGTCAAATGAGATATATCTCAAATTAATTATGGCAAAAATATCTATGTAGTATCTATATCTATTCTTAAATGAATTTTACCCTTTTTGCTATTTTCCATATTTTACTACATGCAAATTTTCTTTATTTTACCATGCAGAAGAGATAAACTCATGCTATCAATTACCAAGTTTTCCAGCATCTCATTGAGACCCCAGCAATGGTTCATCACTAGAGAGGTTGTATATTAGCTAGCAACCACCCAATGAATGCCTCCGAAACATTGAGACTACTTAATGTCACTCTCCTCTTGTCGTGTCAACTAAATAAGGAATTTGCTGTTGGGCCAATAAACAACTGGAATTTCTTCAACCTTCCTATCCAAGAATTGTATTCAGGGGAAAGAGGTGGAACACATACAACACTGATGGAGAGAACCAATAAACGATGGAGGCACGCAATCTCTTCAAGTGTTGCTTGCCCTTCTTGAGTTTGCCCACTAACACCCCAGTGGAAATGACTTAGTGTCATGTCTAGGACCTCTAAACTTGATAACTGGGGTAAGGTTCCGGCTGGAATGCCTTCGAGGTGATGTGTTCGAGAGAGGTCAAGTAGTCTCAAGCTGTTCAAGGTTTCCAATCCTCTTGGGGATTCCTTAATACGAGTGGCACAAAGATCCAGAACTTGAATTTTTGTAAGGCCTTCAAGGGAAGGAACTTCTTCAAGATAGTAGCAGTCTCTCAAGATGAGAGATCGGAGATCGCGAAGCTCGCCGAGAGAGTTAGGCAATGAGCTTATGTGCGTCCCACCTAGATTCAAGATTCGAAGTACTGGAAAGGCTAGAAAGAACCCCACATGTTAAGCCTCAAGGTGGAAGTTTCCTTGTAGCAGTAAAGTCGAGAGTTCAACACACTCTCCCACCTGATCGGGGAGGCTTTTAAGCTTATTGTTCATCAAAGAAACTCTTCGGATAGAAGGAACGAACTTCTCTTGTGGAAAATCGCGCAAGCCTATACCAGACATGACAAGAGAGTGACTATCATCCTGCGAGGAAGACATGACCCATATGGCAAAATCGCGAACCACATCATGCATTTTAACTGTGTCATCACGAGCACCCTCTTCGAGCAAGCAAGAGTCTTTCAGAATCTCTACCAAGGCAATACCTTGATTCATTAAGGTTCCATGATTTTGTGTTTCATCTATGAATCCTTCGGCAATCCAGTATCTCACAAGCTCAGCTACTTCAATTGAGTAATCCTCTGGAAATATGGCACAGAAGAGGAGGCAAGATTTCATCTTTCGCTCGAGCAAGTCGTAGCTCAATTTAAGAGGCTGGTAAATCTTTTCTTCAATACTCTTGACATACGGCACCGACCTCTTGAGTTCCTTACGGGCATGTTTCCACAGCTTGACCATCTTCTTCCCCCGCATATCCATTCCAACTGTGATGATAGCCAAAGGCAATCCACCACATTCCCGAGATACTTTTTTTGCGATGGGTCTAACACGATCATATCTGGTTACTTCTCCAGCATATTGACAAAACAATTCCCAAGCTTCTTCTTCACATAAGCAATCCACTTTGAAGTCAATATCCGTTCTTATGCTCTGGCAAACCTCAAAAAATCTAGAAGTCAAGACAATCTTTGAACCCTTGTGTGTCTATCTGTTTGTGGAATCCCCAACTGGTCTAAATCAATGGGTTTCCAGACATCATCAAGAATGAGAAGAAAGTTACTTACTTTCTCAAGCCTTTTACAAATGCGTTTTGCTATATTCTCCTCGGTTTCGCCTGATTTGATTTCTATATCCAATCTCTCGGCTTTGAAGATAATATTTAGTTTGATTAATACTACAAAATATTTTAAATATTTTCTGAAAGATGATTTAAATGGAATAAAATGAAATTAAAAGCAAAAGTTAATTAATCTATGTTACGATAAGTTATTTCACGATTGTCAAACTTTATATGAACATAATTTTATGTATTATGACGAAATAATTTTAGATAATGTATTATAAAAATACCCCCAAAGTTTCATGTATAAGTCACTATGGAAATGTTGAATAGTTGGTGAATTATTCTGATATTTTGCGGCCGTTGCCGCCAATGACTGTTCTCGTCTCCTCCACATCTAGAGTTGTATTTTTTTGGGTTTTTTTTTTCCGTTAGAAATATTAATATTTTGCGTCCGTTGCCGCCAATGACTGTTCTCGTCTGTATTTTTTAGGTTTTTTTTTCCGGTAAAGTATTCATTTGGCATCCTTATATTAATATTTCGTCCTGAGAATCAATCATACACTTATATGATGGAAATTGAAATTGTTGGATAACATGTCATGGGGGATCATGTGTTTGGTAACAGTTTAAGTGTCAAAAGTTAAACAGCCTAAAAACATATGTTCGATAGATAATAGATTAGACATCAACAAAGCCAAATAGCAAGTTATCTGAAGGAATCATGCTTTTTGTAATAATTAAATGATAGGTGAATTCGTTTAAAACATTATTGTCGTGTCTCATTGCTATTTCTTAATCTGTCTCAAAATATTGCCACTTTACCTAACTATTCTTCTTTCTTTCGTTTTGTCCTGTTTACACAATCTGATTGAATAATAGGTGAGACAACAAGTACATAGGTTCAATGCCAACTTCAGACTAACTTCTTTCTTTATTGCAGATTTCAAAGGTTTTCTTGAAGCTGGTGTTGGCTCTGTCTGGCTGGTTCTCTATATGCCATCACTCTAGAACATCTTCAACTAAATATCCACCATGGAGTGTTTGTCCCCTATCATTGGTGAAATTCTGCGTTCTATGTACAGTTCAACGTACTCACGAGTCGCAAATGCCATCAAATTCAAATCAAACGTCCAAGCTCTTAATGATTCACTCGAGAGATTGATAGAGCTTAAGGGTAACATGAATGAAGACTATGAATCTTTTCTGGCCAAAGATAAGCCCTTGAGACTCAAACTAATGAGTTGGCAAAGAGAGGTTGAAGAAATTATCACTAAAGCAAGGTTAAAACTTGAGAAACGGGTTTCATGTGGTATGTCCTTGAGATCCATGCTGAGTAGGAAACTTGTCACGGTTCTCGAGGAAGTGAAAATGCTTGAGAAGGATGGCATAGAGTTTGTCGACATGCTTTCTATGAATTCTACACCGGAAAAAGTTGAACATGTTCCAGGGGTCTCAGTTGTTAATCAAGCAGCGGCGTCAAATATGTTGCTCAAAATTAGAGATGGTTTGATAAGCGATGAGGCTCAAAATGATAGGTGTTGGTCAGGACGTTGAACAATAACCTTCGGGAAGAGGCTGCTACTCAATCATTTGGCTTGGTGATCTTTGTAACAGTGTCCAAAGAGTTTGATCCACGAGGAGTCCAAAAGCAGATTGCGGAGAGATTGGATACTGATACTCAAATGGAAGAAAGTGAAGAGAAGCTGGCTAGAAGGATTTATGTTGGACTGAAGAAAGAGAGAAACTTTCTTCTAATTCTTGATGACGTTTGGAAACCCATTGATTTGGATCTTTTGGGCATTCCACGAACCGAAGAGAATAGGGGTTCAAAAATCATTCTGACTTCCAGATATTTAGAGGTCTGTCGAAGCATGAGGACAGATCTTGATGTTAGAGTGGAATGTTTACTTGAAGAAGACGCTTGGGAATTATTTTGCAAAAATGCAGGGGAAGTTGTGAGGTCAGACCATGTTAGGCCGATTGCAAAAGCTGTTTCACTTGAATGTGGTGGATTGCCTCTGGCTATCATCACAGTCGGAACAGCTATGCGGGGAAAGAAAAATGTCAAGTTGTGGAATCATGTCTTGAATAAGCTTAGCAAATCGGTACCTTGGATCAAGAGCATTGAAGAGAAGATCTTTCAACCATTGAAATTGAGCTACGATTTTTTGGAAGGCAAGGCAAAGTCTTGTTTTCTCCTTTGTGCTTTGTTTCCTGAAGACTACTCCATTGAAGTTACAGAGCTTGTAATGTACTGGATGGCTGAAGAATTCATGGAGGAGCAAAGTTCCCATGAGGACTCCATGAACGAGGGAATCACAATTGTGGAGAGTTTAAAGGAATATTTTTTGTTAGAAGATGGAGCTCGTAGAGATACAGTTAAGATGCATGATGTTGTTCGCGATTTCGCCATATGGATCATGTCTTCCTCACAAGATGATTGTCATTCCCTTGTCATGTCTGGTACAGATTTGCAAGAGATTACACAAGATATGTTTGCTCCTTCTCTTTAAAGGGTTTCTTTGATGAAAAATAAACTAAAAAGGCTTCCTGATCTCGCAGAAGAGTATTGCGTAAAAACCTCAGCCTTACTGCTAGAAGGGAACTCTCTCCTAAAGGAAGTATCCATGGGATTCTTGCAAGCTTTTCCAACTCTTCGAATCTTACATCTAAGTGGGACTCGCATGAAGTCATTGCCCAGTTACTCTCTTTTGCATCTTTCCAGTCTTCATTCTCTCTTCTTAAGAGAATGTTTTAACCTTGTTGAACTACCTTCACTGGAAACCGTTGCCAAACTTGAGCTACTTGATCTGTGTGGTACACATCACGGAATTTCCAAGGGGGTTGGAAGAATTGAAGAGATTCAGACACCTTGACCTTTCACGAACACTTCACTTCGAAAGCATTCCAGCTAAAGTTGTTTCGTGGTTATCAAGTTTGGAGACACTAGACATGACATCAAGTCACTACCGTTGGAGTGTACAAGGAGAAGCACAAAAAGGGCAAGCAACATTTGAAGAGATAGGATGCCTTCAACGTTTACAGGTTCTTTCTATCAGGCTCTACTCCTCTCCATTTCTTCTAAATAAGAGAAACCGTTGGATCAAAAGATTGAAGAAATTCCAACTTGTTGTGGGCTTCGTTACATTTTGCGTACAAGACACAACAAGAGGAGGCTAACAATAAGTCACCTCAACGTATCACAAGTATCCATTGGGTGGCTGTTGGCTTATACAACCTCTCTAGCACTAAACTATTGTCAGGGGATCGAAGCATGATGAAGAAATTGGTCACTGACAACAGGAGCTTCAAGAATTTGAAATCTCTAACCATTGAGAATGCTATCATCAATACAAATTCTTGGGTTGAGATGGTACCCACTAAAACTTCAAAACCATCCTCTGACAAACTAGACCTTCTTCCAAATTTGGAGGAACTTCATCTGCGTCGTGTTGACTTGAAAACCTTCTCAGAACTACAAACACATATCGGGTTGAGACTGGAAACACTAAAGATAATCGAGATCACCATGTGTCGCAAGCTTCAAACACTACTCGGGGAGAGCAGTTTCCTGAACATCCCAAAACTGGAGGAAATAGAGATTAGCTACTGCGACTCTTTGCAGAATCTACACAAGGCTTTATACCATGAACCTTTCTTACCAAATTTACGTGTATTGAAACTGAGAAATCTTCCAAACCTTGTGAGTATTTGCAACAGGGGAGAAACTTGGAAATGCCTGGAACTGGTGGAAGTGATACACTGTAATAAGCTGGATCAGTTACCCATAAGCTCTACCTCTGGAAGAATCAATAAAATAAAAGGAGAATTGAGTTGGTGGGAGTGGTTGGAATGGGAAGACCGCTCTGCTTTAACCAATGTTCAAACTTTTTTCAATCCAGTGAAGGAAGTTCCTCTACTTATATTATCATAACAGATGCAGCAAGCCAAATGCAAGTATGAATGTGCCATAAGAGTCTATCGATATTCTAAACTCATCCTAGGTGTGTTACCCTCTCTGTTTCTCTATTTTACTCTTTTCGTTAATTTTGTTGGAGTCTATAAAGTTATGAATGTGCAAAACTAAACACCTAATTTATGTCAAGCTCATGTTGCATTCGTGAGTCCAGGACCAAGGTATAAGTAATAACCTCATGCATTATTGAACTAGTGGTTCTTTATCTTAGAATGCAAATTCATAACAGAAATCTTGAGATATGGTCATATCACTATAAATAACAACTCCAGCGCATTTTAAAACCATTTATGAAATTGACAGGAAAACAACACACAAGCTTAAGGGATATAAAATGTCGTTACCTTCTTAGGCCCATTGATCTGTAGAATGTAAAGGCACTGATAACTAAAATGATTAGAATAGAGAATTCTAGTTTGATGTAAAGTAATTCATATTGTTAGAAATTTTGTTTCGAATGGGGATTCTAACGTGTTTAGGATTGCACTAACAATATTTTGGCAACAAATGGGGCTTCTAAGTACATGAAACTGATTTAGCTCCCACACTTCTGCAAAAAAAAACGATGTACAATACCAAAACAAAGGGCTTATTAAGAGTATTTCATATGTTCGATAGTTCCTTACCGTGTTATACCAAGTTTCCTGAAAACTCACAAGTCTCTTGAATCCACTATTTTGACCCTAACAGCTAGTTAGTTACGCTGATTGGTTCTATGCAGTTGAACATTATCAGAAAACAATGGTAATAATGAACTTTTTCCATGATTCACATCAAGAATAGAAAAAAAAAATCACTATAAGATCAAAACAAACCAATATAGTGACAAGCTCAAGCTGGAAACTATGGCAGCAATGAAAATGTTTTGTCAATATCACCACATTGATCAAAATGCAAGCAAATAAATCCCCTTCCTCAGAGATCTACAAAATCTAGCAAGAAACAAAAAGCAATACCAAAAATGCAATCTCAGTCTCTGAAACCTAACTTATGTTTAGCCACATAACGTATCCAAAGGAACTGGCGACCTATAGCAGTATGCATTCCAAACCCTAAAAGAAGCTTGAAGTAAAGGCAGAGACAATACATACCATTTGGTTATTGACCCTTCCCTGCAGCTGCCGCCATGACTGTCTGTTGAAAGAAAGTTTCGACTTTTCTCGAGCTCTTCTTCAGTGTTATCGCTAAGAACAATGAAAGCAAAATTACTAAGAGAACTAAACAACTCCTGTTTTGACTAACCATTATCATCGCTCCAAATATATATAGATTCCTTCTTAGTTCATCAAACGCTCATTGACCCTTCCCTGTAGCAGGCGCGCTTTCACAATGGCTGAAAAATTACAACTCTTTTACCCAAATTCGATCAAGATTGAAGCTTTAAGCAATAAATTCGACGAATCTAATTGAAATTCCAGAATTGTGAACCAATTTCAATGCTTATTTCGGAACAGCCTATTCAGTATTAGTGCTGTGATTTTCACAAAATGAAAGTTGGATCTGATTTCACAATACTGTACTTCTTAGTTTATTTAAATGTCAGTGTCGAGTTTAACATGAAATATGATTTAGAGTAACACTGTAACAGTCTAATGGAGTCTACATCACGGGGACCTTTACAGAATCTGAAAGAACCTTTTTTGCTTTGAATCTATGACACATTGTGAGCATCTGAGACTGGGTCGATCAAAAAGATAATTTTGAATTTGGACAAATTTAGCCCATACTTTTAGGTTCATGAACGTGAATAGCCGGTGTAATTTTGTATCAATGCAAAGGGTGATTCGGGTAACACAAAAAAGTCTTAACTTTTTTAAAAAGAATCCATCGTCTGAAAATGCCAAGTTGCCGACGTATAGTATTTTACCGACACATGTTGTTAGCGTTTTTTTTTAGCCTACTCGTTAAGTCTTTATCAGCTTATTAATTTTATAATTTTACTATAATAGTTCAGCAGTTATGATTTAATCTTTAAAATTAGCGGTGTAAACAGTAATAGTTTATGAACATATATTATATATATATATACTAGTATATGCTATAAATAACAAAGTACACTTCTTGCTGGTAGATACAGGATAACATAACTTCTCAACTTTTAAGTTTTGTTTTAAAAAAGTACAACTTTTCAACTACCTATAGTTGTTTACATACAACTAATGTTAGAAGAATAGTTAAATTCTTCATCCATAATTCCATATCAGTCGATATATATATGTGATCTAATTGTCACCTACAAAGTTGGATATGAGTAAAGTGCAGTAAACATTCAAGATTTATTTTGTGGCAGCCGAATTTCAAGACATATGGACTTTTGATGTTTGCTTTAGATTTAGAGTAGGCTGTTACTATACGAAATTTCATTAATTGAAACTTTTCAAATTTAAAACTAGCAAATTTCTGAGAAAATAAAATCTTTAATGCTATATAACACATGGGAATCAGAAAAGTATAAATAGGAAGCGTTTGACCTTTTCCCAGATATTGAAAGAGATAATTTCAATATTGCATTGCTTTAAATCTTGTATTAAACAACATATTAAATTGAATTTTCTTTTCTGAGTATAAGATTATCATTTAATTAGCTAAATAAGTAAAGCAACGGATGTAATCGCATTAGCCCGGCCAATTTAGATCCAATCAACGGCCCCACATTCATCTCTCTGAACATACCAAACAACAAAAACAGAAGTAGGCAGCAGCGAGCGACAGGAGAACAGAACGGAGACATTTCTAAGCTCAATAATACAAAGGTCTTCTTCTTCTTTTGTTTCTCACAAATTTCTACGAATCTGAACTTTGTTTTCTCTATGAAATGGCTATTCAATTCGTTTCTTTCAACCCAAAGTTTCAGTCTTTACTACTAGTGTTTTGTTGTTTAGCTCAAATCACTGCTTAATTTCTCTATTTGTAACAACTTTACTGTTTTCAAATTCAATAATAAACCCATTCACGGGTTTTAATCCTTTTCGATCCCTTTAATCTTTAATCCTTTATAAAAAAATAAAAATAGAAAAACTTTTGCAGGTTTATGGTATTATTGGGGGTGAAAGAGACAAATCCTGAGTAATTTAGGTACGAGAAGAATTTCAGCTAAATTTTCAGAGGCAAAAAAATAGATGGTGGGAGAAATGACGAACAATGGAAGAAGCCGGCAAGCAATTCCGGCGAGAGATCTGACGAGCAATGAAGGATCTGAATATGGTCCTGTTGAGTTTACAAGAGAAGACGTTGAAGCTCTTCTTCATGAGCGAATCAAGTACAAGAGCAAGTACAATTACAAGGTCTCTTTCTTTTTCCCCAGTAATACATGATGATCTTGATGTCTGGTTTGTGTCTGAAAATCGAGATCTCTTAGTACATGCAAGTCTATCAAAAGGGTTTTCTTATTTTGTAGTTTAGTCTCGAGATTATTAGTTGCTAAATCTAAAATGTTTATGTCTCTGTCAATGGTGAGTAAGAATCTTAGAAGCTCCAAGCAGATTTTGTTATATTCCTCAAGATTTGAATGTCGATTACGGAATTTTGGTTTTAAATAGTTTCAGTTTGGAATATAAAGCCTGAATTATTAGTTGGATTGTTGCAGGAGAGATGCGAGAATACGATGGACTATGTGAAAAGGCTTAGGCTTTGCATTAGATGGTTTCAAGAACTTGAGCTAGATTACGCCTTTGAGCAAGAGAAGTTGAAGAACGCCATGCAGATGAACGAGAAGCATTGTGCCGACTTGGGTGTGTTCTAAATTTCGATCTAACTGGTGATTTAAAATAGTTGGTTCTTATTATGAACATTTGGGAATTTAAAAAACTTTATACTCTATGCATTTATTGGCAGAGGTTAATCTGAAAGTAAAGGAAGAGGAGCTGAATATGGTAATTGAGGAACTCAGGAAGAACTTTGCCTCTGTTCAGGTGCAGCTTGCCAAAGAACAAACAGAGAAATTGGTAAGAAACTGCCAGTTCCAGTTAGGAGCTACTCGCGTCTTATTCATTTTCTGTGGTTTTCTAAACTTTGTATGGTTTTGCATTAGGCTGCAAATGATTCTCTTGGAAAAGAGAGAGAAGCAAGACTTACTGTTGAAAAGTTGCAAGCTGCTCTCACAGAAGAGCTAGCAAAGACTCAAGGAGAGCTTCAAACAGCTAACCAGAGGGTGAGAAAATCAGAAAGATTCGAAAGAAAAATGATTAGTTTTGACTGATATTGAATGTTTTTTTTTGTTTTCCAGATTCAAGCTGTCAATGACATGTACAAACTCTTGCAAGAGTATAACTCGAGCTTGCAGTTGTACAATAGCAAGATCCAAGGTGATCTCGATGAAGCTCTTGAAACTATAAAGAGAGGAGAGAAAGAACGGACTGGCATTATAGAAAGTATTGGCAACTTAAAGGGCCAGTTTAAAGCATTGCAGGATCAGCTTGCTGCCTCTAAGGTGATATGATTCTACGTTTAATCAATCAATGAGAATAAACTTTTGATTAGATCAGGGTATGACCTGTGTCTTGTTTTCGTTAGGTGTCTCAAGATGATATCATGAAGCAGAAAGATGAATTGGTGAATGAAATTGCAAGTCTCAAGGTGGAGATCCAACAGGTCAAAGATGACCGTGATCGCCATATAACGGAAGTTAAAAATCTGCAAGCCGAAGCAACCAAGCAAAATGGCTTCAAAGAGACCATAAATGAACTTGAGGTTTGTTTTCATTCTTGAATGCACTCCTGTATTTTTCTTCTTAAAACGCTATCTGGAGATTATTGTTTCTTAGGATATTGTAATCTTTTTGTACAGAGTAAATGTTCTTCTCAGAATAAGGAGTTACAAGAGTTGCAGGATCAATTAGTAGCTTCTGAGAGGAAACTGCAGGTCTCATCACATTATTGAGTTTTACATATAATAATGAATATCTATTTGAAAATCTCTAAATTCTTCTTATGGTTAGGTGGCTGATTTGTCTACCTTTGAGAAAATCAATGAGTTTGAAGAGCAAAAGGAAAGCATTATTGAGCTGAAAAGTCGCTTAGAAGAAGCGGAACTTAAACTCATAGAAGGAGAAAAACTACGGAAAAAGTTGCACAATACCATACAGGTTAAAATTTGCCATATTTTTCTCCATTTCCCTTGTGAAATATGGAGCAGGCTTGGCTGATTTTCAAAAATATTTGAATGTTGCAGGAATTGAAGGGAAACATCCGCGTATTCTGTAGGGTTAGACCTCTATTATCGGGCGAGAATTCTAGTGATGAGGCCAGAACTATATCCTACCCTACATCTCTAGAAGCACTTGGTCGAGGCATTGACTTGATGCAAAATGGTATGAACAAATCTTCTGAAAAAGTTTCTGTCGAAAAAGAAAGAGACTGATTTGATGTTTTCTCTGGCCAGGGCAAAAGCATTGTTTCACATTTGATAAGGTGTTTGTACCAAGTGCCTCACAAGAAGATATTTTTGTAGAGATTTCTCAACTTGTTCAGAGTGCTCTTGATGGTTACAAGGTACTTATCTGATTTGGCTTTGTTTCATGCCCTGTTTACTTATTTCTTCAATTAATAATTCGTCAAATTTACACTGAATATTTTGGTAGATACTGTCTAACCGGTCAATAAAGCAAGTGAATGATGAATAATACTATGTTTCATTGCACCTTATTGAACTGAAGGTGCTACTACACATATTCAGGTTTGCATTTTTGCATACGGACAAACAGGATCTGGAAAAACTTATACAATGATGGGTAGGCCGGGAAACCCGGAGGAGAAAGGACTGATTCCTCGATGTTTGGAACAAATATTTCAAACAAGGCAGTCTCTTCGATCACAGGGTTGGAAGTATGAGTTGCAGGTAACAAACCTCGTAGAAGACTTAGAAATGGATAAAATAACATTCATAGTATTGAGTGGTTTATATACATATTACAGGTCTCTATGTTGGAAATATACAATGAAACGATTCGGGATCTCTTGTCAACAAACAAGGAAGCTGTGAGATCAGACAATGGTGTTTCTCCTCAGAAGTATGCAATCAAACATGATGCTAGTGGGAACACACATGTTGTGGAACTTACTGTTGTAGATGTTCGAAGCAGTCGAGAGGTTTCGTTCCTTTTAGACCACGCAGCTCGAAACAGGCAAGTGTCTGTTTGTGAAAATTGGCAATGATTCCTCTGAAAGCTGCTAATGATTCAAACTGTGTCTTTAAATTTTGTCCAGGTCAGTAGGGAAGACCGCGATGAATGAGCAATCATCAAGAAGCCACTTTGTTTTCACATTAAGAATCTCTGGATTCAACGAGGTATTAATCAGATTTCTTACTGAAACAACAACATTTGATAGTCCGGCGTTTATTTCGTCTAAACCAAATCCGAGTTTCTTTTTTACTGGTTTTCTTACAGAGCACGGAGCAACAAGTACAAGGTGTCTTGAACCTGATTGATCTTGCGGGAAGTGAGCGTTTATCGAAGAGCGGATCAACTGGTGATAGACTGAAAGAAACTCAAGTAATGTCTTCGAACGCATTCTTTATAGACACAAAAAAAAGGAAGATTTAGTAAGGCTTAATGATTTTTATTTTATTTTTCTTACTGAAATCTAACTTAGGCAATCAACAAAAGCTTATCGTCTCTAGGCGATGTTATATTTGCCTTAGCGAAGAAAGAAGATCACGTTCCTTTTAGAAACTCGAAGCTCACCTATCTTCTTCAGGTAAACATTTGAAATCATCATTTACACAGAACCTAAAAGTAAAAGATTATGTGGTGTAATGAAACTTTGTGAAATTCTATGAGCAGCCCTGTTTAGGTGGCGACTCGAAGACGCTAATGTTTGTGAACATCACACCGGAACCTTCATCAACCGGTGAGTCTCTGTGCTCACTCAGATTCGCAGCAAGAGTGAATGCTTGTGAGATAGGAACTGCACACCGTCAAGTTAACGCCAGGCCGATGGATTTTCGCTTGAGCCTTGGATGAGATTTTCTCTTCCGGAGCCAAAACAAAGTTATGTTTATACCTAAATGTGGCTACTACTTAACGTTGGTGCTAAATATGTATATAGCTTGTATTAGCCTTAAGGGTCTGTTTTCTCTTACTTTTGTCTTGGATCAGGAGGATGTGTGTTGAAAAATTCATATTAATGTTCTGACTTCTGAGATCTTGAGTAGACAAGCACTAGATAGATAAATTATATATGTGATATTATATTTGTCAAGTTATCAATTTAGTGTTACAAAAAATGCACCATGCATTTTATTTTGTTTGTAAATTAACCATCACCTAACCTCCCCTTCGGTATCTGTTTAATTTTAGTTGTGTCAAAGAAGGGGTCTCTCCTTGGGATATCAAAATCTGATAATGATATTGATCAAGTCAAAAGTGTTTGTACAACAAATCAAGGCTTCGTGGCGGCTGTTTAACGTCAAAAATTCAAGG
This sequence comes from Cardamine occulta, assembly GCA_028015245.1. Taxonomy (NCBI): domain Eukaryota; kingdom Viridiplantae; phylum Streptophyta; class Magnoliopsida; order Brassicales; family Brassicaceae; genus Cardamine; species Cardamine occulta. Next base: position 14,489,605 of record CM051389.1, on the reverse strand, counting down.
TCCGTAATCTCTGTTACAGTATCATATCTAAACAGACACCATGTTCTTTGTTCCAAGTTCCAACACTTGGAAACAATTTCATGATTTAGGAGATTTATGGACTTCTTCTGAACTTTCTGAATCTATGTTCTAAATATATATATATATACACACACACACACATTTGAAGATAGAAACTGATAAAAGTGCTATCTTAATTTAGCTCCTCTGTATTTGAAAACACAGCCGCCTTGCTTGTATTCACTTACTAAGAGATCTTTTCCGTTAACTGAGATTACTCTTTTTGTTAGTTCATTTTACTTTATGAATTTATTAATGATCTATTTTGAGAGCAAGACCATGCATAAACATAAACATAAACAAAACAAAAAAACTTCTCTTTTATTAAGGCGGAGTGCTAATTACATTAGCCTCAAACTTCCATTAAACTTACATTTTCATAGTAAAAACACACGATGACTTTATGGTGGTAACATGCATCAACAACCACATATTGATGATCATCGTGGGTTAGTTTGGGTTCTTAGTAGGATGGAGGGAAAGGGATGGACCTGAAGGGGCAAACATCAACTTGTGGGATGTTGCAAACTTGAGGTAAGTTCTTAGCGGTCCTGTAGATTTTCCTGGCTTGTAATGGTCCGTGCTGTCCCTGGTATCTAACTGCTGTGGCTGCTCGTTTCAAGGTTGGGCAAACGCAGACTGGCTCTTCCTCTCGAAGCTCGTTGCAGCACCGCTGGAGGAGCTGATGCTGCTGTTGTGGACCCCCCTGCGGGTTCTCCATGTCGTCTTCGAAATCGAACTCATCATCGGAGGGGCCTTGCCTCGCTTGTCTCTTGAGCCATTTCTGGCAAGCTCTTAGGTGTTGTGCTTGCTGAAACTCCTTTCGGCATTTCTGTCTTGGGCCTACAGGGCCCATTGGGTTGGTGTCGTCATCTTCATCGAACTCGACGACGGTGCGGTAGATGGAAGCGTTGGTGAGGAGAAAGCAAAGGGCGAGAGTTGCACAAACGAGGAAGAGCTTGTTTGCCATTTGATATTTGTGTATGTTTTCTTACTTGCTTTTGGTTTGAGTGAAGAGTGAAGAGTGAAGAGTGAAGAGTGAAGTGAAGGGTTAATGGGTATTTATGGACGAGAGAGGAGATTTGCATGGAGATCACGTGTACGAATGCATGCATATACTTGTGGGTGTGTTGAGAGAGAGAAGCTCTATGGTTTTTGACGGGATTAGGTGTTGGAAACTCAAATGTGTAGGAGTGACAAGTCTCCGCGTCTACATGCAACGCCACATGCATGTATGTTGTGTAGCTCATGTTCTGACATCTCAACTATTTTAAAATGTAGGTAAAACCCAAAATTACCTAATAAAATCAAACCCTCTATTATGTAATTCGGTTTATGAGATGAGAGTCAATATTGAAAGAACTGGTGATATTAGTAGGGAATATATGTTTTTGGAGGTTAATTCTGAAATACATAGCAGCATCTTGAACATTTCCTATTAATTCGACCAATAATTAATTTTCTTATACACGCAGATTACGGCCCATTGGATGATGGTAAGACAATATATGGAGAAAGACGAGCTTCATATTTTCCACTCCAAAGTAACGCACGTCTAACACAACGTAGGGTACGGTCATAGTAGAATATCCTTTAATCTAAATTAGAAGCCAAACAGAGCAAATATATTACTACTCTAAATACAGTTTTTCTACTTTTTAATTTATAATTACATTAATAACTATTAATTAGTTTAGGCTTTATATGAATGAAACTCCCAAATCTAAATATCTAAATATTAAATTCAGGAAATTCATATTTGGATCCGGGGTTTTTGTTGATGTGGAGTATCAAACATCCAATTTTTTGAGGCGGATTCAAATGAATATCGGATCTCGATAATTTCATATAGTTTAAGTCTTATATTTGAAAAAAAAAATAGAATACATTACTAAATTTTAATTAAAAAAAAAATTAGATAAGAGATTGAAAATAGTTGAGATAGACCTCGACATAAAAAACCCGGAATCGATCAAAAATAACCAGTATTGGTTCGGTTTTGGATATTATCCGAAAATCGATAAGAGTATATGATTAACCCGATACATTTAGGATTGTTGTTTCTACTACTCTGAATGAATATTCAAGTATCTGGTTTGAATCTAAATGTTGTTAATCCGATTGGTGTTGTGGTTTAAATCAACTCTTTAGCGTTTAGAAAATTCGAACACTATAAAACCCAATCGAATTATAATCGAAAAATTTCGTATACTTACTAATTCTCATATTTAAGAATCGAACTGTTTCGAAATCTATATGTTTCCTACATTTGTATATCCTAAAATCCGGAACCGATCGGTTTCTATCCCGGGACCGATCGGTTTTTATCCGGAGCCGAACTAAATATCCGAATGGCCACCCCTAAACCAAAATATCTCTCCTCTTCCTCTTCCTCTTCGTTACTTTCTCGCCACCAAAACCGAAGTTGCAGACTTTATCCGAATTTAGGGTTTCTGTTTGTCTCTCTTCTCCGATAATCAGATCCTCGAAACCCTATCTCTCGGATCAGGTAAAATTTTCCCTCTTCTGTCGTTTGTAATGTTCCATCGGATTAAAAATTGTTTCTTGCTCTTTCTTTGATTTCGGTAATTTCGAGCTGAAGTTTGGTTTCGTTGCTAGATCCAGAATTTTGGTGACTGAATTTGGTTATAACTATTCATTTTGTTCCCTAAAGATCGCACGCGAGCTTTTGTATAGGAATGATCGCATTTGGTGCTGACTTTGAAAAAGCGGATCTTGCTTTGATCTCCTGTGAAATATTAAACGTCAAAGTTATTACTTGGTGGATTGATGTTTATCTTTATTATTGTTTATTGTAATTGAACTGGATCTGCTTAGCTAGGTTCGTCAAACAAAATGAAGAAGATACAATATATAATGCAGATGGTATCTATCTAGCTCAATTCAAATCCGTATCTATCTGCTGCGGATGATAAATCTGGAGATAGTTTCTTAGCTGGGGTTGTAGTTTCCCATCTGGTTTATATATCAATAATCTCTCTTAATGGAAATGGCTCGTACTGGAGTTGTGTATTTTATTGTTTGTTATCGTGCTATGTGTATTTCTCTATGCGTTTTCTTCAGTTCTTCTGTTATGTGTTTTTATCATTCTGAGTGTGTTGAATTCTTATGTGACGATGGCCTTCTTGTTCAGGTCTCAGCTTCTCTGTCGTTTGCCCCTCAGATCAACAAAGTTTCATGTCTGAACTTGATTCCCAGGTCCCTACTGCCTTCGGTAAGTGCCAATTATACATACCAATGCTTGAAACTTGATCCAGAGTACCTCTGCATATCTGTCTCAGAAAAGTCAATTTAGACTTATTTTCAGATGTTTGGTAACAGTTTTGATATTTGGAACATGGGTTTTTGTAAATTTGTTTCTCAAGTCTTGGATTCTTCAGGTTGTGGTTTGCTGTATCTCATGTGAGAACTGATAAGAGCTAATTAGTTTCTGTTTTGTTTGCCTGCAGATCCGTTTGCTGATGCGAATGCTGAGGACTCAGGTGCAGGAACAAAAGAGTACGTTCACATTCGTGTCCAGCAACGGAATGGTAGGAAAAGCTTGACAACGGTCCAGGGGCTGAAGAAAGAGTACAGCTACAGCAAGATACTTAAGGACCTCAAGAAAGAATTTTGCTGCAACGGAACTGTGGTTCAAGACTCTGAACTGGGACAGGTACATCCGTACATGCTTTTAAACTCCATGGTACATCCATGTGGTTAAGTAACTGTCTTTATAGTTGGCATAGTACCATTTGAATAATGTAACAGAGGGATATTCAGTTTTGTCTTAGTTATGTGCTCTCTCTAGCTATTCTCCATTGCTTATGCTCCTGTGAGAACGTATTAGGTTATTCAACTTCAAGGCGACCAGAGAAAGAACGTCTCTACATTCCTAGTCCAGGTAAAAATTAATCTCTTTAACAAACAGGATAACAAAAAGATTGTTACTTGATCTGGTTTCCCATACTTACCATGGTACAGGCTGGCCTTGTGAAGAAAGATAACATCAAGATCCATGGTTTCTGAGCTGCTTATGTTGCATTATCCCTAGCCTGTTGCTTCACTGTTGTAGTGGATCATTACTGTTGTTGCGCAGTTCCAGAACGTTTCTTCACCTTACTCTTTTATCTCGTGTTGCGTGTTTTAAAATAATTTAGATTTGGTATGATACTAAGAGACTATCGCTGTTTGCTTCCTCTGTAATACCAGATTGTTAAAAGAGTTGTTCATTAACTTTTTGCCTCTTATCTGAATATCTTTCTTACCAAGATGGATCTCCCGCCCTTTTGCAGTTATTATTCTTGTTTTGTGATTTTAAAATTATGACTTTCTTCTGTGTCAAAAGTTTATTGTTGTGCAAACCTGAATTTGGATCTGGAAAACAAAGACCCCAACTCTATGCAACGAATGCAACGAATGCAACTGGAAAAAGTCATTTTTGACCAAAAAAAAATAAAAAAAATTGCGGTAATTCAGTAAAACAGACGAATTGACGTTGATAAGAGGCCTTGAAGACTCCGATGGGTCTGAAAATCGCTTGAAAATTACGAATTAACATCTTCTCTATCGAGTCCAAGTCGAGCTCAAAAAGAAATTCAATTTGGAAAACGCAATTAGGTTAAAGTTTGGACTATTCTGAATCGATCTTCTTTCAATTTGATTATTCTAGTTCTGTGTGTTTTCTATTGCGAGATGGAGGAGATTTTCGCACTGATAGTGTCAATGATTCTGATAGTAGCTGTGATTCCTTTGTTCTTGTGGAAACGTCGGGTAGATGCTAGATCACGGGAGGATGTTGCAGAACCTCCACAGGTAATTTCTCAATTTTTGTGAAATAGATTGATCTATGGATTACGGTAATTCTCGTTATTTGGAGGCTTGATGGGTCTATTCGCGTCAAATTAAAGGTTCAGCCGCGTGAAAACGTGGCACGTGCTACTGGTGGACGTAGGATGCGTCGGAGACCTGCAGCTTCCGGTGCTAGTTCCTCATCATCCAATGTTCAAGGTTGCTATTGTCAGCTTTTTCATTGTTTATATGTCAAATTCTCTCCGTGTTTGTAGCTGCATCAACTTGATGATTAAGGATTGAGTTTTCTTTTTGAAATGAACGATATGTTTTTTTTTCCGATTTATATCAAGTTTCTGCGAATTTATAGTTGGAGGCAACCTCATGTAAGTGGGTGTTGCTGGTTAGAGTTTCCTATTAGCTAGTGATCGAAACCAGTTATTCAAGTAGTTTTTTGTTTCATTTGTCATCTTGCTGTAAATGTAGTTTGATATCCAAAGGGTCTTAGAAATAAATGAACTAATGGCTTTCGAATAATTATTTGGGTATATGTGAAGCAGAAAACATCAGTGGGAGTGAAGATGAAGATGGAGATGAAGATGAAGCCGGTGGATCTCAAGTAGCCAGAGCATCAAAGAAGAAAGAGAAAAAGCGACAAGAACGGGAAGCACAAAGACAGGTGACCAACAATCTCTATTGCTGCTAATTCTTCTAATGTTCTATTATAAATTTAAGCAGGATTCAGGATGAGAAATTCTAGGAACTGTGATAGTTATAGATTGTAACTTAACGATAGAGCATTGGTCCTGCGCTCAGAATAGTACATTTCTTTTTGGCAAGAGTTTCCTGATCAAGTTCTGTTCTTATTGTTGGGTAAAGGCTGAAGAAGCTACACGTGAGTCAAGGAATACAAAACAAGACTGGTATGCAGAAATGCGGAGGAAGAAGGACGAGGAGCGTGAGGCAGAGGAGCGGAAGTTGGTGGGTCAACTAATTTATCTCAGATTTCGTTCTGTTTAGGCTTCCTGCTTTTGAAATGCTGGGCTTGACTAATTGTCCCATTGTTGTGTAGGAAGAAGAAGAAAAAGCACGACGAGCCAAGGAAGAAGAGGCAGCTGCGTTAGAGTTTGACAAATGGAAAGGGGAATTTTCAGTTGATGCTGAAGGTACTACAGAGGAAGTTCAGGGTGGAAATCAAGATTTGCTTTCAGAATTTGTTGAATACATAAAGGTATATCTATCTTGAATAACCCTTTAACAAACACTTTCGGATCTCCTATTCTAATCATCATTCTGCGAATAGAAACAATCTAACAATGAAGTATAGAGACAAATTGCGTCTCGTCCCATATCAGTGTGCAGAAATGTTGAGCCTTTCTTTTGCTTTGTTGATGTGATTGCAGAAACAGAAATGTGTTCCACTTGAAGATCTCGCTGCAGAATTTAATCTACGAACTCAGGTATCATCTGGCTACATATTCTATATGGAAAATAAATATAAACCTTTTGTCATTGTTCTCAAGTCTGATTCTACTGTTTTTTTTTTTAGGAATGCATCAACAGGATCAATTCTTTGGAGAGCATTGGTATATTTCTCTCTATCCAATTATAAGAATAGCATTCGTCTCATTTGGTAGTATGTGATTTGCTATGGGTTTAGTGAACCCGAAGCAATATGAAAAAGCAGATGAGACACTGATGACTGTGTGTACATGTGAAACCATAATGGGACTCTTTGACTCTTCAGATCTGAACCTGAACCACTACTCTTTTGTTCAGGGCGGCTCTCGGGGGTCATGGATGATAGAGGAAAATACATATATATATCAATGGAAGAGATGAATGCAGTTGCGGATTACATCAAACGCCAAGGAAGAGTTAGTATCTCACATCTAGCAAGCAAGTCGAACCAGTTCATCGACTTGGAGTCCAAAGTACAACACCAGCTAACGGAAGAAATCAGCGGCATGGAAGAGATATCGGTTTCTTAGTTTGTGAAAAACAAGAGTTTCAAAAGCCTTGGTGACTCGCTGGAACTTGCTGATGTTTGGTCATGGACCTTTTTGTTCTGATTTTACTAGTTGAGATCCCTTAGGCTTGCATCCATATGCAGTACATGAAAATATATAATATCTTATATATCCATAAGTTTTCAGCATAAACTGGCATCTTAACTCGGTGGGGCTGTGGATTTAGGCAAATCTGGTTTAGGATATGAGAATATTTACTCCTTTAATGGGTCAAGAGTTGCACCTAAGAACCAAACCATTTTTTTCAAGGACTTCCCGGTATGAACTACTTGATCGGTCTCACGAATCCTGCGAGAGACCCTCAGGTTCCCGGGAAAATGCAGTCGGTTATATCGTTTAAAAAGAAGATTTTGGGGAATTTGAATATCCCAGGAGGAGATGGATTTCCTAAGAAAGTTTTCTTTAATGGAGAAGAATGTGCGCTTCCTAAGTACTTCCCGAAAAAGAGTTCTGGGAGGAGATTATCTGGCTTCGATTCTTGCCCTCGATTATCCTCACGATCACAGCATTTCTTGCGACCACACGGATTGGTTTTTAAGCAGTGATAGGTGCCTTAGTTAATCATGTAAAGTTGCTTTCTGTTTAGCTGATCAAGAAATCTGAAGAGAATGTTTATATATCTCTATTAACAGTTTTGGTTGATCTAAGAAACTTGTATACATATCCAAAGGAACTAATGCAGATTGATTATCGCTTAGTACATTCTTAGCCTTTGTAACAATTTCTGCATCAGTCAAGAAGATCCGATTAGCATAAATGTCACAATTCATTTGGGCATTATTCATAAAATATTTCCTCTGCTTCTTGTTTTAGATCATTAAGTATACACTTTACACTTATACAGAAACACGGAACATTTTTCACTCCGAATTTAAAATATTTCTGTTTGTATAACAAATGAACAGTGTAAATTTAAGAACAGTCTCTTTCCTTTTCCCTTTTCCCCCCCTTTGGTAAATACAAGAAAATAGCACATCATGTTTGTTAATATATTGAGGGATGCAACATCAACTTTTATGAACAGCTTACAAATTATGTTTTCTTTGTGTGTGTGTATGTGTGTTATAGTAATTCGAGGCTCCCAGGTTCTTCCAGCTTTGCCTTCCACCCAAGGAATCGTTAGAAAAAAGTCAAAAACAATAGAAGAAGATCGTCAAGGTCTAACCGTCGGTTTCCCGCCAAACCTTTTTCTACCAAACTGTGGACGTAGCAAATCAAAAATACAAAATCATGAATGTTCGCCAATGCTATTTCTTAGCCTGCAATAAGAGAGAAGACAACAGAAGAGAGACTTTCAGGAAAACATTCCTACTTTTATCTGAGAGAGACACATGATGAAAGAAACTCAGAAATAACCTTTCTTAGATATTTCTTGTGAATTTTTATGGCTCCAGAACATGTTTTCTTGGCATCCAAATTCCCACTCATGTCGTTGAGTATCTAGGGACATTGAGGAAACGGGATGAGGAATGATACACCAGAATGAAAAGTTAGAAGGAGATGTAGGTCTAACCTTAACAACATCGTCGAGCCCACGAGCTTCAGTCATTAGCTTAGAACTCTTGTCTTTCAAGACACTGGCCACTAGGAATACAGATATAGGCAAAGGACCTTCCGTGCTTTTTCCTCCATTCCTCATGTTTTGCCTCTCATACTTTCCACATTGGTTAATTGACTTCGGTTTACCTTTGAACCCTTCCGTTTTCTCACTCCCGCATTGATTCGCCTCATATACATAAAAAAGATCGGGATCGTACTCAAGGGCCCACATCATCTATGGGAATAGGGTTTGGCATTGAGATTAATCCAAGGAAGAAGAAGATTAATAGAGTGAGACACAAGAATCACTACCTCCCAAAGGTACAAAGAGTCACAAAACGAGAATTCTCTTCGGAATTGAACCATTAGCATCCGAATCGCAAAGAGATAGTCACCTCCGCCTAGTTTATCTGCATTTCAAGACCCAGACTCGATTAACCAATGAAGCTTAATATATATATAGGCAAAGAAACTATAGTAGTACCTAGATGTTGGTGAAGCTTGGGGTTAACAATCTGAGTAATTGAAGCCAAGTGAGTAAGTTGAGCTTCAACTCCAACAGATCTCCCGGTGCTGCAGAAATTTCCTCGCTTTTCAATTCGAGAAAAGAAAACACATTTGTTACAACCTGATTGCAGAGAAACAGATGTAAACAGTCCACACCAAAACACAAATGCATTGAAAATGTGTAAGGTGAGTACCAATCGACGCATAAGCCGCTCAAAACACCAAAAGGAAGCAGCTTCGTCCTCAAGAAGAATAATCATTGGGGAACAAAGATCACTCATTCCTGATCAGAGCAACGGTACATAGATCAGAAATTGTCAAGTAAAACTGGTTTTCAAACAAAGAACTCTATGATATATATCATTCGGTTATACCTTGGCAATACCCGACATCCTTGTCTATCCAGGCGTAAACAGACAGAATATCCCAGAGCTTCGACAAATTCTCTTTTTTCTCATAAAATACCAAGGTCCTGTCAGTACGATTCACATCAAGACCTGAAAAATGTAAATTAAGTAACTGACTGAACCGGTGGATATTCAGTTTATTCTAGCTGGAGATAGAGGAAGCTATGATCAGTCACTAACCTATCTGGTGAAGTGTTAGCATCCATAGAATAACATTCTTATCAAGAGGTCCACGATTTGTGAGCTCTTTAAAAAAATCTGAACCATTTGAGTTTGTACCTGAGAGACCCACATGAATACTTCAAATGCCTATTACTGTACATGTTTTTGTACTGTTCAATATTAGGAAATTTCATTATGGAAAAGCAAGATTTTACCTAAATTTATTTCTTGAAGTACAAGAGGATCATAGTTGGGTTGACCATTTTCAGTAATTACAGGAGCAGTAATAAATCTTCCACTTCCAATGACAGGAAACATTTGCTTACACTCCTCCTTCCAAGTAGCATACTGCAATCTGTAGAGAAGTAGTGGTAAGATTAACAAAACTGAACTTATGGTTTATATGAGGTGAATGAAGAGAGACAACCATGTAACACTATGCCAAATACGATATATATAGAGGAATGAAGGACAAAATATCTACCTTCTGCGTTGTCGGGTTTGCTCTCTTTCTTCGAATGTGCTCGTTGGGTCATAACAGCCAAGTAGGAATTCCCATACTTTACCTCTAATTGATGGATGGATTCCCTACAGATCAATTGTGAAGGAATAAAAGTAACTTGAATTTCACAGATTCAGAACAACTGAAATGATAAATCAGTCTTCACAAAAGATTTTCTCTAAACTAACATACCCCTCTATGGATTCGTCTTAGAGTCTTGGCAATATCGAGAGACCCTTCTTGGACAAATGCAGCCTGCCATTTTCTTACACTTAGAGTTTTACCAGGCTGCACAAACATCATAAAATTGACCAGTGTTGTCAGCAACCTAGCAAAAACTTCCTGGCCTCAACATGATGCAATTACTCATGACATATTATGACCACAAGAAATGGAATGATATAGGCTTTTTATTCAATCTGAGTTCCAACTTAGTGTCAATCAAAAGCATAAACACGTGTCTTATGTATCTTCACAAATACTGTTATATGCCATGATTTTTAGAGCTAATCCATTCTGAGACTTGAATTTGTGAAGTCGAGAAGATAATTACTCTGCCTTTGCTAAACACAATCATGTGATGCACCAGAGAAAAGATCAAATGAGATCAAGAACAGATCTGAGAACCTAAACAGCTCCTAAGATCAATATGTCCTAATTAGGAAATAGATATATGAACATTACAATGGCAAGAACTTGGAATTCAGAGAGAAACCAAATGCAAGTTAATAAGCCAGTGTGGCAATCGATCTTACAGATCATTCAACACAAAGAAGAGAATCAGCATCAAAATTAACAATGTATTTCGGTTGGAATCGAATCTGCAATAACATATCCTGTACGTAATCATAACCACAACAGAGACGACCCAATGAAGAAGCAAATCTAAAAGAAGCATTGAAGATGAATGAATCGAAAAACGTAACCTTGATTTTGAATCTGGTCTTGGGGACATCGGTGCAGTCGGGACGAACTTGGTAGTAAGAATCTGCTGGCTCAGCTACGCCTCCCCACATTTTTCAAACTTCAACCAAATATACTCTTAATTTTTCCCGGGAAAAAAATAAATCCAAGAAAAAATCCTGAGAAAACCAAATTTTTTTTAATAAATGTGAAGGGAAAAAAAAAAACAATAGACTGGGTCGAGATCTCCTTAAAACTGAAAAGATCGTTCGACGATCAATGAAGAAAAATTATAACTTTTTGTTATCGATCTTTAGGAAAAAAAATAGTGGATTGGAGTCGATAGACACAAACACAAACTTTTTTTTTATCTTTCTTTGGTCGTTTCGACTTATAAGAAGCTTCCTCTATCTTTCTTTTTCTGGTGACGACAAGCTGTTCTCATTTCAATAGTTGTTTCCCACAAAATACGGAGTTCGTGTACTCTCTCCTCGTTTTTCCCCCTGCAATTGTCCATTTTCATTTTTATAAGGACGATGGGCTATGATATTGTTGTTGCCAACGACTTAAGTGCTAGGCTAACCAACATTTAATAATAATATATTAATATCCAACTTAAACGACGCCGTGTTTTATTAGCCTTTCACATCTGGGCCTTTCAGGTAGCTAAAGTCTATGGTTCTTTACAAGTTAAGCCCTTTTGGATACTTACTTTTAAAGTTATGGCCCAAATTACTAAGCGCAAAAATGGTGGTATATATATGCGCTTCAGCTAAAAACCCTAGACGATTCGGCTGTCGCTCGTCTACTTTTTAACTCGGAGCTTCGACCTTTCAACCTACCGGCGCCGAAAATGGTGAGATATACTTTAGTGGAATTAGGGTTTTAGATGTCTTTAATCAAGTGGATGTCTTTAACATCGAGCTGGGTTGTTTTATTGTTAATGTTCAGGTTTTCAAGAGGTACGTTGAGATAGGGAGAGTGGCACTTGTCAACTACGGCAAAGATCATGGAAAGCTCGTCGTTATCGTCGACGTCGTTGACCAGAACAGAGTAAGTTTATTCTATTAGGCAGATTTCATTTTTTTCTTTCGTCAATCTATCTATACGTTTCAACTCTTTCAATGCTAGATTCCGTAATTTCTCTTTGTTGGTTTCTTTAAATTTTAATTAAGAGATATTTGGATTTAGCTGGAGATTAGCTGCAAATTTGGATATTGATTGTCTCTTTCTGGAAAAATTTAGTCATCAAGCAAAGTTTAGCTGGTGTTTAGCTGAAATTTGTGTCTTTCTGAACAAGTGTGGATTCTTGAGGTTATAATATTGACTTGGTGCTATATATCTGTTTGAAATGTGTATTCCGGTTTCACTGAGGTTTTATTTGTCTAGATGTATTCTTATTGAATCTTGATTATGTTCTCTTCGTTTAGGCTTTAGTGGACGCCCCTGATATGGAGAGGATCCAGATGAACTTCAAGAGGTTGTCTCTGACCGATATCGTTATTGCCATCAACCGAGTGCCCAAGAAGAAGGCTTTGATCGAGGCAATGGAAAAGGCTGGTGAGTGCTATGCAATTGTAGTATTTGGATTTTTGTCAAGTGTTCCAAAGCTAACAGGAATATCTTGCAGATGTGAAGAACAAATGGGAGAAGAGCTCGTGGGGTAGGAAGCTAATCGTGCAGAAACGTAGGGCAAACCTCAATGATTTTGATAGGTTCAAGATCATGTTGGCCAAAATCAAGGTCAGTGTGCAAAATTTTCAGACATTGATCTTGTTTGTTTGCGAATGTTAAACTGGAATGTTAATGTCTTGTTGGTTTTTTGCAGAAAGCTGGTGTTGTCAGGCAAGAGCTTTCAAAACTCAAGAAGGAGATCACTGCCTGATCAGATTGAATACTATCTGCAAATCTGTTTTTTGATTTTGGATCCGGTTATTAGTGTTTTTGCAAGTCTCAACATCATTATGCACGCAATTATCCAATGCTAGTTTTAAGTTTGAAACCTTGTGGGGGAAAACCTTAGTTCTTGTTATTTGATCTTGAAGTGACCAGTTTTTCTTATTATGCCTTTCATTATTTGATCGTGCTATTGGTGTTAAATTTTCCTTCGGCTTCGGCTGCTAAATTGAATTAGATCAAATAACTAATCCATCAAAGAGCAGAACAATGTGAATTGATACCAAACAAAAGGTAACAAGAAGTTGGAAATTTAACTCATGTTGTAGGAAAATTGTCCACAAAGAAAAGGCCAACTTCAATGATTTCGTTAGATTCAAGATCATATTAGCCCAAATCAATGTCAGTATCTCAATCTTGTGTTGTCCGTCGCGCTTGAAAATGATATATTTGTGTGTTTCAGAAATTGTAATGGCTTGCAGAGAGTTAGAGAGTCAGTATTGTACTCTCAATCTTAGTCGCAAGTATCGATATATTTGGAGAAAAATACATTTCGTTAATCTGTATCAAGTGATGGCATTTTTTATACTAAACTTGTCGTCGGAGAGGTATTGGAATAAGATGAGAGCTACGCCTGTTAATTACAGTTTCAAAGCCACTCGTAGCTTTTTGATGACGGCAGTAAATAACGCCCAAACTCAAAGAGACTTTAGAGATGAATCGATAATACTCAATATTCAAAAGGACAACATTTCCCGAATATATAACTGAATTATTTTGGTGGCATCTGGTTGTATAAATATGACAAAAATTTCTGACTCGTTTACAGAGAGGAAAACGAAATAAAACCCTTACGAAAGCTTCAAAAGTTTTTACCAAGTTCAATCTTTTTCATTAGTGTCATCGTCTGGTGAAGAATGGAATCCAAGATTCCGGCCACCTGAAGAAGAAGGAAAAACACAAATCATATGGGATGCGTCAACGTATTATAAGAAGAATAGGCTTCTAACTTCTTTACTAACCGTGAAGACACCACCGATAATGGCGCATACGTTGGTGATGAAATGTGAAAAGGACTTGGAGTTTTCGGTTATGAGAACCTGCAAACAAACAAAAAGAAAAGATGAGCAGGTAACTAGAGTTGTTGTTACCGGCCAACCCCCGGTTAACCTAAAAAATTACAGAGAACAAGGGTGAGGTGAGTTTTTGTTCGGCCTTTCCAGGCTTGGCAGCCAAACAGCCCGCAGGTTTTTTACCTACTGTAACATCCCTAATCTGTGTAACACATGTTAGTAAGGCAGTAAAAGGAATGTTGAAGCCTACCTGCATCGGTGAGAGCTCAAAGTGAAATTTGGCAACTGGTAAATAGTAACTATGAGCAACGCTGCTATGTGCTGTGTACTCATACTCCTCAACCATTAGCTGTCCATTGCTTTTCACTACCTCTGTCTTTACTATTTGAAGATAATGCTCGATCTGTCCAAGGAAAACAACACCTTAAAGCATAATTAGACGAATAAATAAGTATTTCTCAGAGTTATACAAACTTACGGTAACATTAGGGCCAAGATCATGTTGGTTTATGAAGGCGTGGCCGTCCAAACGGTCGTGGCTTCCGCCGAGATACGGTGACAAGCGCTTTAAATCAGCAAGCTTTTGAGGCAAAATCTTCCGCCCAAATGAAAGATGGTTAACGACATGGGACATATTCATCTGAGCAGCATCAAAGGAATGAGATTCCGAGCGAGCTGAAACCATAAGGTTGCCTGGAACCTGCAAAGACCATAGGGTAGTAATTATTAAATTTTTTAAGCAACGGCAAACATAAGGAGCAAGAATAGTGTCTCCCAATCAAATACTGACCTTCTTTACACGCATGTATCCTTCAATTCGACATCCACCTGTAGAAGGTGCCTTTTTTAAAGTTTTCGATGAATTGTCTGATTTGTCCTCCAATGCTAGTTTATGAGGCTCTAAATGAATTGGTTCAACCAGACCCACCACCATCTACAGGAGAAGGTCAAATATTCAGAAACAAGCTACAAATGAGGTGCAAACAGCGATTCTTGTTTAACCTTTCTAAGGGGTACGGAAAAGATGTTGTAAAGAAATTTAGAGCTATAACTACCTTGACTAAGCTTTCTGTATCACGATCTCCATAGTAGGATTCATGCTCGTGGTGTGCATTGTCATCTCTATTAAGAAAGAAACATCAAGTAGAGGAAAGAAAAAGTGGAGAAAATAGATTTTAGCCGAAATCGAGCAAATGAGGTCATGCACTATATGAACAAGTCTTGTTTTCTTACCTAAGATCACTGCCTTTGCGGAAAATGCGAATGGATGGATACCCTTGTATGTGGTTCCTGAAGATTATTTGCAAAGGAAAATTATGAGCATATATTATACCTTAAAGCTGGAACCAGTTTCCAGAGAATGCATTATGCTATATAGTAAATGAAATGCTAAAGAAAGTCTTATAGTAAATGAAATCCTATGTATCTTTTTTTGGTTCGACCATAACTTTCTTTTGAAGAGGTGCATATATTTTATATAAAACAAAAATCATATAAAAGAAGCCAATACAAACTTATAAAGTAACTGACTATTCCGCCCTCTAGTTACGGATGGAAAATGCATCTTAGACCCTAGTTGCAGAGAAATGAATTAAAGACATCCTCCGATATCCCACATGAGTCCCCGATACATTATTGGCTCAGACTACCCCAAGCTCTTGAAGACCATTCAGTTTCAATTCCATTTTTTGCATAAATTCAAATGGCGTAACCGGTGGAAAGGAGTAACAGCTTCTCTTGGTAATATTATGCACACTGAAGAAGCTATGGATATTACTTTTTGCTTTGTAGTGGATATTAGTTAATTTACGTAGCTTAAGAAGTTAAGATGAAAAAATAGATGATAAACCAAAAAAAAAATGATAGGATATACCTCCGACAGAGATCACCTTCTTGGGTGCAGTCAACTTTTGCCAAAATAACACGTCCGTCCATTTCTGGATCATATCTACGAAAAACAAGAAAGTTAAGGAAAAATAGTATCACAGGTTCTTTATCTAAAGAGAGTATAATGACATACCTCTCTTTTATTTGTTTTGCTGCTTTCTCCCATGATGGTTTCTGATAATGGAGACTAAAGTTATATTCTTCAAGCAAAGATCAACAAAATTACCACTTTGATGTGCATTAAGTGCCACCAAATACTAATCTACTCTATAAGTTTTATATTCGACATCAAGTTGATCCTTAGATAAGTCTAGTGTTTCCATGAGGAAATTATGACGACTACAGCCAAAGAGGATAATCAGGAAAGATTGACTAGGCACCAAACATGTAGAATCTCCCCTAGTTAGAACTTTGAACGCTAATATGAGCCTTGCCAACAAGCAGCAAACTGTGGTTCTGGATTGAAACTATGCTGTGACTTTCAGAATATGTAGGAGACGAAGACATAAGGGGTTTACCAGGAGATTACACCAATAGCACCACGGAGCAAAGAAATTAACAACCAAGATTGGAAATCTGCAAAATGTATGCTTCATATGTTGTCACTTGGAGCAATAAAACAAGTATCTACGAGGAGAATATTCTACTAATCTTGCATCTATGTACGAAATGCGCAATATGGACTTAAACTCCTTACTGATGTGTAAATGTGTCAAAGTTGCGGCTAGTAAGTGATACTGAATCTTCAAATACTACTTCTTCTCCACTTTCATCTCCATGATTAATGAGTGTCAAAACGTTCCCGGCATGAAACTCAGAACCAGTGGGTCTCATATTCGAATCAATTGAAAACTTTCGAATTGTTTTTGTTACGTTTAGCCTGTTCTGAAAACAAAAGGTAGCAAAATCAGGAGAGAAAACAACCGGAAATTTTGAGTGACCAAATGAACAGATGTTTAGAAAGAATAACACTATTTTCAATCCCCACAAATACAATAGACTATCTTTCAGAATGTGATATTTCGGATTTCACTCCAAGAAGATAATGTGCAGTCCAAACTATTTCGACACACATAGCAGATATTTTTAAATACTTTTGAAAACAAAGGATTGTCAAGAGGAACAAAAAAACAAATAGAGACTTCAAATGAACTTATGATGAAGCCAAACTTACAGTTCCTAGTACATCACTGACATCCACAGATGCGAATTCACATGAAAGTGACGGGAAGCTGCCAAAAAAATAGAATCAGTATCTAGTTAGCAATCAGAGAGATGCTGACTTTTGCATGACTTTGATTGGGCCACACATATAACATTTCTGAAGAGCAAAGGAATGCACTCAACAAACAACGGATGTGCAAGATAAATTAACGTTCCAGCATACAATAACGTTTATACAATCTTTAACCTGTCAAAAAATTGAAACTATAAGACATTTGTGTTGAAAAACAAAATGAGTATAATATACCTTATGTTAAAATCTATGCGCAAGAAGTCTCCGTCAGCACTCCTGTCAACAATCACAGATGTGGAAGTGCTGACAGCCAAATAATTATTCAGTTCCTGTAACACGAAACTTGCAAAGTCAAAACGGCATTCATTTTTGCTAAACGTAACAAACGGGAAATCTATCGAAATTAGCAACAAAAATGAAAATTTTAAACAGCAATGACGTTAGTATCTAACATAACATTTAAACAATCGCCATAGAAAGCAAGTCCAGTAAGCTCGAAGCTTACCATTCCAAATAAAAATAGCATAGAGAGGGCTGCTACAATGGACAATCCAGCACCAGATAGAGTCGCCTCTGTCAAATCCCTCGGAATTTTCCTGCATGCACAAAAATTCCAAAGATAAATATGAAATGTCTAGCATTGCTTCCCAGAATCACAAATCTCAGATTCTATCGGACTTTCAAAAAACCGTAATCGAAGTCACTAATGATTATTTTAAAAACACATTTTAACATCTCAATTTCACTGAGATCAAATGAAAATTTGACAATACACTAACAAGAGAGGCAAAACCTACAACTTCAGGATCGCTTGTTCACGACTAAACCCTACCACTAATCAGCAAGAAAAATCCACAAATGTAGATATTCCCAAAGTAAATTTCACAAAAAATATCAATACTAACTATGTCACTGCCTAGATCGAAGAAATTCGAAGTTTATAACCAGAAGCGAGCTGGAGAAATCTGTAAAACGGATACACAAACAAAGAAACAGAAACAAACCTATAGAAATCAACGGATTTGATCTTGTTCGTGGAAACCATCTTCGGGAGTCAACTGATAAACAACAGTTGCGTGGCTACTTCTAAAAGCTTCGAGTTCGAGGACGAAGCACACCTCCCTTGCGATTTATCTTCAGCTTTCAGATTTGAAACTTCTCATCAATCTACAAAATTACAACACTAGTCCCCTCTGATTTGACTCATTTCCTATTTGACC
Source organism: Cardamine occulta (assembly GCA_028015245.1). Taxonomy (NCBI): domain Eukaryota; kingdom Viridiplantae; phylum Streptophyta; class Magnoliopsida; order Brassicales; family Brassicaceae; genus Cardamine; species Cardamine occulta. The sequence continues at coordinate 14,471,391 of CM051389.1, read as the reverse complement.
CAAATTCGTTTATCAAAACAAATTAGTACCTTCTCAAGTTCTCACATGTTACAGTCATACCCTTTTTAATCATATTCGGCGTAGAGGATGCAGATCAATGTTCCAACTTCCAAACAATACACAAGTTTGGAATATAATGAGCACCATTATACAACTAGCCTATTCATGTTTATAAAACATCTGCGCTTTGAAATCATTTAGTAAAAATCTAATGATTGTATTTAGAAAACATAAAATGAACCCCTCATCGTTGTTCTCTGTTTCTGCTTTGGCTACCAACGTTGCTGATAATTGCAATGGTCAAGCGTGTAAGATCCTTTATCATCATTAGCTCTTCTTCTTGTTCTAGATTTTGCTTCAGCGTTTTGATCGAAGTTGGTTTTGTTTTTGGGTCAAATTAAGATATGACAGGAAAATATCAGTAAAATCGAGAACAAAACAGTTCGAATTTCTTGTAAGAACATCAAATGTTCCATAGAACATTCTTATTTATTGGATACGTTCTTAAAAATTATTCTCTTGTTAACCCTTTGTTCCACATTTTTGGGTTCCCGACCAGAAGCAAGAACTAACAAACTACATAAACGAATTATCACTCAGTGAAAATTAGAGTAATCTTCTTTTTAAACTTCGAGATACTTGATGGCCGTCTGAACATCCTTGTCGCCTCTCCCACTGAAGTTTAAGACCACTCTGGTTCCATCAGCTAACGTCGGACAAAGCTTCTCAAGATGGGCCAACGCGTGGGATGTCTCCAGTGCCGGGATTATTCCCTCCAACCGAGACACTATCTTGAAAGCTACATGAAGAATGCAATTTTCCATAAGATGTGAAACAAACACATAAAAGAAAGAAAAATGATATGTCAAGTAAATACCTTCTAAGGCTTCTTCATCGGTAACGCTGTAGTATTCCGCCCGTCCCATGTCTTTAAGGAAACTATGCTCGGGTCCGACTCCAGGGTAGTCCAACCTGATAACATGAACTTTTGCTCTTCAGAAGGGAAGTTAAGGAGGACCAAAATCTCGCAGGTCGTTCAGGCCTGACCCTAGAAAGTCATATGCGAATTACTTAAAAGCCAGATTTGAACCATACAAGAATCTCTTACCCGGCACTAATGGAGTGTGGTTCAATGATTTGACCATCATCATCTTGCAATAAGTAACTCATAGCTCCATGAAGTACACCGACATCTCCTTTGGTCAACGTGGCAGCATGTTTGCCGCTGTCTACTCCAAATCCAGCAGCTTCCACACCGATCAATCGAACCTCTGTGTCATCGACAAATTCATGGAACAGTCCCATAGCATTCGAACCCCCACCCACACAAGCAACCAGAACATCAGGCTTCCCGCCCCATTTCTCCATCGCTTGTCTCCTTGTTTCTTTGCCAATCACGGCATGAAAGTCTCTGACCATCATAGGATAAGGATGAGGACCCGCAACTGATCCCAATATGTAATGTGTAGTTTCCACATTTGTCACCCAATCCCTTATAGCTTCGGATGTCGCATCCTTCAAAGTCGCTGTTCCAGAGTGGACTCCTCTTACCTACAAGGACCAGAATTAGATAAAGGATTCGAAAACTCTGCGACTTTGCGAGGTTTATGAATAGAATCCACATCACCTCAGCACCAAGAAGACGCATCCTGAACACATTAAGAGCTTGTCTCTCCATATCTTGAGCACCCATGTAGATAATGCACTGCAAACCGAAACGAGCACACACAGTAGCTGTGGCTACACCATGTTGACCAGCCCCTGTCTCAGCGATAATCCGTTTCTTTCCTAGACGCTTAGCAAGAAGAGCCTGAGCCACCGCGTTGTTGATCTTGTGAGCACCGGTATGGTTCAAATCTTCCCTTTTGAGGTATATGAGCGGTCCTTGACCGTTTTCTCGGCGGTAATGCTCAGTGAGCCTCTCTGCAAAGTAAAGAGGACTTTCTCGACCAACATAGTCTTTCAAGATCCCCGCCAATTCTCTCTACAGTTTTATCAAACATTAATTAGACATTACCTACCAATTGCATCACGCAGAAGCATGAATTACTAAAAATATGAATATGAATGTCGATTTCCAGATTTCTGGGTAAATTAATCGGCAGATTATCATTTAGCATCGCTAAAACTCCGTTTTTTAAAACATTTTTGCCTCTCATACCAATGACGACACTTGAATCAGAAAACCCACAAAGCAAAAAAGGTAATTTCGAATCGATTCAAAATCGACGAACAAGATCAAAACAAAATCAACCAAGTTACCTGGAACTCTTCGTCGGTGGCAAGCGCATAGAAAGCTGTTTCGAGCTCGGAGAGAGCGTGCATAAGAGTTTCGGGGACGTACTTGCCGCCAAACTTCCCGAACCGACCGAATGAATCGGGTCGTTTCCACAGTCTCGGATCAGATCCAGAGGCGTTGTTCTTCTCCGAATCCGCCATGAGAATAGCCGGGTCCTTGGCGATGGTACAAGAGACGGAGAAGGAAGAAGACGACCGTGAGCGAGACGATGGGAGAGGCGTAAATTTGGGGAGTTTGGAGGGTGATATCAGACGGGTCAATTCGGAAGAAGCTGAAATGGACGGTCTGAAAGTAGCAGCGGTGCCTGCGGTCGTCATGAGTGAAAATCTTTATCTATCTCTCAAGACAAAACCTTGAAACCGGGGGATTCTCTTTATAGATACGTGAGTAAAAATACAATTTAAATACTCAAGCAAATCAAGTATCACATTAGTTTATTCGAGAGGAAACAAAAAAGTGTAAAAACAGAATAGGTTGGTGAGAAGAGAGCGGTGAAGATCTTTGGGGGTTGGATGTGTTTATCACATGCCTTAATTAGTGTTATCCTTTTTGGACAAAAATGCTACTGTAGAAAAGTGCTATACGTAAATTTGTCCCAAAAAAACCGACTACAGTAGCATTTTGTCATAACTCTAATTGAGGAAAAGTATGGGCTGAAGATGTTATTTTAAGCCCAATATAATTTAGTGAGACCGACCCACTACGCGTTTACAATCAGCGTCATAAAACGGTCGCTAAATATCCTTTTGCTAGCTGTCATTAAGTAAGTTTTTCCATTTTTAATGACGGTTAGTAAATATGTCTTTGCTAACTTTCCATTTTTTTTTGACGGTCACTAGATATTTCTTTCTAACTGCTATATATTGTGGTAGCGATATTCGATTTTGCAGATGGTACTCATAATTCATAATTTTCTTTTTTCTTTTTTTTCGCTCCCGTTTTCTTCTTCCTCGAGCGATTCAAAGTTTCTCTAAAGGCCGATCGCCGGCAGGTTTCTTTTTGTTTTGTTTAATTTGTGTCTTTAAACTTCTTAGATTTTTCAAATCGAACACCCTTTTTTGGATATCTGTTTTAATCGGATCAGTTTTAGGGATTTTACTTTCGTGATTTGTTTTTGCAAATCAAAAACCCCTTTTCTGGGTTTGTGTTTTCTTCGTTTTATTACTTCTGTTTCTTAAATTCAAAACCGCTTTTTTAGATTTCAGAGTTTCAGTTGATTTTCAAGTTTTACAAATTGAATAATCCCTTAGGGTTTAAATTTCAAAAAGTAGTATTTCTTTTGAAAATTACGTTTTCCGTTTCAAATTAAGGTTTTTGTTCATCCTGGTTTTTACAAATCAAAAGCACTCTTTCGGACTTATGTTTTCTATTCTTTAAATCAAAAGTTTTTTTGTTTGATTAAAACCCAAAAGAAAGGGACGACACATCATATGATTGTTGTATGTCCGGTTTCTAACTTGGGAAAATTGTCCCGATGTTGCCTAACACAAAGCAATCTATGCTTAAAGCGGAGATAAAGCATCGTCTTTTTAAAATAAGGCTTGTCCGATTTAGTTCGAAAATTAGAGAATTCTATGAATTCTATATGCTGAGCTGGGACAGCATAAATATATGAACTTCAATTTCTGCATTGAGCGACCTTTAAGGATCATCTCTTAATGTCAACAAATTATGTCCGAAAATTCAATCTCTGTGATGAGTTCTATATGCTGAGCTGGGACAGCATGATTTTAAAACTTCAATTTCTGCATAGAGGGACCTTTAAAAATTGTGTCTTAATGTCAAATTATGTCCGAAAAGAAAATTAGAGAATTTAATTTATGTGATGAGTTCTATATGCTGAGCTGGGACAGCATGGTTTTAAACTTCAGTTTCTGCATAGAGGGACCTTAAAGGATCGTGTCTTAATGTCAAATTATGTCCGAAATTCAATCTCTGTGATGAATTCTATATGCTGAGCTGGGACATCATGCTTTTAAACTTCAGTTTCTGCATATAGGGACCTTAATGTTAAATTATGTCCGAAAATTTAATCTTTGTGTTGAATTCTATATGCTGAGCTAGGACATCATGATTTTAAACTTCAGTTTCTGCATAGAGGGACCTTAAAGGATTGTCTCTTAATGTCAAATTATGTTCGAAAATTCAATCTCTGTGATGAATTCTACATGCTGAGCTGGGGCAGCATGATTTAAAACTTCAGTTTCTTGCTTAGACTTTGTGTCTTAATGTCAAAATTAGAGAGAATTCAATCTATGTGATGAATTCTATATGCTGAGCTGGGAGAACACGATTTAAAACTTCAATTTCTTGCTTGACCGACCTTTTAAAGATTGTGTCTTTAATGTACCAAAACTGAAAAATTCAGTTATATATAAACTTCAAAATCTGCAAGATCAGCTTTTAACAAGGGTTGTTTTTAGTGATGTCCAAAGATTAGAAAGTTCAATTCTCTGCTTAAACTCTGTATTGTGCTGAGCTGGGACAGCACTATACATAATATTCAATATTGATGGTGAATACACGTCTTTGCATAAGTCTTGTACTGGAAAATTCAATTATCTGCTTCAATATATTTTGCTGGGTAGGAGCAGCATGATAATATTCATTAATCTGAGATTAGAAAACTCAGTTCAATCATCTCTGTTGGACTCTTTATCTGGTTGTGATATTCAATGATCTGTATATTGATTGAGGAAAAATATTGGAAAAAGTTCACTGAATATTGGAAAAAGTTCAATGGTCTGCTAAAAGCTCTTATCTTATTGAGCTGGGGAAGCATGATGAATCTGCTTAAAGCAAAAAAAAACGTATCAAATTATGTTCTCAAGATTGGATAATATATTCTTATGTGATGAGTTAATAAATGCTGAGCTGGGACAATATGAATAATACTTCAATTTCTGCATCAACTAGCTTTTAACAAAGGTTAAGAAATTCAAAACTCTGATGATGAAACAAATGCTCCTTTGATATAAACGTAAATTGACATTCAATTCTCTGCTTAAACTCTATATTTGGCTGAGCTGAAACATCATGATATAAAATTTGGGGAATAAATGTCCTTTTATAAGGCTGGTTCATTGGTGACTTGAGATAAGAAAATCCAATTATCTTCTTAAAGACATTTTGCTGGACTGGGACAGCATTATGAAAATATTCAATATAATCTGCATATTTATAGAGGAAAAATGTCTATTTTTATAAGGCTTTTCTAATGTGTTGATTCCAAGATTGGAAAAAACTCAATCGTATGCTAAAACTCTATTTGTTGGGCTGTAGCAGAGCATGAGAATATCCAATACTCTGCATATTGATGGGAATATATATGCCTTTAAAAGTTTTTCCAAGATTCAAAACTTCAGGTTTTTGCATAAAATATAATATGGTTGCCTAAGACACTATATGCTTGAAGTGGAGATAAGCGTCCATAAGTAAATCTCGTCAAATTATGCCCCAAAATTCAATCTCTGTGATGAATTATATATTTTGCTGAGCTGGGACAGTGTGATATAAATTTGATAAAACATTCAACGATGTCCCTATATCTCTAAAATTCAAGTTTCTGCATAAAACAACAGATCTTGCTGAGCAGGGACAGCATGATAAACCATTCAATATTATGTAAATCGATGGGAATAGAGCTTCTTAAATGTCCCAAAATTGAAAAATTCAAGTTTCTACATAAACTGGATTTGATGGAATGAGAGACAGCATGACACAACATTGATGTCCCATAATCTCTAAATTTCAAGTTTCTACATAAACTATATCGTGTTTGACTGGAACAACGTGATAAACATTACCAAGTCTTGGAAAAATAGAGTGTGCATTTAAGCAGGATTGTCAGATGATGTTTCAAGGGTGAATAATTCATTTTTCTGCGTAAAAACTCTAATAGTATTTTGCTAGAATGAGACAGCATGATACTGGAACGGAAACAACATGATAGCATAAGCTATAGAGCTTGCTGGGTTGGGTACACTATTCAATGTTCTGCATATTTTGGAGAAAATCAATCAATATGCATTTAGTGAAGCTTGTCGAATTATGTCCCAAGAGATAGAAATTCAAACTTCTGCAAATTTATGGGGGAAAACAATATGCCTCTTTGATGAGGCTTTTCAACTTATGTTCCAAGAATGAGAAGTTCAATCAATATTCTGCTTTATATCTTGCTGAGCTGGGACAGCATATGAACAATAATATTTAACGTTCTGTATTTTGACAGGGGAATAGATATGCCTTTAATTAGGCTTGTTGAATTATGTGACAAGAACGAGAAATTAAATTCTCTGCATCCGACTCTAATTAGGAGAAGTTCAATATACTGCATAAACTTTATATCTTGTTGTGATGGGATAATATGATATTCAATCTTCTGCTTAGATCTCCTTTTGAAAAAGCTTGTCGGGTTACATCTCAAGATTAGGAAATTCAACCTTCAGCAGACACTCTTTCTTGTTGAGCTGGGACAACATAATGATATATATGAGACAATACTCTGCATAAACCTTGGAAAAGGCTTGTCGAATTTATGTCCCAAGATTGGGAAACTCAAGTGTCTGCATGCAATATATGATTCAATATTCTGCATATTGAGGGGGACAAAGGTATTAAGGCTTGTCTAAATACTGCTTAAACTCTATTGCTGGTCTAAAACAGCATGATGTATAAATTCATTCATCTGCACTGATGTGAGAATACCTTTAATAAGGATTGTTGGATGATGTCACAAGGTTAGCTTAGCTGGTAATGTATAGACAGTACTTAAAATTCCACATAAACAAGAATCTGGCATCTTTGTGAGAAGGTAAGCTATGTATCTCTACCTAGATTTTACTCTTCTGTGTAGTTGCTTATTATTTTATCTTGAATCGAACCAGCGCAATCTTGGATTTGGTCTAGCAACAATGCTAGTAAGTTCATTTTTTCTTCTATTTACGTATCTTAAACATGTTAGGTTATTGAAAATAGAATAATCTCCACTTGTCTAATATTTTCCTAACCACAGACTGATTCTTAACAGGTAAATCCAGAAATCCATTTGCTTTTAATCAGGTAAATGTTTCTTCCCCCTTTTAAACCAAGTTATGTTTTTCACAAGGTTGGAGTTGTATGAGAGTGTCTGATCCTATATAAAAATAATTCTAGTTTTTGTGGTGACTTGTGGTTCACAACAGGATTACCTGGTTCAACACTATTGGCAAGCGAGTTTGCATTTAAAATCCTATATCTGTTTCTCCAACTCAGCAATTTTTGTATTCAGAAAAATAAAGCTCTGGTTTCTCAGGTTTGTCCTTGTCTTTATATTGCTTCTCCAATTTTTAATACTATTTGTTGTTTAAATTTTTGTTGTAATAGCATAAGTTCATCTAAAGTTTGAGCAGTCTTTTTAATGGTTTCTTAGATTTGCTTTGAGAAAGCCACAAAGGCATGTGATATGTCGTAGACTGTTCAACATGGCTTTTGCGGTGGCTCGAGTTCTGTCTCCAGGCAAAGCTCTGGTTTCTTTCTCAGGTATGGTCTTATCTTTTTTACTTAGATTTGAGTATTTGTTGGTTGCATTTGACACGAGTACTAAATTTAAACAAAATTATAACCATGAACACAAATAAACGCACACACAAAAGTGAATATAACAAAACGCAACATAAATGCAAATGCAAATAAGAATCTGAATTAAACGCAACACAAATGAAATACAAAGCACATTTACTTATGCTATTAGATCTAAGCAACAGATTAAGAGCGAAAGCAAATACAAACCTCACGTGTAAACACAAATTTTTGAATGCAAAGAAGATGGTCGTTGAACTCTTGAAATGGTACTCTGGCCACTACTTTTTCTTCAAATTTCAACTTCTTTGGTCTCTTGAGATCTCCATTCTGTTTATTTTTTCTATCTTCTTCTCCTTTGATCTGACCGTAACCTCACCTTTTATTATATATATATAAAGATTTATGTTCACAGTTTCACTATCCCTTATCTGCTGAAAATCTTTAGACTTCATCACTTCACCAGTCTCTTGTAATGATGATAGTGATACTAATTTTAACAATGTTTGCAAAATGACAAAAATTCATGTATATTTTCCAAAAAATTCTCAACATGCAAAGATTTTTTTCTCTCGTCAAATTCACCATCTCTAGACAAAGTAAAAAACTTGACTCTTGATTCACCGACCCTGATCGTCCGATGAACCATCTACATGCATTTAACATCAGACAAAAAACTTCGAGTTGTCAAAGCTATACACGTGTGAACTGGTCTTCAAAGTTTACAAACTTTTATATCAAAATGTTTGTTGCTCGAGAGTCTAAATCCAGATAAATGTTTAAGCTTGAAACTTTGATCTAATGAACCTAATTAAAGATAGCCAGCGATTTTATACCTTTGACATACCTAATATATGAATTCGAATGAAGTGTTGAGATAAAACGTCTATGTCATTAGGGAAATGTTTGTACCATGTAAAGTTCCTTAGCGTATTCATTCTAGTACTCGTACACTATTATTAAGCCATGCTTTTATATATCCAGTTTAAGTAAACAGAATAAACCAATTTGGCATTTTGAATTACAAATTCACAATCCATATTGTAGAGCAATTCCTTATTCGTCTCAACCGAATATCCTTTAAAAATTAATCACACAAGATTCCCCTGTATTATTTGATTCACAGCAATTTTTGCCATAATTATTAAAATCTGAACAAAGCATTTGGATTACGAATCAAACCATTTAATTATTTAGACTAAAATTTGAAAAAATTGAAAAAAATTAATAGTGATAAAAATGAGCGACCCAGTTTCTTACTCACAGTCGTAACCGTTACTCTTTCGAGTGTCAGATCTCATATTTCTTCTACAATTCGTCTCTCTTCTTCCACGATTTCACCCAATCTCTCGCCGGCGATTTCAGAATGAGCACGCCTACAACGTCCAGTTCGGCGACGAAACCGACGAGACCAGGACGGTCCTCAAGCTTAGCAACTAGGTCATCTTCCAATTCCGGTTCTCTCACTTCATTTCAAGCTATGGTGGAGCTAAAGCAAAAGATTCTCACCTCTATCTCCAAGCTCGCCGATCGAGATACATACCAGATCGCAGTCGAAGATCTCGAGAAGACTATTCAATCTCTCTCTCCCGAAACCCTACCGATGTTTCTCAATTGTCTCTACGATTCGTGCTCCGATCCGAAACCTGCAGTGAAAAAGGAGTGTCTACACCTCCTCTCTTACGTCTGTAGCCTCCATTGCGATTCAACAGCTGCACATCTCACTAAAATCATTGCTCAGATAGTTAAAAGGTTGAAGGATTCTGATTCTGGAGTTAGGGATGCTTGTAGAGATACGATTGGTGCTTTATCTGGGATTTATCTGAAGGGAAAAGAAGAAGGGCCTAATACTGGTGCAGCCTCTTCGGTGGTGGGTCTGTTTGTTAAGCCATTGTTTGAGGCTATGGGAGAGCAGAACAAAGTGGTTCAATCTGGAGCTGCAATGTGTATGGCTAGGATGGTGGAATCAGCAGCTAGTCCTCCTATTGCTTCGTTCCAAAAGCTTTGCCCTAGAATCTGCAAGCTCTTGAGCAATTCCAGTTTCTTGGCTAAGGCTTCCCTTTTGCCTGTTGTTTCAAGTCTGTCTCAGGTTCGTACACAATCCTTTTTTTTTATCTCCTTTTCATGTGTATACAATGCCCAATATGTTTGTTCTGGTGAATGGAAGAATATGTTGAGTTTTGAAATTAGTTTCAGTATGTAGGAAAAAAAGCTTTAGTCAATAGGTTAGTATCCTCACTGCTTCAGGTTTAAGTCTTTACTTCTCGTAGTTCAGTGCTAGTAGGTTCAATGGTTAAACTTGTCTGTGAAACGGAGAAATAAAGAGCAATAACTTTGGTTCAGGTGGGAGCCATTGCGCCTCAGAGCTTAGAGTCATTGCTGGAAAGTATCCATGATTGCCTTGGAAGTACAGATTGGGTAACACGAAAGGCTGCTGCTGAGACCTTGACTTCATTGGTGTCACATTCAAGCGGTTTACTTAAGGAAAAAACCGATTCCACTATTACCGTACTAGAGACCTGTCGGTTTGACAAGGTAGCTATCTTCTCTTTCTGTAAATAAGAACAAATCAAATTCCACTATTATCGTGGTTGAAACATGTTATTTTTACAAGGTAGCTACATTTGTCTAGTAATCTAAAGGGGATCTGTTGTGAACTAAACTTAAACTTTATAAGTCTTTATAAGCCTTTATAAGCTCTTCAATTCGTTGTGAATGTCATTAGCTGCTCAGACATATCAATTAGTGGTTGAAATGGGTGAATGTTTTTTGAAATGGCCTATTTAAAGTATGAGGTAAAACTGTTCACTCATCAAAATTCTATGAGTTAGGAAATGTAATTATCTTCGCAAGACAGTTTAATGATGGAATTTCCTTGGACAGATAAAACCTGTCAGGGAAAGTGTGACAGAGGCGCTGCAGTTATGGAAGAAGATTTCTGGAAAATATGTAGATGGTGCTCCAGATGAGTCAAATGGATCAGATAAAAACGGGGAGAAAAGGTCTAATCTAGCTGATCTAATGAAAAAGGAGGCATCAGATGGTTCTACACTCTCATCAGACTCTGCTTCTCAAGGAAAAGGAGGTCTTCCTGAAAAGGCAGTTGTAATGTTGAAGAAGAAAGCACCTGTCTTAAGTGACAAAGATTTTAATCCTGAATTTTTCCAGAGACTAGAAAGAAGGCAATCAGTGGAAGTAGTCGTCCCTCGTAGATGTAAAAACAACGATGAGGAAGAATCAGGACTTGATGATCTCAATGCCATAGGATCTTCAAATCGCTTCAAGAACATGCAAGCAGATGATAAACAGGTAAAAGGTATAATTGATGGTAATGGGTCACAGGCAGGGACATCTGGTGGTGATAAGGCTGGTGTTGTAAACGGAAAAGAGACACCTGGAAATCATGCTGCTGTCTCCAATACTGATAACCAAGCTGAAGGATCCTTCACAAGTAGTAGAGGAAATTGGTCAGCCATCCAGAGGCAGTTGTTGCAGCTAGAGAGACAACAGACTAATCTTATGAACATGCTCCAAGAGTTTATTGGTGGCTCACATGACAGTATGGTGACCTTAGAGGGGAGGGTAAGGGGTTTAGAGAGGATTGTTGAAGACATGGCAAGAGATCTTTCGATATCATCAGGTCGTAGAGGTAATCTCACAGCTGGATTTGGCAAATATAATAGTTTTGCAAACTATCCTACTGGAAAGTATAATGGCCGAGCTCCAGGAGACAGAGGCTCACAAACTGATGGATCTATGAGGGGAAGGATGTGGAATCCTGACATGGCGGATGACTGGTTCATACCTCCACATGCTGCTTCCAGAAACGGACAAGCCGGGCCAAGAAGATCACCACGGGCAGAACAACATGAGAATGAGCATATGGGAAATGGCAGGAGAGGTTGGGATAACAAAGGAGCTGGAACTATTAGATTTGGTGAAGGCCCTTCAGCAAGAAGTGTGTGGCAAGCATCAAAGGATGAAGCTACACTTGAAGCTATTAGAGTAGCCGGTGAGGATGGTCCAGTCCCTCGTCCAACCCGAGTGGCTGCTGTCCCTGAAGCTGAAGCCATGGGAGATGACGAAAACGAAGGGCAGGAACGTGACCCAGTATGGACTTCATGGAGTAATGCAATGCATTCGCTCCGTGTTGGTGACATTGATGCTGCTTATGCAGAAGTCCTTTGCGCCAGTGACCAGCACTTGATTATCAAGCTGATGGACAGAACGGGACCTTCTCTTGACCAAATGTCAAATGAGATTGCAAATGAAGCTCTAAATTTCATCGCTCAGTTTCTGCTGGATCACAATCTCTACGATATTTGCTTATCTTGGATTCAGCAGGTACTTCTCTTACAGGACATTGGGTTCCAAGAATCATATCGATGTTTCATCTTAACCCCTCTCTCTCTCTCACACACACTCTTTTTCCATTTGCAGCTGCTGGAAGTGGTTTTACAAGACGGTGCAGACACGTTTGGAGTTCCAATGGAACTGAAGACAGAGATCTTGTACAACTTACACGACGCATGTTCGACAATGGATCCACCTGAAGACTGGGAAGGTCCTGCGCCGGAACAGCTCGTGATCCAGTTGGCATCAGTTTGGGAAATCGATCTCCAACAGTTCGAAAAGTAACATGAGTTTGAGAGTGATTTTTTGGTTTGTTTCTGAGTTTTCTATAGTATGCCGTAGGTCTGTAATATACAGTATTGTTGGAAGTTGGAACAGAGCTGTTGGAAGTTGGAACAGAGCTCGACTTTTGTACCGTTGTTCATAAATTTCGTGCAGGCATGATCTCGACTTCTAAAGTTCTTCTAAAAGAAATCGTAAAAGGTGACTTGAATCGATCAAATATTGCTGAGTAAGTAAATACTTAAGGGTCCCGATCTAAATCAATTTTCACCACTACTGTGACGTACTCACGTATATAATACATGGTCTCTGAGAGACACATCGTGAACTGGACAAAAGAAGTTTTTTTTTTCTTTTGGCTTTTGATTACAGGTTTCAAAATGGATTTTTTTATATGAGGGTCTTGAAGCTGTCGAAACATGATTGTGGAGAGTGGAGACCTTTTATACTCATGAAACATCTACAGCAATGTTTCTTGGTTACGACAATAATATATTGTAATTAAATTTGTGCTTCAACGAAAAGTCTTTTTTTTTTAAGGAAAAATTCCATAAAAATACACTAACTATTTATCGATTTCCATAAAAATTCACAAATTTTGTAGATACTCAAAAAAATACATGAACTAATTATTTTTTCCATTATAATACACAAACTTTTAAATTGAATTCATTTAACATAAAATCTTTTTTTTTTAATTATAAAAATAATATTTAAATAATAAATTATTTTATAAAACTCGAAAATAATTTCTAAATTTTTTTAAAATCTTTCAAAATCTGTAAAATTTCAGAAATTAAAATAATAAATTATCTAATGCAAAAAAAATCAAAATATTTCGTTAAATTATTTAAATCTTTAAATAAGTCTAAAATTTAACATTTATATTATAGATGCAAAATATTTTCATATAGTATACTTTTTGTGAAAATATTAATTCATTAAATATTCAAGTACTTAAAAATTTTGTATTACCATATATAAGGTAAACAACATATATCTAATTTTGAAAATCATTATATATATATATATTATTTACATCAGAAATTACCCAAATCATAAATAAATGTAACCTATATTATTATTATTACACACAGTTTCACGATGTTATTTTTAAAACATAATGGTAACTTTATTACTGAAATTTCATGAATTTAAAGAGATATATTTTAACTTAATTTTTTTAAGTATTAAAAGTTTTATTTTTTTTGGATTTTTATTGATGAATTTAAAATTGTACAAGTTTAATTTTTATTTAAGAATTTTAGTTTTTTTACAATTTTTTAAAATTTTATTGAGTTTTTTTCCGGATTTTATAAAATGGTTTTTTTTACCATAATATGTTTTTTAATTAAAAATAAACATTTTTTACTTTTTGTAAAATCCGAAATGTTAAATGAATACAATTTAAAAGTTTGTGTATTATAATGGAAGGAAAAAATAATTCATGTATTTTTTTGGATATCCACAAAATTCGTATATTTTTATGAAAATCGATAAATAGTTGGTATATTTTTGTGGAATTTTTCTTTTTTTCTAAGAAGATTTTTTTGATGATGAATAAACAACAGATTTCAGATTTGACATAATGAGGACTGAGAACTTAGGTAGCACGGAAGGTTTGTTCAACGTCCGTTTTCCGCTTCGGAATTGGAAGCTCTCGGAAGCTTTTAGAATCTCGCTTCTATGACGCTTCCAAAAATATCCTTATAAAAACGTGTTGGAAAGTTGCGCTTCCGTTTTGGAAGCTTACGCTTCCGGTTTAGTAACTACTATATTTTATATATTTTATATTTGAAAAAATCAAGAACTAATATAGTAATTTTGTGATTATGCAGAACTTTACTTAAAAACATTATTTGAATCATATGAGAAATGTTGAAAGTGATTAATTTGATTAGTTGAATAAGATTGTTTTGAAAAATTTGAGTATGATGCTTTTGCTTTTGTAATTGTAACGAATATGATGATTTCAAATTAAAATGATTTTAGTTGAATAGTGCAAAAAACGAAGTACTGAATTTATATTATTCATAGCAAAATTTTAATTATATATTATATAAATGTATTGAATTTATGTTATTAATAATAATGTTTAATATTTGATAATGTTTAAGTATACATATATATATATATATGTTTGTAAGAGTATACGCTTCCAACACGTACCCGCTTCCTAATTTTTATTAAAAAGTCGTTTCTACGCTTCCGCTTCCGTGTACCCGCTTCTGATTCCATGCAACCTAGCTGAGGACGGTCGGAATCAAGTTGTTTTTAGGAGAAAATAAGTGAGAACAGAAACAAATGTGAAAATGCCAAAAAAAAATAGTGATATCAGAGCCAGGTTTCGATCCTGGGACCTGTGGGTTATGGGCCCACCACGCTTCCGCTGCGCCACTCTGATTTTTTGAAAGACTATTGAACTGAAGCATATATAAATACCAAATATTTAATCTTCTTCAATTCTCATTCTTCTTCTGTAACCTATTCTTCCAACCGGAAGACAATTCCGAAGATCCAAAAACATTGAAAGATGCGACGGCGACCAGGAATCGGGGGATTACAAAAGGCCGCGGCTGCTAGGGTTCTGCTTCTAAACCCAATTTGATATTCTCCTGTCGAATCTTAGCTGATGATTGCGTTTTAACTCTTATCAATCAAATTCAGGATCAGTACCGGTTACTAGGAGAAAATGTGGCCAAGTTACGCACTGATATGATGAAAGAACAGCTCGCCACGTTCCGGTCTCAGCTTGAAGAGTTCGCTCGTAAACACAAGGTCGAATTTGTTGAAATTTTTATATATTTTACATCATTGTCTTGATTTAGTATTAAGAACTTATAGGTAACTAATATGATCTGTTGGCTATGGAGAACTGTGGTTTATATTCCTCAAATAAAGCATTTGCCTTTGGTTGCAGAATGATATTCGTAAAAATCCAGCCTTCAGAGCTCAATTCCATGAAATGTGTGCTAAAATTGGTGTAGATCCACTAGCTTCAAACAAGGGTTTCTGGGCTGAGCTCCTCGGAATTGGTGACTTCTACTATGAACTTGGTATGTTTCATCAATTTTCGGACATATTCTTGTCTTGTGTCAGAGATGAACATGCTGTTGTTGTTAGCTATGATTCATAAGTCCATGTCTTGATAAGGGAAACATAAACCTCTTGTGTATGGATATGGCATATATAAGTTCTTTTCTTACCTGGAATCGAACATGCCCTCTGTGTTAGAAAAGCATGGATGTAACATTTTTCTGAAAAGTAGTAAATTCATCGAACAGGAGTTCAGATTATTGAAGTATGCATGCTTACAAGATCACACAATGGAGGTTTGATCAGCTTGCAAGAGCTGTGCAACCATCTTCGTCAGAGAAGGAAAAAGGACCGTGAAGCTGTCACCGAAGATGATTGTCTTCGAGCTATTAGCAAGCTAAAGGTATCTGAGTTGTGTTTCTTTTTTTGCTTTCAGATTTGCAATAAAAGGAAAATTTAAACTGTTCTTGCTAGTAATTTGGGCTTTCTCCCTCAGGTATTGGGTAGCGGATTTGAGGTTATCACGATTGGCAAGAAAAAGCTTGTCCGGTCAGTCCCCACTGAGCTGAACAAAGACCATAACCAAATCCTGGAGTTGGCTCAGGTTATAATCAGATAATATATTATTCGACAAAAGAGAACAACTTTCACATGTCTTTTTAGTTCTTACAAGTTCTAACTGAACTGACTCGAGGATTTCTATTGCTTTCCCACACAGGGCCAAGGCTTTGTGACTGTGGAAGACGTACAAAGACGGCTCTCATGGACATCTGGTCGGGTTATAGATGCTCTGGAAACTTTGTTAGAAGTATGCATTTTCTAATCATTTCCCCAATTGGATTTATTTGCTTCAATGCATCTACGGTAATGGAAGATGCAATACAACAAATGTGGGTCCTGAAATTTTGTGATTTATTTTCAGGAGGGCCTCGCAATGATCGACACTGGCCATAAAGACGGAAAATGTAGGTACTGGTTCCCCTGTGTTTCTTCTGTTTACTCATCCATTGGATCTGATACGTAACCTGGTACATGCTTTTTTTTTTGCTTGTTTTGTATTCAATACGCTCATTCTTCATTACATATAAATTACAAAACAAATCTTTATAGTATATTCCTTAAATTTTCTTGTACATGTATCAAGAATTGTCTGTTAATAGACACCTTGTAAAGAATTTATTTATGCTTGGTTGTTGGAGATTGCGGTTTCTTCTGTCCAGTCAGAATTTGGCTCGCTCCATGACCTCGGTCTCACCCCGAGCTGGAAATAAAACACCATCTCCAATGCCTCAAAGGCCTTACTTTCATCCAAAACCTTGTTCCATGCCCCACTCACTATGCAGTAATTGTTATTATATGGTGCTCGATGATGTTCCGCGTGCTGTCTCCGTGAAACAAGCAGCCCCATGTCCTGCAACGCCACCACAAGAGGTGGAAGTTTGCTCTTGGTTCCATGAGCCCAAGCATGGAATTGCTGGCTAAACATTATACAAAATGCACATGTGCTCACAAAGCCATGTACCACCGGGTCGTTAAACGCAATGTCTAGTGGGAGAACCGTAAAGGTTATGACTCGAGCCAGAGCGTGTAGATTGTTAGAAAATTGCCGTCTGGTGATTGTCCAAGGCCACTTGTGGTGACCCTGAAACGCTTCGATTTGGGTTCCTACTATAGGCGTAGACTCATCACCATAGTTATCGATGGCCCAGTGGTACACACCAGAGCCTAGATCAGCTAAGATGTACCCTGCAAAACCGGCTAAAGCTGGTTCGAGCCAGAGATGAGAACCAAACCCTCCAATGACAGATTTAGCTAAAGAGGCAAACACGGTGGTGCAGCCTGCTGCAACCCATAACCGGTGAGTCCATGTGGATTGGAGAGCTGGGTCGTTGGGCAGAGGAGGATTCGCAAGGCGTTGCTCAACCACAAGCTTCTCACGATTTGGCTGAGGCTTGATTGATAGCAGAGTTGGATTGTTGGACAGAGGATTTGCATGGCATTGCTCAACCACAAGCTTCTCAAGATTAGGCTGAGGCTTGGTGGTAGTAACAGAGCATGTGACACGTACACGTTGAAACGACGGACGATGACTTCTTGGGATGTTGGTGATGGGTCTTAGAGGGTACTTGGTTTGAAGTGATACAGCCATTGAGAGAGATTACAGGTGGGAGAAGGAAAAAAGTTAAAAACAAGGAGAGAGGAAGAAGTTACAGGTGAAAGAGGGAAATTATGACGAATGATAAAGGGCCATCAAATATCTAGGTTTCTCGTAACTATAACCAATGATACAGAAGAAGAGATCACGTTGACGAAATAAAAAGAATTAAGTGGAAGAGATCACACCATGTTATGTTGTGGTGTACGTTAGCGATGCGTGGGACTATTGTGATCGCTAGCGCATAAATTAGTTAGAAAGAAAAACTCCATTTCACCTATATACTTAAATTTGGTTCGGTTATCAAATTCGATTAGAGTGGTATATTCGGATTGTTTTGTCTTATTCAAAATTTATAAGCGAAATTGAATTAATATAAGTTGACAACATTAGATGTATCTGGAGAATATACTCGAATAAAATACGGTAAGTGATGAATGATTCAAAAAATTCAGACTTTGCAAATTTGACACGGAAACGGGAGACAAACGACCAAACCAAAGGAGTTAACAAATGGCGGTGGCTTCATCGTCTCCGTGCATCTTCTTAGCCATTTCCTCACTGTTGCTTCTCACTGCTTCATCCTTGAAATTACCATTTCATCCTCGGGACCTGCTTCCGCTTTTGCCGTGGCAAGTCTCTTGGCCGATTCTCAACTCTTTCAACGGCGCCGTCGATCTCCTCCCTAGTTTCATCGGCTTCGCTTCTCTTGAAAACGACGCCGTTGAGTGGAAAGGTGCTTGCTTTTATGAGAACAAAGCTTGGTTGGAGCTCAATAACAAATCCGGTTCTGAATTTGGTGGCGGCACACTTCACATTAAGGTTGGCCAAATTATGAATTTTTTTTTACTACTCTCTTCTATGATCGTTATTTTACAACTTCAGGGTTTGAATTTGAGCGAAAATGTTGAGATTTTTGTTTATTTTTGAGCTTCTTAGAAACTTGTTGATGAACTTCAATCTCTAACCTCGGCTTGTTTATGTTTTTAAGCTCTTAGATTTTAGATTTAGGCTTCTGAGCTCCTGAAATTTTGGACGAACACCATTTCGAATTACAGGCTTAAGATTTACACTTACTCTTTACCTTGGATGTTATGATGGGAAGCTCACAGATTTTAGTTTATTCCATTGTTAAGGGTGATTTCTTTTGTAAATTTGATCCTGCATCAGTTGTTACTTTGTTCCCTTGTTTTGTTTCTACCTTTCTATATGATCCTGGGAAGCTGTTTTCTCGGTTGATGAATTCTAAATTGATTCAGCTATTGCGTATTTTATGCAGGTTGATAAGCCACATAGTTGGACGTGTATGGATATTTATGTCTTTGTCACTCCATACCGTGTGACATGGGATTGGTACTTTGTTTCGAGGGAGCACACCATGGAATTCAAGGAGTGGGAGGGAAAAGCCGAGTATGAATATGTAAGCTGCTGTTTTTTCTTTGTTCTCTTTCTGTTTTTCCTGTTTTGGAATTAATATATCTGATTGCTTTTTGTTTTGCCTTTCTGGCTCACGTTTGCTCAGGTTAAGCAGAAAGGAGTTTCGATATTCCTCATGGAAGCAGGGATGGTTGGAACCCTCCGAGCGCTGTGGGATGTCTTCCCTCTCTTTACCAATACTGGTTGGGGGGAGAATTCTAATATCGCGTTTCTTAAGAAGCATATGGGTGCTAGTTTCCATGCTCGTCCTAAACCTTGGGTTACAAATATTACTACTGATGAAATTCACTCTGGAGACTTTCTAGCAATCTCCAAAATCCGTGGGCGGTGGGGTGGTTTTGAGACTCTCGAGAAGTGGGTAAGTGGAGCCTATGCTGGTCATACTGCTGTCTGTTTGAGGGATTCTGAAGGGAAACTCTGGGTTGCTGAATCCGGGAATGAAAATGAAAAGGTAAAACTTTAATTGCTGGATGAATTAGTTTTAACTTACATATGTGGGTTCTATTGAAAAATGGTATAGCCATTGAGTACTAATTCTTGTTCTTGGTATCATAAGATGATTATCTCTGCTAAGAACAAACTAAACTGATTTGGTTGAACATCATCGCAATGGTTGATGAGTAACAATTAAATAGTTGCTCTGAACTTGATATGACATGTTCATATTTTACCAGTGACTTCTTTCCAAGACAGTCTTGTGAAACTGATTCTATTAATGGACCTGCATTTTTTCTTCCTATGTTTTATGCATATCTCGAATTCTTTCCTGTCTTCTCCTTTGAACCTTTGGGTCGCAGGGAGAAGATGTGATAGCGATATTGCAATGGGAAGAGTGGTGGGAGTTTGAACAAACCAAGGATGACGCGAATCCCCACATCGCGTTGCTACCGTTGCATCCTGATTATCGAGCCAAGTTTAATGTGACAGCTGCATGGGAATATGCTCGCAGCATGGATGGTAAACCATATGGCTATCACAACTTGATCTTTAGCTGGATCGATACCATAAGCGGAAACTACCCACCTCCTCTGGATGCTCATCTTGTAGGTTTTCATCTCTAAGAAATTTGGCATTGATGAAAACAGGAGCTTCAGTTTGTCTCTTTATTGCGCTCTCTTTAAACACCTTTTAATTAGTTTACAGGTGAGATAATGATTGTTTCTTCTGTATTGTTTTTCATTTTCTATTACGTTTTTCCAGGTAGCTTCTGTCATGACAGTTTGGAGCAAAATCCAGCCTGATTATGCTGCTAACATGTGGAATGAAGCCCTTAACAAGCGACTCGGAACAGAGGTATTAGCATTTTGTTCATTCATTTAACTTGTTCAAAATGCTTCCTTGATTAAACATTTTATTACTTTCTCTTTTGGGTTCTGTGGATTAAAAAAAAGTAGAAGCTTTTAGAGTGGGCATTGGCTCTTGGCATATCCGTACCATGTGCTTTCTATTTCTTTCTTCTCCTTCTCTTCAGTAAATAATCATTGATTCCTTGAAAAATAAGAGTAATCCTAACTGCTAAACAAGGTTATGACATGTAATGTATCCTTTTATCTTTTATAAGTGCATATACATTGGTTTCAGATGGAAGTATTTTTATTCTTCTGTACTATCAACCTAAATCGGTGTAAGAAGATTCTGCATTCGTCTTTGTTATCATCTTATTTGTTTTCTTTAGTTCTTCTCTGAGATGTTCGAAAATGGCAGGGTCTTGAGCTTCCTGATGTACTGGTGGAAGTTGAAAAGCGTGGATCCTCTTTTGACGAGCTGCTGGCAGTTCCTGAACAAGATAATTGGATATATAGCGATGGGAAATCAACTTCTTGTATTGCTTTCATCCTCGAAATGTACAAAGAAGCTGGCCTTTTCGATCCAATCTCTAGTTCCATTCAAGTCACGGAATTCACGGTGAGAACCAACCTATACACACTCTAGAAGATACACACACACACACACACTCACACTGAACAGTGGAATTCCTTCTTACAGATCAAAGATGCTTACATGCTCAAGTTTTTTGAGAACAATGCAAGCCGTTTTCCCAAATGGTGCAATGACAATGACGACGTGAAGCTTCCCTACTGTCAAATACTCGGGAAATACAGAATGGAACTTCCCGGTTACAACACCATGGAGCCATACCCGCATATGAATGAGCACTGCCCGTCTCTGCCTCCAAAATACCGCAGACCAAAGAACTGCTAGAACCGAAAAAATAACTGTAGTCTGTTTGTTAGTAATAACTTCGTGTTATGATGCACGAATTAAGTATAAAAATTCACTTTAGGTTAAACATTTGAAAAAGAAACCGTTAGTATATATTCATATATAGACCACAGATAATATATTTTACATGGTCTCATTTTCGGAAAATTTTACCGAAAGTAGCCCAGCTTGAAACTTTTGATTGCTGCAAAATACCCTGATTTTATATGGATTTTTGACTCGATAACATTTATCATTGATACAACAAAACTAGACACTGTTTCACGTGAATGAATCAATAACAACATTCGTCATTGGTATAACAAAACTGATTTATTTGGATGATGCAATCATACAAGTACAATGACTAGGTCTCAACTAAACCTCTTTCCCATTCAAATACACTGGACATGTCAAAACTTTTACCAAGCAACACCTTTTGAGATCCCCGTGCTGTTTCTCCAAGCATTTCAATGAATATCAGTTAAAGGTCTTGGCACGCATGGAGTTCATCGATATTTTGCAGATCTGTGGCTTGTTCCGATGAAAGATCCTTCCACGCCTGATGATATGACCTGTGGAGAAGAATTCAGATCAAGATTTGGAGTGATAAACAATGAAAAGCAAAAAAATGATGAACAATAGAGGAATCGTTTACCATCTCCAGCTCGGAATAGTCTCAGAAGGACAACTAATTCTAGAACACAAAGATTTGATGAGCTTGACATCAGCATCCGAATCTGACAAAGAAATAAAAATTTCAGCTTCAGATTATAGATGTTGATTAATGACAAAAATACAAAAAAAAAAGGATTATAGATGTTGATTGGCAGAACCAGATGCAGCTTAACACCTAAGAACAAGCCTGTATTATTCATTAGTTTCAACATATATTATCCTTTTGACCTCTTAACCAACTGAAAATTCACGCAAAAAGCTTGAATCCAATATCAAAACCCAAACCTACTCTATTAAAGAGTTCAATTCTCAATCAAAGCCAAGTAATCTGGAGAACAAGAGTTGTGTAAGTCGGTGAAAAGCAGTATACCTCCTGTCCCGAGGCCATTGCAAAGAAGCATGAGAGAAAGTGCAAATACAACAGAGGGAAGAAGAACCCTGTAATTTGTACACAGAAGCTGTTGGAGAGGTACAATTACTTCCCCTATTGTGTGCTCCGAATTTGTCATGCTGTCTTCAAGATTCCTTTTCTTGAAATATTCTAACAACGTCAGCAAAGTCTCTGGCTTTGTTTTACTTAAGACTGTCGGGGCCGAATCATTAGCTTTAGAATAAAGCTTCCCAAGAATCCCTGAAGCCAACAGCCATCGTAGAAACTTTGCTACCATAGTCTCCTCTTGTGGTACTTGAGTGAGAGTTTTAGTATCTTGATGAGACTCACTAGCCTCAGATTCCTTCTTAAGGTCACTCTTTAAGGCTGTGGAGGTTCCCCACAAAAGAAACCTTCTCAGCTTTTCCACATCCTGAAGAGATATCGTATGATACAAAAACTTTAAGCTCTTCAAAACAAAATCGGAGGGATGCTCAATAGTCGGAGAAAGAGGGAGAGAGATACCATGCATATTATGTCAACTGGCGGGGTGTTCACTAATATAGTAATAAGCCCACGCTCTGCAGTAGCTTCGACTTGAGGAGAATCAGAATTAGCAACAGCCTCAAAGAGTTGGAATATTCCCTCAATTGTGACGGTGAAATGTGGCTGGTAAATTTTTCGTTTCTGTGAAATCTTAAGAGTAGCAGATAATATCTGCAAAATTAAATCAACTGAAGTTCCATTTTCTTGTACTGATACAAATCCACCACCTAAAAGTCTGTATAAACGCAATGAGATTTCCATTAACCCTTCGAGGGAAAATCGTTGCAACCACTCTGTAGCGTTTCTGGAGGCAAGAGCATCAGCTATGACCTGATACAACAATCCCACAGTCAGTCAATTAACGAATACACTTATTCTACATAAGGACTCTTGATGCAGAACACACAACAACCATGGTTAACCATTGAGGAATTTGATTTAATTTTGCGCTGATCATCATATGTATCCATATTTTTTTACTAAAATCTATATTCTTAAACAGTGTGCACGCTTGACCAATGACCATGGCTGATTAATAACATTAATGGATAATTCTGTACACACCTCCAAGATAACTACCAAGCGCAAATCTTCGTCTCCAATGTGCTTTGTAGTAAACATTGAGATAAAAGATGAACACCATGAAAACAGACCACATTTTTCAACTAAATGTACGGCCATCTTATGGAATTTGACTGACTTCCTCACGACCTGAAAAATGAAAGAAAGACGGTTTTTGTCGCGTTGGATTAGAGGCTCAGAGGTTTAGAAAGGATACCCCATAGTTCACAGACCATAAATGTATATAAATAAATTTTCTGTATACATTCTGAGAATTAACCTTCTATTGATATTGAAGAGGAAACTGCATATATGTGCAAACTGCAAAGTAAACAGTAAGTGACATTAAGGAAAAAAAGTATCACCTGAAGGACTAGTCCTTTAGTTTCATCATCAGCAAGAGGAGATGAGGAAAAACTCATAACTGTCTCAAGGACGGAATTTCTAATGTAAATCTGAACATCATCATCTGATTTCAAGCCCACATACACTAGGCGTAGTTCCCAAAGCCTCTGTGATCTATAGTTAACAGCGCTGCTCCAGAAAAATTCATGAAACAAAGGTATTCCCTAACAAAGAGAAAACACAAAAACAGTTTGAATGCTGGCAAAGTTGTAAAGGATAAAGACAAGAGTGTACAGTTCTCAGAGAATAAGTACCCTCAGCTTCAGTGTAGATGAGCCCTTCAAAAGTTTATTTATGGGAACATAATGTTCGTGAGAAGAATCCAACAATATCAGAGATGCCTCAGCGGCAAAAACAGTAGAAACAGTTGGGATTCTTTGCCATTGTTCATCAACTCCATTTTGCACATACATCAGCAGAAGCCTTAGCCCAGTTACATGCTTATTCTTCCTACAACTCTACATCAAAAAGTTTAAGTTAAACAAAGAAATTTTCACCCATGTCCTCAGAAGCAGTTTAACTTTGGAATAATTGAGAACAAATCTGACCAATGAGCCTTTGAAAAAACCAATTGATTAAAGAACGAAAAGGATTGGTAGGCTTAGGACCTATAACTCCTACAAAACAAATACTTTTGCTAGCTAGCAGTTGCAATTACGGGTCCTCTGTGTAGATAGGGTAGGGCCAACTATTTCCCTCTATAATATCTTTTCCCATCTTGTGTAAAGCATATCAGTTACTGAAAGTACCGTTTACTAAAGGAATGATACATGCATACAGATATGTTAACATAAAATAACTATTACCTCAAGGGCCTCCAGAAATATCCCAAGAGTTTCATATCCCAATTTTCTCATCCCAAGATCTGCTGAAGCCATGCTCGCAAATGCAACTGCAAGCAAGCCTAAGCTGGCAAATTCCACAGGTTCAATGTATCCTCTGGACAATGAGTCTATTGAGAAGGGTAGGATGAACGCCGGATCATATCGTTCAATGTCCTCAATAACAGGTGAGCATTTCTACACAGGGAGGAGAGATTAATTTGATTGATGATTAAAACGAAAATACAAGAACTTCTAACTGAAAATTAAAATACAAGACAGGTACCTCGCTTATTGGATCTTCCGATAGGTAAGAGTTATCTGATACCTCTTTTGTTCGTTGATAAGGAAAAAACAAAACAGTTAAAGCACATATTTTGGTATCAACACAAAGATTCTCTTTGAAAAGACTCTGGCGGACATCTTCCACTAAATCAGCTTTATCTCGTAATCCAACATCTCCTTGCCATCACTAGTGTGAGGAAACATGGAATTAAATACCTTTAAGAGATCATCTGTTTTAGTTGGACTTTCAGTCAAGGCAAAGTGATACTGAAACATACGTACTGCCTTTCCAAGAAGACTCGCATCAAACATAGTGTCGATATCCCCAGTCGTAGACAGAAGAATCTCTTCATACTTCTCTTCAAAGATGCACCCAGAAAAAAACTTCGGCCACTGAAGAATATCCAAATATCTACTACACGGCTTCCCGAGTTCTGCAAAAACTGATGCCAGATACGATCTCACAGCGGGCAGAAGCATGATAAACTGATCATCTGTAAGCGCAGAGCCATCCTGTTGCTTACTTAGCATACTAAAGAAAAAGTGCCCAAAGACTGACAGATGCAAGGGACTGGAGTCCACAAGATAGAACAATATCGTGGCTTTTGTCTTGCTTGCCTGGTTAATGCAATGGATAATCAAGTCTTTAGGTGTTCTCCCAACAATCTGTGAAATTATCACGGTCAACGGGTGAACTCTACAATGCTGATTATGTATCCTCCTGAAAATGCCACCCACAACTTTAAGCAAACAAGTATCTGCCGAAACCAAACCAAAAGAGGTAGAAAACCTGCATGCCAGGGTATAGACTTCCTCAATGAGTTTACGGTCATAATTCTTTTCATCTATTTCCCACAGCAAATCATATACCCCTCTCTTAGCAGCCGGCTGTTGTGAATACAATATAAGCATTTCAAAAGCTCCGCCAGCAATATCCAATGCCAAACTGAGAATCATACGAATTTGGGCTAGCCATTTCTTCCACATCAATTTTACTCAGCATGGAACAGACAAGATATAAAACTTTAAAGGGTGATATAAATCTTAACAAAGCATGGATTAATTGTGATGGTTGGAGGAGCGGAGCATAACTTTGAGAACCAACACAAAGCTCAAACTTGCCTGTGAATACCAACATAAGCCTTTCGACCAAGTCCTTAAAAGCTGTAATTGACTTATTTGCCCTGAAGTCCCCTTTCTGCACAATGTGTCTCTCATCAACCAAAAAGTGCTCACAAGTATCAGCCAATAGATCAAGGATGTGTTGATCTATTTCACTAATAACTAGCCTACCCCTTGTCAGTGACGTTTCTGAGTAAATCTCAACATTCTGCACTCGAGGTAATGTGCCACAATCCAAGGGACTCTTCAACAATGCCATCACAACTGGGTGGCAAAGAACTTTCTGGGATACTTGATGCTTACACTTTGCAAAAGAAGCAAGTAACTTATTTGAAGAGGGTCCACAAGCAAGCTCCGGTTCTGGTATTTGAGAGAACAAGTACTTCATGAGACGTAAGCAGATCTCAGAGAGTTGGCAGAGTACCAGAGCTGGTTGAACCTTGTAAGATGATCGTATTTGAAAGAGCCAGAACAGTACTAATTGGATATTTGAGTCAATACTATCACTTGTAGTCTGCGAAACTTTTAGCAGCAGTAGCTCTGATATTCTTGGAAACTCTGGTAAGCAAGATATATCCATGCTCATAATTGAGGTAAGTAATACAGGAAAAGGAGCCTGCTCTAAGAACATAGAGAAGGCATAAGATTCAATATCAGGAATTTCCATCTTACTTTTGATTTCTTCAGTTACGGATAAGTGGCCAGAAAATTCAATCTCAGTATCTACTGTTCCTTCACACAGATTCCTTGATCCAGTAAATTCTAAACCTCGCAAAAATAAGTCAGGTGATAGCTTTGATCCAAGGAAGTTTTCCTCTAAAAAGGCGATTGACTGTAAAAATGAGAATGATGTTAAGTAGAAAGCCCAAGAAACAGCCAGCACAGGAGCAAAGTTCTTCAAAATCGATTCAGGTGTTGCACATATCAATGCAGAAGAAAACGCTTTAACAATTCCTGCAATTTCATTTGGCGAAATGCTTCTCACCAGTCCTTTGATCTCATCAAGAGTCTCTGCAAAAGAACTGTCACCAAGTAGACCCGTTGTCCTTCTGGAATGCAAGATGAAAGGCATTTTGTCCGTCAATGATTGTGAGAAAAGAAGCAACATTCTCAATGGCCTCCATTCACATAAAGAATCCTTAGATCCGTCAACCTCCCCAGACAAAACTGACTGGACCAAACATGAGAGTAATCTGGAATCTACCTACAATATTGAATTTATAGGATAGATATTAGTATCTTAACCGTTGTAAACTAGAAAATAAACCTATTGCCAGGTAAAGGTTATATACACCCTTGCGCTTGCAAAAGATATTTCAGTGTGCTGCAGACGTACAGAGATATTGCTGACTTCTCTGCTAAAGACTTTTCAGATTCAGAATTTAGTAGTCTCACACATTTCTGCAGTAGACAAACAATTAGGGGGCTAAAACCAATTGAGTCACCTGCAACCAACACAGAGAAGATACACACCAGTCAATAAATACTTCTAAGCTTATCACAAGTTCACAGGACAAGTAACTAGGATTAAACTTGCAGAGCCATTAGATAATCATCTTTGTACAGACAATAATTTTGCCACTCACAACCTAAAATAGTTACAGAAAATAAGGTATGTAAACAAACACAGGAGCAACATATTATACATCTCAGACTCCAAACCTGAGCAAAAGAGCAAGCATGTGACATCTATAACAAACCATTAATTTTGAGGGCACAAATACTTGTACCTTTTAAATGGGACAATCTACTTTTGACAATGTCCCAGTGCTTGAATAAATTATTTCCAACAGTCAAAACTTCTTGACATAAAAAGTTAATGACAGTTGATGACATGCTCTGTACAGCCTCCTGAACTTCAATAGGTAGTTTAATTTTTCCAAAACTTGGTAGAAACAAGAACCATGCACCAATTTCATTTGGGTTTTTGTCAAATGCACCGGTGCTGCTCATAGCTGCCAGTGCTAAATTGTACGCTAGATCCTTCACCCCTTGGTGTGGTGAAAAAAGTAACAAATTCATGAACACATGCAAATTCTTGTACATATGTGGTGGAATTCTTGTAGGAACTCTGTCACTTTGAGACTTTGGCGTCCAGCTGATGTACTCATTTAGCAAAGACAAGAGAGCTGTCTGCAATTCAACAGGCAAACCTGAAGAACTGCTCAGAAATTTCAAGAAGAAATCAAATGATCCTTCAAGCGCATTATGCACAACACGCTGCAAAGATGAAAAGCATGCTCACAATAATAAATAAACTATATCAAAGTAACACAAGAAACGATACATTTGGCCAGAACTGAGTAAGCAAAACAAGACTGTTTCCAGTTCTGAAGCTAAAGAATACACCTAACAATGGCTAGTAGCAAGTCCCTGTGATAACCAATTTCTACTGCTCTCAATTTCTTCATGAGCATTAGTAGTCTGTTTGAATTGCCTCTCAACTTTCTCTTTGCATTTGGCATCAATCCATTACAGGGGTCTGTACAAACTTTAACAAGAACATTATGGGCCAACTCATTCAAAATCCCATCATCCTCCCTTGCTGAAATGATGACTAGCTGCTCTAGTGTAGCAGGTCCAAAAAGAACACTCCTTAGACTAGGGAGAATCAATGATTCTTCAACAAGGATCTTGTCCTTCAACGTAGACAAGACAGAAGCCACAGTGTCTTCATCGTCTTTCCCAAGGTCTCGTAGGACTTTAGAATACATTTCCTTCTGCTGTAAAATAGACTTTAACAATACAGGCTTCCCAATGTCGAGGAATGATATTGCAAACCCAACAAAAGCCCGCCTTGTTGAGTGTTTCCTAACCTTATCAACCCCTCGCATTTTATACTCCCCCAGTTTTGTGAAATCCTTAAAATCAAAATTCTTAGCTATTTGTGATGCCATGCCTGGACCACGTCTAACTATCGAAGCCAACAGTGAAAGTGCTGCATTCTGTTGTTTTCCCTCTTTGCTGTTCAATGCTCCGTAAATGTCATCCAGTTTTTCATCAATAATTAACCTACCAAACCGGTCTATAGCTCTTCCAATATCAGTTGATGTACCTTTTCCCTCTGGATGACTCAAAATTGTCTGGATAAGCAAGAATATATAGGACACTCCTTGTTTTTCATGTCGAAGCTTCCATGCCTCCCGAAGCTCAGCAAAGTCGGGTGAATTGTGGAAATAAAGACGCAAGAAATCGCCGCCAGTTTCTCCCTTTAGTAACTTAAATTGAAGCATCAGAGCATAGCTTAATCTCATGTAAGCAAATCTTATGTAGCAATTCCCTAAGTTTAGCTTCATGGGATGGTCTGAAAGCCATCACTGGGATATCTTCCATCTCAAGATCTCTATTCCCTCCGTCTTCCACCATTCCTGAAATAGCAAACAGCTTTATCAATCAGAGAGTAAACTAAACTACTACTCCACCAGCCCACACTGTCCAAGAGAATCAAAGTTACCCAAAGACTAAAACTTTACAGCACAATAGAAATAAAAGAAACAAATCGGCATGCTAAAGAATAGTTAAGTTCATTTATTAGATAGAAAACATAATAGTTGACACAAAGATTCCAGGAATTAACAGTTTATCAAACAGAAAGAAAAAATCGATGGGATAGTGCTTTTTGTTGTTGGAAAAATCAAACAGATATTGCTAAACAGGTTTGCACATTTTAAGCTCTTACCATACCTTTATCTTCCAAGTCTGATATCGATTCCGCCAATAAAACAAAACTACAAGTCTATATAGTCAGAGAGCCCTTCCTCCTCGCGGGGTTTTAGGGTTTTAAATCAGAAACGAATTCGGCGACGATTTTAAAATAAAAGCTGAAAGTTTGAAATTAGGCATCTCAATCCCAACCGGTCCAAACCGATTTCACTACTTAAACTAAACTTATTATAAACCGGGTTGTTCCCGTGCACTTATAATGGGCCGGGCCCAAATGTTATTTTATGACAAGCAACTTTTTGATTATACAAACCAACAGAGACGTCATTACCTTTCTCTTTTGCCCCTTTCGTCTTCGAGCTTAGCCCTTAGAATCGCATCTGTGACCTTCGTCCCCTTTCTAGGTTATCGTCGTCATGATGCAGCAGCCACCTCCAGCCGCTAATGGTGCTGCCACAGGTCCAGGTCAGATTCCTTCTGACCAGCAAGCTTACCACCACCAGCAACAGTCGTGGATGATGCAGCACCAGCAGCAACAACAAGGTCAGCCGCCAGCAGGATGGAATCCGCAGTCTGCTCCGTCTCCAGGTCAACCACAACAGCATCAGTATGGTGGTGGATCTCAGAATCCAGGATCAGCTGGCGAGATCCGGTCTTTGTGGATCGGAGACTTGCAGCCGTGGATGGACGAAAACTATCTCATGAACATCTTTGCTCTTACTGGAGAGGTAATATGAAAATCCTGTCTTTGCTCCGATTTTGGTTTATTATCTCTCTCTTTTTTCATCGTAAAATTGAAATTTTGCTCCTTTGTGGCTGCAGGCTCAATCAGCTAAAGTTATTCGCAATAAACAGAGTGGATATTCTGAAGGCTATGGATTTATTGAGTTTGTGAGCCACTCTGCAGCTGAGAGGATTTTGCAGACTTACAATGGTGCTCAAATGCCGAGTAGTGAACAGATCTTCAGGCTGAACTGGGCTCAGCTTGGAGCGGGAGAGAGACGTCAGGCTGAAGGGCCTGAGCACACAGTTTTTGTAGGAGACTTGGCACCTGACGTTACCGACTACATGCTGACTGAAACATTTAAGAATGTATATTCGTCTGTCAAGGGTGCTAAAGTTGTGACTGATAGGACTACTGGACGGTCCAAGGGATATGGATTTGTTAGATTTGGGGATGAAAGTGAGCAGATTCGTGCCATGACTGAAATGAATGGTCAATACTGCTCATCCAGGCCTATGCGTACTGGTCCAGCTGCCAACAAGAAGCCTCTTACAATGCAACCAGGTATGTTTTGTTATTAAGGAGTTAGATTTCTGATCACATGAAATTGTTGAGTGGTGATATGACTCGCTTTGTCTTTAACTGTCTATGTTAGTTGATTGTTTTTCTCCGTGGGGTATTCCTGTACCGCTATTTTTCTGATTGGTGAGGCTTGTTCTGTTAGTTGGTCTTCAAAGTTAAAGAGTGTCTGCCCTTTTCCTTCCGCATCTTGCCTTTCAGCACTTCAAAGAATTTAATATTGCAAAACATCCTAAAACTTATAAGAAAAAACTCATGTTGTCTTTAAGCAGGAGAACAAGAGGCTCTCTTTGGGGGGCCTGGAACTGACTTCAGCTGAAAATGATTCCACCTTATGCGTGGCCTCATTTAGGTCAGTTGGTTATGTTTTCAGAAGAAGTTTATTACAAAGCTTTTATTTGCTACAGCCGCAAATTACTTTTCATTCCTTACTTATCAAGCACAAGTCTTACCTTTTTTATTTTAAGCCCTACCTTTAAGTTTATTCTTTTCATATTACACAGTTCATTACTTTTCGCCTCTAAATTTTTACTTTCAACTCCTCTTTAGTGTTACATTTCTTCTTTGACAAGTTGATTACGATGGTAAGACAAGCCTTGGAAGGAATTTAGGTCACTTGTGATCCTGGAGAATTTTATCCCCAGTCTCTAATTTGTCAAAGTTTTGGATGTTCGCCTAGAACATCCTTAATGATTTGATTATCAATAATCAACTAGCTTCGGAATCCCTTGACCTTAATCAAGTTGTATTATATATGTATATGCCATTTGCTTTATATGCTGATATTTTTGGGTCCTGATCGTTTGCAACTGTTATCGTTGTGTGTGTGTGTGTGTGTGTTTGCTTTTGTCTCTGTTTCCTTCCACTGTCAACTAAAATGTAGTATGTAGATGTTTGAGTTTTCTCCTTATGTTCTTTTGATTTTTTTTGCGCAGCTTCATATCAAAACACTCAAGGAAACCCTGGAGAAAGTGACCCAACTAACACAACAGTGCGTTTTGGTTTTGGTTTCATTAAACCTTTTTGTGTGGGGTATATTGTTAAATTGTAGTGTCATGTTTTCTATTCCAGATTTTTGTTGGAGCTTTGGATCAAAGTGTAACAGAAGATAATTTGAAGTCAGTTTTTGGTCAATTTGGTGAACTAGTTCATGTAAAAATACCAGCTGGAAAGCGTTGTGGATTTGTTCAGTATGCTAATAGGTAGTGTGACCTTAGAGACCAACTTCCTCTTATGAGAATGTTGATTCACATCTTTTCTCTGTCTGTGTGCTTCAGGCCAAGTGCGGAGCAAGCACTCTCCATGATGAATGGAACACAACTTGGCGGACAAAGCATTCGTCTTTCATGGGGACGCAGTCCATCCAACAAACAGGTTTGTATCCATTAGACAATGAACCAAGCTTACTATGCTCTCTACTTTATGTGATCTGATGACTTGATCCATGGATTTCGCAGACTCAACCTGATCAAGCCCAATATGGTGGTGGTGGTGGTGGTGGATACTATGGGTACCCTCCTCAGGGATATGAAGCATACGGGTACGCACCTCCTCCTCAGGACCCTAACGCCTACTATGGTGGTTATGCCGGGGGCGGCTATGGAAACTACCAGCAGCCTGGTGGCTACCAGCAGCAACAGCAGGTAATTCTCTGGTTCTTTTACCAGAAATTCTTGGAAGTTTTATGCAATGAAAAGCATCCATGACACTCTAAATGTCTTTTATTTGGGAACTTGCTGATTCTTCTGCCCTCTGTTTGTTCTTCCGAATTGCAGTGAAGCATGATGTGTATGTCGTGAGGAGCT
Organism: Cardamine occulta; assembly: GCA_028015245.1. NCBI lineage: Eukaryota > Viridiplantae > Streptophyta > Magnoliopsida > Brassicales > Brassicaceae > Cardamine > Cardamine occulta. The sequence goes on along the minus strand of CM051389.1, from coordinate 14,438,509 downwards.
GATGTTCCAGAAAGCTGCCGCCATATGAATATGGTGAATGAACTATTGAAGTGGATGTGTATTAGCTCTTGTTGTCTCAGATTCTCTCTTCAACTCTTTCTTTTGGATTTTTCTTTCGTGTGACAATTGTTGAGTGTCCTTTGAAGTCGTAACAAAAGGCTTAACCCAAAGTGCTTTTTGTCATTTGACTAATTTGATTTGATGTTATGTTTCTTCATGTTGTTGCATTTTAATTTTACTATTTCTTGCATCGATTATTACTATTCTAACAGTCTCTACAAGGCCATAAAAGCATCTACATTGGTACAGGCTCACACGCCTGTGTTTCTATTTAAAATAACGTTGTACTACAACAAGATGCGTGTTCTCTTAAGTTTTAAAATGGTAAAAGAAAATAGTTATTGTTAAACGAGACGTATGGGAGTTGATATAATGCTAACAATAATATGTATACGAATTGATTGATTCATATGAAGTTGAATCTACTCATGATTAGTTTACCTCTGGTTATGATAAGTTAGAAAACAGCTATCGTGAACGAATGAAAAACAACAACAGTAGACTTAAAAAATAATGAGCCATATAATATAATTTGGTGTTTCTCCTTGGAAATAAATAGTAAGATGAAATCTATGTGGGCCGGGCCTGTTTTACTAAAAAGGGACCCATTAAGAAGAAAAAGAAGAGTCGCTTTACCGGTTCCCTCACATCTCTAGATCTCGTCATTCTGTTTCTTCACCTTTTCTGGTACGATGATATTTATATAAATCAGCTCCGAATTGTCCGTGATTCATAGAAACTTCTAAAGATTTGAAAATTTCTCAGAGAAAATCAAACTTGGAATTTTGTTGAAGGTCAAAAAAAGAATATGGGATACGCAAAGAAAGTGGAAGATGACAACAACTCTTCATCATCACTGAACGAATCGCTGTTAATAGCAACTATGTGCATAATCGGATTGCGAGTTCATGTTCACCTCAAGGATGGTTCCGTCTTTTCTGGTATTTTTTACACCGCTTCCGTCGATACTGGCTTTGGTACGTTTCATTTCGTCGATCAATTTGATTTCGAAATGTTTGATCGGTTTGCAATTTAAAGCTTCTCTATTGTAATGGGTTATCTGTGTTTTTACATAATGTAGTAGTAGTAAAGATCTGAATGGGATCTTCTGGTATCGAATCTAAGAGTCTGTTAATTTGTTTTGTCAATTATATCACTTAGTTGTAGGTGGTTTGAATTTCAATGCAAATAGAAGGTGGCTCTGAGATCTACGGTTTAGACAATAAAAAGAACATATACTTATTATGTCTGTCTATTTCTCGGTGTGAACAATATGGTTTTTTGTTCTGTCTAGGCATTGTATTGAAGAATGCTAGAATTACTATGAAGGGGACAAGTAAAGCGAATGTGGCAAGTGGGAGTGTGGTCGAGACACTTGTTATTCTGTCTTCCAATATTGTTCAAATTATTGCGGAGGTGCCTTTCTTTTTCTTCCTCTTTTCTTAAGAGCTTCATTTATGACAAATCTGTGTGACATGCTTTATGGATATATGTTTTATAGGGAGTCTCGCTTCCATCAAATGTTACAGGAAACAGTGACGGTGAAAATGTCGGATCAGCCACAGAGGTTTTACCTTCTGAGCCTCGTTTATGTTCTGCTAATAAATCCACAATGTTTTGCGTTGAAGGAAAGGGTTATAATCATAGGAGGTAAAATGTTTACTTGCTTTAATTTCATCTTCAAACAGAAACTAATGGTGAAGGGGTTATGGATGAATCGTCATTCTATGATTCCTATCTCTGCACTTTAACTTGCTAAACTTTGCTTTCTCTGATTCTTGTATGCTTTTGTTGACAGGCAGGTTGGAGCCCCGATTTTGAAGCGTAGTGAACAAATTCCTGAAGTTCATCAGGAAATTAATGTTAGTCTTGCTGACATTTTTTTAATTCGGTTATTACTTAGCAGCTGCTAATTTGTTTGTTTCCTATTGCAGATTGATATCCAAAGCTCAAGTTCTAGCTGTGAGTTCATTTTGCCCGGAATTGTTTTTATCTTTGTTATAGCTATGGTATACTTGTTTCTGCTTCTTTTTGACAGTGAAATGTTTTCTGACCTGCTTCTAATCAACTTCCATTCATGTGCAATAACGACAATCCAGTGGATAGCATGTCCGAACAAGTTGAACCAATAGAAGAGGAGAAGTTGGTGCTGGAACCTTTTAGTAATGGTTTTCACCATGCTTCTGAAAGGCCATCTTCAACTGACAATTCATTGTCACAAAGTACAGCTGTTGATGATACGCCAGAATTGTGTCAGGGTTTAGTGGCATCTTCAAATGCATCAGTACCTATCCAGGCTGTCACAAAGGCTAAGGTAATTCTTAAGTAAAGTTATGTTAGATTGATTGTTAGATCTATTTCTTATCCATTCCTTCTCTCTGAGAATACATTCAGACTAGCGTGTTCATTAGAGTATGTTGTCAAACTAGTGTGAGTTTCATTTTACTTTATCTGTTACTCAATTACCAAGTTTCTAATTTTAAAACTTTTACCACGTACAGGAGTCCAAGCTGAATCCAGAGGCAAAGATTTTTTCTCCATCTTTTACAAAACGGCTTTCACCATCTCCTGCTGTTATGCCTGATGTTGGAAATATTGCTTATATACCAAGCAACACTCCTATGCTACCAGTTCCTGAAGCTATTTACCCAGACGTTGGAAACAACCCTTATATGCCCCAAGCATCTCCACCTTCCAAGTTTGTTCCATATGGTAATTTGACTCCTGGAAGTGCTGTCGGTGGATTTCACTTTCCTCAACACGTAAGTATATCTTTTTATATTGTCCCTGCCTTTCTTACTATCTTCAGGCATGTTATGTCAAAGGGCTTTTACCAACTAGTAGTTGAGAATAGACTGCTTCTCTCACCACTAAGCGCCTGCATGGTTAACAAATGTCAATATTGAAGCCCAGATGAAGATCAAATAGAATTGATATGACTAAGTTTGTTATGTTCAATCGCTTCCCTTTACTCTTATTTTCTTTTGCCATCGATGAATCATACTTCTGCCATTTGCAACCTATTTTTCTGCAGATGATTGGGCCTACTGTTAACAGGGCACAGCTGCAGAGGTTCACGCCTCAGTACCATTCTGTTCAAGCTGCACCAATGCTTGTAAATCCAAATCCTCAGGTAATATATCATGGATGTTCCCAGAACTCACTTTTGTTGAAAGCATGGTTATAAGAATAATTGCGCTGTAGTGCGCTTTATTGGTCTATTTGTTTCTAACGACTCTTTCTACTATTTTCCAGGTGATGGTCGAAAGATCAGGGCAGCTTGTATATATCCATCCAGTTTCTCAGGTAAGAACTTGGTGCATATAGCTTTCTTGATTAATTGTTTGTATTTTGAACCATAAGCAATTTGGTGAACCTTTAATGATGCAAGTGTATGTCCTGTATTGCTGAGTTTAGAGGAAATAGTATTAGGCAGTCATTGGTTGAAAACTCCTCGTATAGTCATTTATAGAGTAATCATCTTATTTTTCCAGGATCTGGTCCAAGGAACACCGCCTCTCGCACCTATGCTCTCCCGTCCTCTACCAACTGCACAAAATGTTCAATACCTGAAGCATCAAGGTAAACAATACTCGAGTCTCTCTAACTAAATAAATAACCAAAAGATCCAACCATGTTTTTGCCTATTTGGACCAAACCAGAAAATTGGTCGTAACTAGAATGAACCATTTTGTGATGCAGGTGTAGTTGCAGCTGGCCAGCCATTGCAGCTTTGCGTTTCCCAACCGTTCACAGCCAGTGGACCGCAACCTTACGGCTTTCCTGCCCAGTTTCCGGTTATGCAGCCTCCTTTTCCCACGAATCAGCCAATGACAGTTGGAGTGCCTAATGCTTTCTACCCAAAGTTCCCATAAATAAAGTCTCATTGTTTTTGGCTTCATACCTTTATTCTTTGTCTCTCCAACCTACTAAGAGTTGAAAAAAAAAAAAAAAATCCAGGTTTGATTTATACGTAGTTTTTTTCACTTTTTTGGTTTTGGGTATTTTGTCCGGTCTTGGCTGTTATTTGTTTAGGGTGTTTTCTTTTGGTTTTGGGTATTATATTGGTTATTTTTTGCATTGGTTTATCGATTTGAATTGGGTAAGAACTATTGTAGAATATGAAAACATTAATGATTCTTTGGAGAAAGTTTAATAGAACTCATATTGATGATCTGAATAAATGGCATTTCATAGATGTTGATCAGAAATTACGTTTGAAATTACGCTAATCATGTAACATATTATTGTTACCAAATTTTATTGGCCCATAAACCGACGACGTTATGTCGGTTTCTTAAATTTTAATTTTAATGTTTTTTTTTTTGGGTTGAGCACTTTGAGCTGACCAAAGGTTCTTATAATCCGGCAGACGCAAATATTCCTTGATTCGAATTTTCCGGCGATCAGAAGAAATCTCACGGTGAATTTTGATGGATATACGCAAGTCAGAAGAAAAGCTACCAAAATCCCTCAAGAATCTGAACTTGAATACGAATCGTGGACCAAAGAATGAAACTCTTGTTTCAGCTTATCTAGCTTTCTCACGTAAGCCTCGTTTTCGACATTCTTGTTTATGCGACATGGTTTATCGATTGTTAGTTTGATCCGAAGGAGCGTGAATAGTTTCGTTTCTTTAGGCAAAGCATTATGGAAAGCTAAGCTTTCTCAAGTCGACCAATTGATATCCTTTTCTCGAGCTGGGTTAAATTGGGTACTAAAGCATGGCTGGTGATGTTTAGGAGTTGGATTCTGACATGTTTTCTGCGTTTTGGCTTCAATTCACAGGAAATTCTGCATTGAAATCAAAACCTCCATCTCTTGTAAGCCTATGTCTTGGTGTTATTGGGAAGCATTTGGAGGAAATGATTCCTTGTTTAGCTGATATCTCTCTTATATTTCCTGCTGACATCAAGGTTATCTTTAGTCTCTGTGTTTTCTTCTTTCAAGCTGTATTGGCAAATACCCTTTAAATTGGTTCGTCGGTTTAGTACTATACCCTTGCTAATCCAAGGCGTATTCATCTGCAACAGGTGTCGATTGCAGCCATTGCTAGAAGAAGAAAGCTACTTGATGATCATGTGATTATCTCTTTGGCTGACTCTTCTTGGGAAATTTTAGATGTTAGCGGTTCTGATGTTTCGAATTCTGGCTTAGCTAAAGTGGCGGAAATGTGCAAATCTCTCTGTGCTGTGGACATTAGGTATTATAGTTGCTTACTAAGACCTATGAGTTGGGGTCCTCATCTCTGTGCTTATACGTTACTTGAATTGGTAGTACTGACTTAGCTGGGTAGCATGATGCTTTCTCTATGTTTTGTTTTAAGCAAGCTCTGATACCTGTTGATCGAATTTCTGTACAATCTGTTTTCTTTGGGATGGGAAGAACATAACCTAACAACACCTATGTCTGATTGGGTTGGGTTTCGTTAGATTTTTGCTGGCTGAAATAGGTACTTTGTTTGATAGTTCTGGTCTTACTGGTTCTTTAGTTAGGATCTTCTGTATGTAGATAAGTGGTGTTTGTTTGCCCTCCATTGTCATATACTTGCATTGTTTTGTGATGCAGTCGGTGCAACAAAATCACATCCATGGGCGTCTCAGAGCTTGTACAGCACTGCCGATCATTGGAGACTCTTAGATGCGGGTAAACTTTTCTGCTTCAGCTAAGTGCAGTCACTAGGCTTTCATGTGTTGTTGGGATGGCTTGTGTGTTTATTCATGAATCAAGTGATTTTCTGGGTAAAGTGAGTTAGAATTGAAACCCATAGTGTTTGGTTTTGACTAGGGGGGATAACTTTTTATAAAACAGGCAAATGAGACATATATTAATATTGCAGAGGATGCCCGGGTAGTGAGTCCACTATACGCAGATCTTTGAGTATATTTAAGCCAAACTTAAGTAATGTCGAAGGAGAAACATGGGAAGAACTAGACACTACAGAGATTGGTCATGGTGGTCAATCATTGCGTTGGCTTGTTTGGGTATGTATTTTCCTTTTGACTAATGAGCTACCAGTAAATTAGAAGAATCTGCTTTCTAGTCTTGGTCAATTCCGATATTTCTCTTTGCAGATTATAGTTTACTTTTTCTGCAGCCACGGATTGATAAGGATTCATTGGCCATGCTATCCTTGGAGTGTCCAAGAATAGTGGTAAATCCTAAGCCATCACTTGTCGCGTACAGAAGAGACAAGGTTCCTCAAGAAGCACTACCAGATGTTGCATTGGACGAACCATTTGTCAAAGATATTGATCCTAAGACGTGGGTTTTTACTGGTGTTGTGCAGAAACCCACATCCTTCCAGTTATCCAATGAATTGCCAATAGCTGAGAAGTTCAGACTAGCGTATGCAGAGAGAGATACAAGATTGGCCCCTAAACGTGCAAAGAATGCAAGGCAACATCAACGTCGTGCTGAGAGGGATTGGATGATGTCAAGTGACAAAGCCAAAGCAATGTTTTTGGCATCAAGGGCCACCAGATCTTTGCACAAGAGTTAGTAATATGGATTCTCTTCATCTATAGACATCAAAGAAAATATAGGAGTAAGATGAGTGGATGTTCTAAGCATGTTTGCCTCTTCGCTAGTGTGGTCGTGTTAAATCACTTCACAGCGTGTTTTTGAGGAAAAGACCATAGAAAAGAACAATGTACAGAAAAATGTTTGTAACTGTTTAATCTTGTTTCCAGATCTTTCAATTGATGCTACAATCAAAGCAGAGTGGTATATATAGATAAGATCTTTTTGCATTCTCTTATAACACAACTCGTGCCAAAAAAAGGTTGTGTAACCTGAAAGATTAAAGATGCTCACAAAACTTGCTTTATTTGGATCTTAACAGAAGAAGAAAACAATAGGTGAGAAACACTTGAGATCACTTGGTGCTCAAACTCCGGATGACGTATGGTAGAATACCGCCGTGATCATAGTATGCTAGTTCCACCTGCTCACATTCCCATAAAACCAAGTGTCAGATCAATTGAAATTTTGATTTTAGAGAATTTGTTTGCTACATAACCAGTTTACCTCTGTATCAAAGCGCAAAGTGCAGACAAACGATTTGCCAGTGTCAGTGGTTACAGTGACGTCTTGACCGGGTCTAATGTCACTGACTTTGGTGGGAAGGTGGACCGTGTATCGTTCATGACCAGTGAGTCCAAGGGTTTCTGCGTCCTCTCCGGCCTTGAAACACAGAGGAATGATTCCCATACCAGCTAGATTGCTGCGGTGGATTCTCTCAAAGCTCTTAGAAATTACAGCTTTCACTCCCTAATTTTTGCATAACTCGTTACAATACAGGACATAACCAAAATCTGAAAACCTTTGTATAAATAATGTGAACTTACCAAAAGCAAGGGACCCTTTGCAGCCCAATCCCGAGAGCTACCACTTCCATATTCAGCACCAGCCAGGATAATCGTATCCTGTCCAGCGGTCTTGTATTTCTGAAAGTATATATGATTTGAGTTATGTACTTATTGAAGGATATGTATAGTTGAAGCTGTGTGACCATTCTACTTACACTTGCTGCATCAAAAACGCTAAGCTTCTCTCCAGTAGGAATGTGAACAGTCTTGGGGCCAACTTCTCCTTTCAAGAGCTTGTTGACAATACGGATGTTGGCAAATGTACCACGAGCCATAACCTCATCGTTTCCCCTTCTACTTCCATATGAGTTGAAGTTCTCCTTATCCACACCACGGTCCATTAGAAACTTTGCAGCAGGACTAGTTTTTTGAATGTTTCCTGCTGGAGAGATGTGGTCTGTTGTTACACTGTCTCCAAAGTTCAATAAGCAGTACGCATCCTTCACTTCACGAGGACCAGGTGTATTTGCGGTCATATTCTTGAAATACGGAGGTTCATGAATGTATGTGGAGTTTGGGTCCCAAGAATATAATGTTGAACTCGGTGCAGAGAGTTCATTCCACAAGGGATTTCCCTCTGTTATTGTCTCGTATGAGTTCTTGAACATGGCTGGTAATACGCTATATTGAATAACCTATCCAAGAGTATCAGGAATGTTATCAAGGAACATTAAAAGATGAAGAACGTGTCCTCTTAAGCATGTGATCAATGTACCTGAGCAATTTCCTCATTGCTTGGCCAGACGTCTCTCAGATACACACTTTTGCCATCTCTTCCGGTTCCTATAGGCTCTTTCTCAAAATCAATGTCAACCTGTAAAACGATGCCACCCATTTAAGGATATCCAAAGGAGACAAACACAAACATGTCAATTTCGAACTGAAAGATGAAAAGTACAAACCGTTCCAGCAAGGGCATAAGCAACAACTAATGGTGGTGACGCAAGATAGTTAGCTCTTGTTTGTGGATGAACACGGCCTTCAAAGTTTCGGTTACCAGACAGCACAGCAGCCGGAATGATATCTGTGACACGAGGGAAGCATAACGGACCAACCAAAAAATAAGCTTCAAGTTGCCAATATAAGGGCACAAATTTATCGGTGGAGAAACACAATATGACGAGGATTCCAGGTAAACTGAAAACGAAAATGGCTCAAGGAGATGCCAAGAGGGAAAAAAATATATATATGTACATGTTCTGGCAATTTTATGATATTTTCGTATATATGAGGATGTTGTTACCAGTTCCTTCTATAGCAGCTGCAACTGATGGGTGAAGGTCGCCTGAATTCCCAATGCATGTTGTGCAGCCGTAGCCGACAATTTCGAATCCTTGCTTGGTCAAGTACTCTCGGAGACCACTGCAGAGAAGATTAAGGTTCAGTATGGATATTCCGTGACCAAATAAGTTATCCAGATGGAAATAGCATTGACTCCAACACACCTTCGATCCAAATATTTCTCGACAACTCTAGACCCTGGAGCAAGACTTGTCTTAACCCATGGTTTTACCTGAATCATGACGTCAACTACAGTCAAAACATGATTCATAACCCAATGATCTTAGGGCTAAGAGAAAAGGTAGAAAGCTCACCTCCAGGCCAAGATCAAAAGCTTTTTTTGCAACGAGTGCAGCACCGATCATGACATTAGGGTTTGATGTGTTTGTACAACTCGTAATTGCTGCAATGACAACACTTCCATGCTTGATCTCAGCAGGTTGTCCTTCGAATGAGAACTTGACAACTTCTTCTTGTTTTTCTTTTGGCACTGCAAAACCCTTTGAAGACAAGCAACAGTCTTATAGATTATCCAAACAAAAGAAATCAATGTCATTGATTTTTTTGCAACCGCAAGTTGCATTTCACCTTGAATCCAACAGGATTGTCAAGGCATGCATGCCAGTCAGCCTTCATATCTTTCAAAGCCACTCGGTCATGAGGCCTGTTGAACAGAAAATATAATAATGAAAAGGAAAAAATGGAAATTCAAATGGACCTGACTTCAAGACTTACTGACCACTACAATTAACATGGCTAATCACAAACCAATGGAAGCTAAAGGCGATAGTCAGAACTTTCTAATTTATCAGAAAGAAGTGAAAGTGTATACCTTTTAGGCCCAGAAATACATGGTTCAACATGTCCCAAGTCCAATTGCAAGTAAGATGTGTATGCTCTTTCTTGCTGAGGCTGCAATAATGTCCATATATTTGGAGTTGAGAATCTTGTCGAAACAAAGAAAATACAGTAAACTGATTGAAGGATGTCCATACCTCGTTATAGTCAACAAACATATTGTTTGCGCGCAAGTATGATTCTATCATTGACACCTACATAAACACCAAGTTGTCGATCAAGTGAATCACACAAACCAGAGGAAACAGAACATAACTTGTTAAAATGTTAATGTATAAGATACTGAAGAACAAACCACCTAAGCCTATGGATAGGTTGTAACAATGTTTAGAAAATGAGAACATTTTCAGCAGTTGTCAGCCACAAGAAACCAGAACTTGAAACAAAAATCACATTTTATGCAAGATAATTCGATTATACCAAAAAAAAAAAATGAAAAACAAGAGAAAGTGAGAGAGAATTCACAGTTTCATCGCTTCTTCCTGTCAACTTCAGATACTCCAGCGTAACATGGTCCACTGGGAAGAAACCCATAGTTGCTCCATACTCGGGAGACATATTTGCAATTGTGGCTCTATCAGCAAGTGAAAGTTCACTCATCCCCTCACCTTCATATTAAAATAAAACGATAAATTATGAATACTAACCAACTAATTGTCCACACAGAAAGTCAAAGTCACGCACCCATGGTTCTCACCATAAAATTCAACAAACTTTCCCACAACACCATGCTTCCTTAATATTTGGGTCACAGTGAGAACTAAATCAGTAGCAGTAACCCCTTCCTTTAACTTTCCATCTAACTTAAATCCAACCACGCCAGGTAACACCATGCTCATGGGCTGACAAGTTTTTGAAGAGCCATATCAGTACACAAGACAACATAAACCAAAATCTAACAATGAAGGCGTACAGAGGAAATGAGCTCACCTGACCAAGCATTGCTGCCTCTGCCTCAATTCCTCCAACACCCCACCCAGCGACTCCTAACCCATCAATCATGGTGGTGTGGGAATCCGTACCAACAACGCTATCAGGGTAGAGAAATCCATCCGAGTTGAAAACAACACGTCCAAGGTATTCCAAATTGACCTGCAGTGTCAAATAATAACAATCTATCATAACAAAACCATTAGATAGCATTGTGAGATTCATGTTGAAAATCCAGTAGTCCATTAAACAGGCTAATACTCTAATCACAATTATGTTCCAGATAACCTGTTGAGATTATCAACAATGAAAGCAGAATTTACTGTCATCACATGTTATACCGTTATGCATTTCTATATTAGAATGACAATCTCATCCTGTACCTGATGGACAATCCCAGAGCCAGGAGGAACGACCAGCATGTTTTGGAAGGCCGTTGAGCCCCACTTAAGGAACGCAAATCTTTCTTTGTTCCTCTTGAATTCAAGCTCCATATTTTTCTGTGCAGCGTCCTCTGACCTTGCAAAGTCAACTTGGACTGAGTGATCAACGACAAGATCAACAGGAACCTAAATATAAAACAGGCAAAACATGAGAAATGCTAGATTAAACATATTACAACCGCATAGCAATAAGAAAGTTCACTAACCAAGGGGTTAATCTTGTTAGGATCACTACCAAGACTCTTCACTGCGTCCCTCATAGAAGCAAGATCGACTAGAGCTGGTACTCCAGTAAAGTCCTGAGAAAGAAAATCAAAAGTCCGTTAATCTATACTGGTCTTAGTGGACTGGAAGAACGAGCTAGAGAGGGGGCTTTTGGTAATATAAGAAAAGAAAAAATTGTGATACACACCTGAAGAATAACACGGGCTGGCTTGAAGGAGATTTCAACTTGCTTAGTGGATGAATTCTCCCAGTCAAGAATTTTCTCAACGTCATCCTTTGTGACTTGATAGTTGTCACAATTACGAATTGCCGATTCCAATAGTATCCTTACAGAGTATGGCAGTTTATCTGCAGTATTACGAAAAAGGTGTCACCTTCACCAGAAATCCATTAGAACAGAACAAATAAAGGCTCGAATCGAGGAACCATACCAACTCTTGGATCGTTTAAAGCTGGTAACGAATAGTACTTTCCATACTCTCCACCACCAGGTTTAGGAAGACTTGTCAAAATATCCTTGTAGGCATGCTCAGAAGCTGCGGTTTTAGAAATTAATTAACCATAATTCAAATGACTTCAAAGGGGTGAATCTGATTCAGCGAACCATTCGATCAACCATGGTACGATCTAAGCAGATATGCGGTAAGCAGGGATTCTTGTAATACAAGTTAAGAGCAATCATTATAGAACAAAGAAAGCAAACAGAGCACACATACCAATGGTTGCGTATTTCCGCTCAAATTTCTCCATCACGGGAGCGGAGTTCCTAGTTTGAGCACGAAGGCTAACAGGCGATCGCCAGTTCCCACCATGGCTCCACCTCGTGGAAGCAGAGCACACTCGATACGAGCGGAGAGCCGAGGAGAAGCTCTTAGATCGGTACGTCTGATTGAGAAGCGACGTCGAGGATGGAGCTGAAACCGAAGCTGTTTCGGTCGAGGCGACCCTCGAGAGGGAAGAAGAAGAAAGCCTTGATAGCGAGGTGGAGGCAGAACGCACGTCGGAAGTGGCGCGTCGATACATATCGGCAAATCAAAACAGTTGAGGAGATTGGAGAAACTCGCAAGGATCAAAATGAAATCCTAGAAAATGGGATGTTTGATTGGAACAAGATCGTGGAAGGAACGAGAGAGAGATTATGTCAAGCTTCTAACAGAGCCGAATTTTACAGAACCTCTCAAGGACAACACACTAATATACAATGCCAAGGCCACGTCAGGGGTGTTTTTTTTAACCGTTGGATGAACTCGAGATGCGATATCGGACGGCCTATGATTCCTCGTTGACCGTTGACAATCAAATGAATATTATTGCATTTTGTTTCTGATGCATTCAAAAATATTTGATTTTGCAAATTATGAAAGCTTACAGCTAGAGAGAAACCAACGTGAGAACATTCGAATAATTGGCTTTTCGTCGAAAGATAAGAATATTTCTTTTTCCAGAAAGTAAATTTTTTCCAAATACTACAAACCTAAACCCATAGAAAAATAAGAAAGTACACTTATTTTGGTATTATCACGTTTTGATTGGGTCGTGTCTGGCACAAACCAAGTAGGATTTTTTCTAGTAAAATTAATTATACTATCACAATGTGTTTTCTTCAATCATATATTCCTATGACATGAAAAAACAAAATACTATTCTGACATGATATTTATTTGCCCAGGAAATAAATCGTTTGAAAATCCTAATAAATTAAAGTCAACGAGGAAAAACGAAGGGTAGGTAGGCTCTTCTTAAGCTATGAAGGACAAGGCAATTTAAGTCTCAAGCACAATGCCAAGAGACGAAAGCTACCAAAAGAAAACAAATTAATAGGAAGATGGCTTCTCAATTTGACTCTTCTAAGTCCTCAATAACAACGTGAAAGGCTACAACTTTAGGGTCCCAAAAAGCTCTTTGGTCTCTCGTTCATCTGTAAGACCCAAAATAATCGGTTTCTGTAGACTATAACAAGCAAATAATTGGACGGAAAATTCTGTTGGTTGCTATATGCGTGAAGAGATGTCTTTAGGATGGCGGCTGCCATGTCCCAGGCCTAAATGATGAGCCAGACCCTGATGGCTCTGTTGTCCTGCATTATCATCATCATCATCACCATTAGTTTGGGCAGCTTAGAAGTGGTTTGTAACAATCAGAAAGAATGAATGATACATATCCATGAGTCTGAATGTGTAGTTTAAGATTAAAAAGGTAAAACTAGATAAGACTTACTTTATTTCGGGAGGTTCTACAGTAACTATTTCGGGTTCATGTTCCTTGACCCTATAAAAGCAATGTGAGAGCATTTGGTTATAATGGTCTTGTGACAGATGCTGGGTTTGCATCCAGCAAAAATAGAATGTAAGAAGATTTAACATAAGATATGACTGGTGCAGAGATATTATTAATCGTGATGACTCACCTTGATTCATTTACTTCTTCACTACCGTCATCTGGTTTATCACCTTCAAGCATTGACAAAAAGAAAATAAAAGCTAAAACTGTCAGTCTTACTTCCATGAGTTTATGGTAGAACAATAATCTATTTTATGGTTATAAGAAAACTAGCAATTGTAGTAACCTTAGCATTTGAATCAACAAATGACATAAAGGATATATACTTGTGAATGATAACAATTTTTTATTGCCCTTCTAAGTTACCGCAATCATAATGGGCATACATGGAACATTTTAGTACCAGAACTTACAAACTTCACAAGGCAAATTCAAAGATGTTTCTGATTATACTCCTTAGTGCAATACTTACACACGGAAAAGCTAAACAAGAATTAAAAAATTCACTCAGAAGCATTTCTTATGACACAAGACACTTTATCAAGACAGATTTAGCTCCCCAGCGACACCATTTGATGGGTCAAACACAGCAAAAATATAAACGCCTATCCATAATAATCTTTGTCAAATTATACAAGGGGAATTCCGAAAATGGGAGAATGCAAATCCTAATAAGTTAGTCCTCAGCACTCTATGGTGACTCTCTTAATTTATTGAATGCAGAGAAAATAAAATGTAGCACCTTTTGAATCTGGTGGAAATTGGCGAACAAAGCTTGTCAAATCTGGACCATCGACTTTACCTTTACACAAAGAGAGAACATTAAGCTACCATTTCATTGATGAAAATCAAATGGTACAAATTTTGTGGGCACTAAATGTTAATTACCGATGGTCATAATTTTGCGTCCAGTGCCTTCTCTGGCTTTCTTCTCCTCCTCTTCTTTCTTGATAACTTGACAAGGAATTGAAGGCAAAATAAAAACGATAAACGTTTTACATAGAACTTGAAGTGAGATATAAAATAGACATACACATAAGAATTTCTTGACTTGTAATACACAGAGACGCAAAAATAACATTCTGACGTTTTGTAAATTCAGAACTTCTAGGTTCCAAAAATCAAGTCCTCAGAGTCATAAACTGTTAGCAGCAAGGATCAATGATGCCAGGGAAAAAAGAATGTTGAGAAGCTTAATAGGATAGATAAGTAATGCAAAATGTAATAATAATAATCTAGAACACCTACGAGCAACATTAAGCTTCACACGCTCACGCCTTGCTTCAAGTTGAGCCATTTCCTGTCCAGTAAGAAACACGAACATCAAAGACCAGATACTAAAGGCATATAGCCAATCTATATGCAACAAAAACCTCCATGGAAAGATGGGTTTATCTTACATCTGGAGTAGGAGCCCTTTTCCGCTGCCCATTCAGCCAACATATCCATTCAACTACAACATGAATCAAACAAAATGGTAACTAGATTGGCCGATGTACGCCACATATCTTAAAAGTTTTTGACAAGAGTTACCAGGAATAGAGGTTGGGTCCTCCTCTCGTCTAAAGGTAACCCATCTTTTCTCCTTCACTGGAAAGTAGAAAGAAGCACATTAGAACATCTTGCTGCTGCACAAATAATAATCGTTGTGAGCATTACACACAGGTTTGTTAAGGGTCATTTCCAGTGCTCATTACACTATCACACATACATAGATCGTTTCATGTTTGAAAAGAGAAACACAGTTCTTTTTCAACATCTCTGATTAATCAAATTCCAAAGAATACAACCAATATCACACGAAAACCAAAGAAATCCAGCAATTTGCCAAACGACCAGCGAATTTGGATGCCTTAGATGAGTAATTCGTAAGCTTAAAAAAAAAAAAAAAAAAAAAAAGGAATTGAAGGTAAGAGGTTGGAAGAACAATACTCGCCCAGTCCGTCAATCTCCTCCATTCTGGAAAAGTACTTATTACCAGTCTTGTCTACTCCGATGTAACTCTTGCTTCTGAACAATCCGGCAAATCTCGCCCATAGCCTCGACATAGCTTCTCCCGCCGACTTCTTCTTTGTATGATCTAAAAACTGTGCACAACACGCCCTGAATTTGTCTCCGATCGAGTCTGCTCCGTCTCGATCAGAAATCAGATGTCGGGTTCCGGATCCACCCGTGTTTCGTTACTCAGGGTGTTATTAGTTATTTACTTTTTTTTATTCAGCAATTTTATTTTGATTTTGTGATTTTCTAAGAGTTATAAATTTTTAAGACTTTATGAGTTTTATTGTTATTGGTTCAATATTTATAAAAAATTATTTATATTCATTAAAAGTCATATATTATAATAACACTAGACTATAATCTTAAATATTAGGTAATATAGTAAAATTTCTATAAATTAATAACATTAGAACCAATGTATTTTACGATATTTTATTAATTTATAAAAATAATATTTAGATCAAAATATTAATTTGGAACTTTAAAAAATTACTAATTTATTAAAATATTAATTTATTGAGATATTAATTTATCGAATATCAATTTATAGAGAGGTTTGACTGTAGTTGGAGATGGCCTAAACATGCATTATAAAACTTTATAAACATTTTTAAACTAGGTTTTGTAAAAGTTCATGAATATGTATTTTTATAATATTTTTGGAAATGAGTAAAAATAATATTTTTAGAAAGCAATATCATTAAAATGTTTTTTTTTTTTTAATTCTCTCATTTTTGGTAAGTTAAAATCTCGGTTAAGAAATTCGTATTTTGTTAATCGAAAAGCTTTCCGCAATCAACACAACAACAACTTAAAAATAGCGCCGACTCGTGTGAGAAAACGCATAAACTCCCGCTTCATACCTTTTCAAAACCCTAAGGGCCTCAAAACCTATGCATTTCCCACCTCTCAAATCCTTAACTCCATTTTCCCGCCTCTTATTGCACCCGCTCCTTCCTTTACAAAACCCTACGTTTCTCCATTCTTCTTTCTCAGGTCCCTCACAATTCCGATCCATGAAAGGAATCTCCAGATCTCCGGTGAGAAGGAACGACGGATTCCACCGCTACTTGAAGCCAGGGGCTTTGGCTCAGATCCGTAACTCTAGAATCAACGCTAGATCGAACTCGCCTTTAACTCGTCCTCTCCCAGACCGAGTCGACCCGCCTTGCCCTCCTTCAGAGAACTCTGTTGCAGAGGCGCCGCCGCAGACCCTGACTATGGACCAGATGCCCGATCTCTTGAGCAAGATCTACGGTCCTTATCGCATCGGTAGGAAGAAACTAGGTCCTGCTAGATCTGTGTTGCGGACGATGATGAATTTGAATTCTTCTCCAAACTCCATACTTGAATCTACGAATGGTAATAGCAACGTATTGAGTAACGATGTTGTGGCTGCTCATTGAATTAAGCTTAGTTGATTTACCACTTCTGTAGATTGTTTATTTATAATTACTATGTAATTGTAACTGATACACTTGGGGAAAGATCTTCAATACTCATCAGCCTTTTTTATAAATAAATTTTGTTTCTTCCATCATTTAGCAGAAGATTTCACTTTGTTAAATGAATATGTTGATTCCATCCTTATTCCGAATTCGGCTTATATCATATTCATATTCATGTTTTTCTTCATTCAATTTACTGTTAACTTATCTATTGTGTGTGGATCATATATAAGACAATCAACAATTGATAAGGGTATACAAGATTGATCTCAAATATCATTGGTTTTATCTTTTTGTAGCCTCGACATTTCTGTGTTGAAAGTTTGATGGCTTCTTAAGTGCTTGTTGGCTAAACCCAAAGTTCATTTGATGTATTAAGTTGAACTCAGATTCAGTTACATCTCTCTATGATCCGGTTAAATTTGATTGGATAGTCAATTGTTCGCTAGATTTGCGATTTATTTTTTTGTGAGATGTTGAATTTCTCAAGATAGTGCCGTGGGAAGGGGCTAGTAACAGAGTGGTCATCTGAACAATTCAATTTTTGTTAAGGAATAAGCAAATATGAGAGGATGAATGATTAGACTGCAATTACAATGTCTTTTTTGTCTAGTAATATGAATTATTGCGTTACGGTATACACCTTCGATATTGGTCATACAAATGTTGTTTCACTATTCGGGTGGATTATACAATTTCTCACCATCTACTCTATTATTCGAGTTAACCACTTACGATTCTTTTAAAAAATATACGCTTTAAATTGTAATACTATTACAAAATGACTCAAAAATGTGGTGGCATGAATCATTTACTTGGCTCAATCGTACTTTGAACAGGGTATGTATCAATTATTCTACTTTAACCCTCACAAACTTTGCATATCTTGTAACTCATCAGTGCCGATTCTTAAGACGAATCACATAAAGCTTGATGATTTTGATTTTCCACCACAAAATGTATTGTTGATTAAGGACCAGCCAAAATAAACAAACCGTCTCTTTCACAAATCATAGCTCAAATTGATTAGGTCATCTGAGATAAGTTAAAATCTTGAAGTGAGTGATATTGTTTTTGTATAAGAGGGCAACAAAATTCGATGAATGACGGCTACACAAAGGGCCCATCTGCTCTGAAAGAAGAAGCTTTGAACTTTAAGAGGAGATGTAAAGACTGAAACTTTCTTTCATTGATTTTTCTTTAGGAGTTTTTACATTAGTTATTGCTCTTATATAGAGGCTTACAAGTGGAGACTAATAAACCCTAAGAGACTACATCGACACTTAACATGTGGTTGTGGATGAGAGAGGAGCAAATCGGTTTTTTTCAACCTTACTTGATTCGTACAGCTCTTAGACCATATCCATCGGACACTTTGGGTGTCTTCCCGTGTGGGATCTGCCATGTGTGTCTTCCCAGTGTTTTTAAGTATCTTCGGCAAGACACTAGGTCTTCCAAAAAAATACCACGTGTTGCAACGTGATTCGTTGCGACAATAAAAAAATCAATTTTTATAAAAAAAAGAAAAAAAAGAAGACCCCGTGTATAGGGGTCTCCGTTAGAGATGCCCTTAATGCTCTTCTTGTCTTCTTTCTCTGCTTTCCCTATGTTCTTGACGTCATTACTTGCAGGTACATATGGACGTTGTAGAGAGGGCTGTAGTAACGACGTGGGCTTCTCTTTCTTCAGGCCCATACTTGAATTGCTCTGAGATCCATTTACTGAAGTTTGCAAAGCTGCAGTATTTTGAGAAGACTCTGATTCAATTGCAGGCTTCTTCTTAATATGCTTGTCATCAATTGAAGAATCTTCCTTTCAAGCTTAACGTTTTGTTTGTTCTTAGAAAGCAAATCACATTTTTACTACTTGTATTTTTAAATTTTTCATGGCTTTCACGCCTATAATATGCACATTAATTAGCCGCCATGGATAATATTTCCTCTAGTTCTCCAAGAAACTTCATGTATTTTTAATTTAAGAAGAAGAAAAAATTAACTAGCTTGATGTACAACGAACGTTTTCGAAAATTTGAACTTGAACTTGGATGACGACAAACTAATAAGCTACATATGGCTAGCTATGCACTTTTTGTATGAACTCTACTGTGATACATACAAATAAAATTTTCAACTAATGAAAAGTGAAAACCGCTTTTCTAACTAATAGAACAAAACTATATTGTACGACCATTTCTTTTGTGTAATAGTTTGTGAAACTGTTATAAAAATAAAAGAAAATTTGATAGACAAAATCCTGATTAATTTTGAGACTGATAAATTAATTTGTATGGCTTCAGTTAAAAACAATCTCTGAGTACGACCAACTATGGAAACCACTAAACTGAATTCATTCATATCAGAACATGCATGGTCCGTACAAACGCTGATGGCTCGTAGTTTTGTCTTGTCAAGAAGAAAAACACTACCAGGTCAGCCGTCTGAATTGGACCTTTGTCAAGTCAAAGACTCCAAATTTGCCATCTTTTGAGGGGATGAATCTGTGAATTTTTTGGCTAATCTAAAAACAAAAAGAGGGATATCGATATTGTTAAATAACATATTCCATGTGGTACCTATTACTTTCAAATCATGATTAAATTACTTTCCGTGATGAATTAACTAAAGTTAAATTGGCTACATGTGCTTTAGTGTTGTAGTGTTAGTGTACTTTCTTTGACCTTTAAACTCTTTTTCATGATCATAGAACACACCAAAAAAATTGATGATGATAATGTCCGGACGTATATTAATGTATATCGGTTCCCGCGACTTTGGATCATATCTATAAAGACAAAAAAAGAACCAATCTATGTGTTTATTCTCTCGTCAATCCCACACCTCTTATGTCACTTTCTGCCTTCCTCTTCTCAAATTTTCAAGCTATTTTTGCTTTTCTTTGACACAGATTCCATTCTATAAATCTCATTATATTATTATATTCTCTAAAGCTTCAATTAGTCAAACAAAAGGTACGTCGAGCAGGTGAGTAATGAAATATCCTTATTCTCTAAAGCTTTAATTTCCAAGCTTTTTGTCTAATTGAAGATCCTTATTTGTTGGTCTGTTATGTTTATATAATCAGGTGAGTAGCAAATGGAGAAGAACAACATGAGACATGAGGTATGGAGATCTTTGAGAGATGGAGAGTTTCAAGAAGATGATGTGTGGGATGTTCTTGATGGATATCAATCATCGTTCATGATTAGTAACCATACCAATAAACCTTCTTTCTCAACTCAAACCTCACTTCCGAGCGAACCTAGAATGATTCCTGAGAGGCAGAGTGTAGAAGGAATGGCACCCATGATGAGACAATACTCGGCTCCTGTCAATGTCCCTGACTGGTCAATGGTTCACCGTAAGAAGACAAAGAAAGTTGATGACGATGATAATGATGATGACGAGAATGTTTCACCGGAGGAGTATTTCCTGAGACGCAGTAGATCATCGTCGTCTTCAGTTATGGAAGGAGTTGGAAGGAAATTGAAAGGAAGAGATTTGGACAAAGTGAGGAATGCAGTATTGAAGCAAACTGGATTTCTTGAATAGACAAAGGTTGTATAATTAAATGTTTGTTAGATATATATGAACCGAATGTCTAGATATATATTCCATTGTTATTAGGTGATTTCATTATAAAAACTCTAGTTTGCTAAGATGTATACATAGGTGATATATATAATTTGGCATAATAATACAAAAGTGTCTATTATTGATGAAACGGATGATTTAAGGCTGAAAAGAATTTAATTAAAGTTAAGTAAACAATAATACTTTCAAGTAAAGAAACCGTCGATGACAACGAAAGACTGGGATCTTTGATTAAACAAATTATTCCGACCAAATATAATATTTTTTGTTTGTTTTAAAGAGGTGAGTTGTAAGGAAACCTTGATTGAGGATCATGTGCTGCACACGTGGTCAATGCTGTACCTTTTGTCTCCGTTCTTCGACAGCTTGGGAATATCAAATATGTGATTGTAAAAATTGGGTTAAACTCTTGAATCGAATATATTCATCATCGTTCACGTTTTTTATTTTATTTGGAGTTAAAAGAATCACCCAATATTATTATTACTCATAAAAGACTAATTAAATCCAGTTGTTAATTAATCTGATTTGTTTGTTGTTTAGAGTTTTGCCTTGGTTCATTAGTCAATTTATTCGTCGAGTGGTCATGTCGGTAGCTTCAGCTTTAATTAGTTTTGTCCTAATCCAATCTCCTTGATTATTATTACTGTAAAGTAAAAATGAACTAATAAAGCAAATAATACTAATGATTATAAGATTCCATTCATCTTCTTCCAGCTTCGAATTCCACGCACAAAGCAAGAACAAAGCCACGGCTTTCTCTTGTCGTTTTCTCATACATTCGTCTTTTCATAGGATCAATCGAGATGACAATCTAAACTTTCTATCTTTATAGTTCCGTTTCCAAGGAGAAACTAGAGGTTTGGTTTGGGGTTGACTCGGTTGACTCGGGGCGAGTCTTGTTGTGAGAACTGAGATGGATGTCTTAAGTTTAGCAGCTCATTGAGATTCGTTTTTTTTTTTTAAGATTAATGCTCGATAGATTCTTATGCGTTTGCTTAGAAACACACAAAATGTCACTGAAGCATCATAGAGGATTAGAGCTGTCGGCTTCGAAGAGTTTTGTCTCCAAGAAATGGACTTTATTCCTCTGTATCGGATTCTTCTGCGCGGGAATTCTCTTCTCCGACAGGTAACAAAACAATGCTCTGTAATAATTAACTCACGAATTCCTGTATGTATTTCTTCTATTTACGATTTTTTCCGGGAAAATTTTGCAACTTTATTTTAAACGAAGATAAAATATATTCCTTTTGGAGCTGTCGGTGGATTAAATTTTCTCACTTTCGGAACACCCAGTTTTGTAAATCCAATGAAAGTTTTTTGGGAAAATTTTCCTGTTTCAGTGACAAGATTGCAATGATTTTAGTTTCATTCTTTGTATTCTTTATCGGTAAAGTTGTATAGTAAAGACTTTTAAGTACATAGCCTGAGATGCATTTATGGACAAAAGCATATTCTCTATTGACAAAATGCTTGAGATGCATTTGTGGTTCATAGAAGAACCAAATTCAATTATTTTACTACATTGTGTATGTTAATAGAATGTGGCCAGAGCCTGAAGCCAATGTTGTATCAAGGGAAGCGTCAGATGAACGGCTCCGATTAGTGTCAGATGATTGTGATTCATCAAAAGTAAGATTTCTAATTTTGGTGAACTCTAGATAGTCATGAACTCTAGATGGATTCTTGATTCCGAGTTGTTCATAGCATTTCTTCATGTTTCTCAGAAGGGTTTGAAGCGTGAATCAAAAGACATTCTCGGAGAAGTTTACAAGAGTCCAGATGCAATTCAGTAAGTGAAAAAGATATGATATGGAACGTCAGTTGTTTTTTTT